>SJYW01034019.1:260672-286671 GCA_006410735.1 Raphicerus campestris | reverse complement strand
TGGAATAACCACATAATGTGCACTTGCCTTTTCCATTTACATAAGTTTTCCCAAGTACAGAATTGCTTCAGTGCTAACTTCAAAGGAGAAACTCAGGACTCCATGCCAGTTAAAGTCTATTCATTTTCTAAGCTTTGGAGTCATCTTATTTACACAGCCGGGGGCCGGGGGGTGTTGGGTAGGGAGGAGGGGTCCTAATTCTGGATAGTATCTGTTATAACCCATAAAAAGGATTTCTGAAATTATCTGAGAGGAAGATTTCAGTTTCACAAGGATATACGGATGGATCCTATATCTTGGAGGCTCGGGACATGTCTGAGTACTCCTGGAGCAGGGACAGGTGGATCCCTGGTACCTAGCCACCCTACTGCATAGCCGGGTGCAGCCCTTTGCATCCTCTGGTGAGCGGGGACCCACCTGGATCTGGGCTTCTGCGTCCCTCGCGGAGACACTCCGGGAGCTGCCGGTGGAGCCAGAGCGGGGCCTCTTCTCCTGGCGCAGCAGTTCGGGGCCGGCGCTGAAAGAGTGCCGCATCTGCCCCTGGTCCATCAGGTGCTGCGGCCGCTGGAGCAGTGGGGAGCCTTGGCCCCTGGCGCCCAGCGCCTCTCCCTTCTTCTCCACCTTGATCTCTTTGGGGAAGACGGGCAGGTTGTGCTGCTGTTTCCTCTTCTTGTACTCGGTCATCAGCTTTGAGATGGTCTTGTCGGCTGCCATGGTATAGATCTTATTGCCCGCGTTCTCCCACCACTCCTTCTTGCGGCTGGGATCCTTCTTCTCCACCTTGGGGCTCGGGGGCAGCAGCAGCAGCTCCCCGCTGGGGCCCCTCAGGCTCAGAGGCTCGCCCGCGTGATCCCGGGTCTGACTGCGGTCATCCTCGGAAGGCGTGTCTTTCCCCGAGAAGCCCCCGGTGGATGGGGTGGAGGACTCCGACTGGAAGGAGGGCAGGATGAAGAAAGGGTCGCTCTTGAAGCCTGGGGCCTCCTCCATGCTGTTTTCCAGGTCCAGGTGCATCTGGATGTAGTTGTTACACAGCTCCATGCACAGCTTGTGAAGCCTCTTGACCAGCCACACCCAGTCCGCGTTGCTGACGGGCTGGACGCTGAGCGAGGGCATCCGAGCCCTCCACTGCCTCTTCTCTTTGCCTCTCGGGGGGCTCACCTGGGCAGTCTCCTCAAAAATGTCTTCATCTTCTGATGAACACTGCTGCGACGAATCTGTGCTCCTCTCGTCATCCTCAAAGAGGACCTTCTTCACTTGCTCAGCAGTGATGGTTTCTTGGTTGCTGAGAACAGCACAGACCAGCGCGTGGAAATAAATGTTGAAGCTCATGGCAGACTGGCGGTAGAGGTTGGCAGCGCCCCCTATGCCAGACACTTTCTTCAGCAGGCACTTCAGCCCCGGGCTGGTGTCAAACTCTCTGGCCGTCCTGTAGGAGTCCAGCAGGAGGTCAAAGATGACGGCCAGGTTCTGCATGGAGATGTATCTGAGGAAGCCAGCCAGCTTGGTTTCTGGCCCTTGGATCTTCTCCTCCCCAGGAGAGGGGCCTTTGACAAACTCTTCTAATAAGATATCATATAAGTTCTGGAGTAATACTTGATGAGATAGTAAACTCACCACAATTTCCCTGAAAGAAACACTTCAAATGAAAGAAAGAAAAAAAAGCATTGGTTAACAGCCTGCTGCCTTATATGAGTTACCTTAGAGCAAAACCAGAATGACTAGACAAAACTACAAACTACTTGTATTTTAATGTCTGTCTTCAAAAAGCACAAATTTCTTGGACGACATTATAGGATGACAACTTTAATCATAAATAATTTAATTCCTGACCAAAAAATTTCTAGGAGCTGTAGAATTAATGTTATGATACTGAGTTAACAATTGTCAACAAGCCTTGGGAAACAGAGCGACTTTATAAAAACTTTTTAACATAGGCACAATTACAGTATATAACCTGTTTTCTTTTGTAGTTATGAGTAGTAAACAAATCAGGAAAACAACAATTTCTGTTGAGTTATATTAATTTTAGGCTTCCCAGGTGGCACCACTGGTAAAGAGTCTGCCTGCCAATTCAGGAGATGCAAGAGACATGGGTTTGATCCCTGGGACCAGAAGAAGCCCTGAAGGAGAAAATGGTAACCCACTCCAGTATTCTTGGCTGGAGAATTCCATAGACAGGTGGGCTACAGTCCATGGGGTCGCAAAGAGTTGGACATGACTGAGCAACTAAGCGCACACACATACTAATTTTAATTGGCCTTTAGCCTACCCTTTGGCATTTTTCCTTAAACCCAAGGCTTTTATTATTTTTAAAGTATTGGCTGAGGAATTTTTAATAGAAAAATTATAATTAATATTATGCTTGGACCTTTGAGTTCATTTCTTTTCCTCAGTTTCACTTCTTCCTGCCTATCTATGAATGAAGTCTTTATTTCACTAAGATAGGCTTAAGAGCTTACAACCTCTATTCTGTTACTTATCTAGGAAATTCCAAGAAATAGCTAATTGCAAGATTCCACAGTATTCTTTTCTCCAAAAGCATAATTTTCTTTTGTTCAGGGATAACCTCTGAAAGTACAAAGTCAGGACGTGATAGTGTGTTGTATAGCTCCTATGTTGGGTGAATATATATTTACAATTGTTAGATCTTCACTGATCTGCTGATCATTATGTAGTATCCTTATTTGTCTCTTGTAATAGACCTTATTTTGTTTGATATGAATATTGCTACTCCAGCTTTCTTTTGACTGCCATCTGCATGGAATACTTTATTCTATTCCCTCACTTTCAGTCTGTATGTGTCCCTAGATCTGAAATGGCTCCCTTGTAGACAGCATGTATACAAGCCTTGCTTTTGTATCCATTCAACTAGACTATGTCTTTTGGTTGGAACATTTAAGGTAATTATATGTATGTTCTGAGGCTTCCCAGTGGCTCAGTGGTAAAGAATCCTCCTGTGATGCAGGAGCTGTGGGTTTGATCCCTGGGTTGGGGAGATCCTCTGGAGGAGGGCATGGCAACCCATTCTAGTATTCTTGCCTGGAGAATCCTACGGACAGAAGAGCCTGGCAGGCTACAGTCCATTGGGTCACGCAGAGTTGGACACGACTGAAGCGACTTAGTACTCACACATGTGTATGTTCTTAGTGCCATTTCATTAATTGTTTTGGATTTGTTTTTGTAGATCTTTTTTCTTCCTTTCCTCTTTTGTCCTCGTGTGATTTGATCATTTAATTTAGTATTGTGTTTGGATTCCTTTTTCTTTTTTGGGAGTGTATTCTGTAGATTTTTGGTTTGCAGTTATCATGAGGTTTTGATACTGTAACTGTATATACATAAATAGGATTGTTTTAAATTGCTGGGTTTTTAAAAAATGTTAATTTATTTACTTCTATACTGGGTCTTTCTTGCTTTGTGCAGGCTTTCTCTAGTTTCAGTGATCTATGGCTACTCTCTAGTCACGGTGCATGGGCTTCTCACTGAGGTGGCTTCTCTTGTTGCAGAGCACAGGATCTAAGTGGGCAGGCTTCGTTGTGGAACATGAGTCCAGTAGCTCCATGGCACGTGGAATCTTCCCACACCAGGGATGGAACCTGTGTCCCCTGCACTGGCAGGTGGATTCATCAGGGAAGTCCCTGATGGTGTTTTAATTGTGAATGCATTTCCAGTTATCTTGCGTTTGTGCTCTCCTGTTCTCATGGCTGCTGACTTCGATACCATATTTGTGTGTGGACGATTTCCTACCTTTATTGCATGTTTGCCTTTACCCGTGAGCTTTTCCATTTGTCATTTTCTTATTTCTAGTTGTGGGCTTCTACACCTACAGAAGTTCCTTCAGCATTTGCTGCTAAGCTGGAGTCTTCCTCGAGGGCTCACACCAACAAGTACTCCCCCAGAATGACTGTTCACATTGAGCCACACCTGCCCCTCGACTGCGTTCACAGGAGATGCTCCAATAGGTAAGCGTGGCCCTCTCTCTTATGAGGTCATTGCTTTTTTCCCCTGGTTAGTATCCACTTGAGGCGCTGTGTGCACCCTCTGAGAGTGGAGTTTCTGTTTCCTCAGTCTGGTGGAATTCCTGCCACCAAATCCCACTTTGTTTTCAAGGCCACATTCTCTGGGGCCTCGTTAGCTCATCTTCCTGTTGCCAGACCCCCAAGCTGGGGAGCCTGATGTGGGGCTCAGAACTTTTACTCCTGTGGGAGAACTTCTGTGGTATAACTGTTTTCCATTCCAGTTTGTGGGTCGCCCACTTGGTGTGTATGGGATTTGATTTTATCATGATTGTGTCCCTCCTACTGTCGTCTTGTGGCTTATTTGTCTTTGGACACAGGGTGTCTTTCTTGGCAGGCTGTGTTTTTTTTTGTCCATGGTTATTGAGCAGTTAGTTGTGATTTGGGTTTCTGGAAGAAGAGGTGAGCTCACGTCCTTCTACTCTGCCATCTTCAAAGTTCTAGAATCTTATTGAAGTTTGTTTGTAGGCACAAAACCAGTTTTCCGGGACCAAAAATATTCATGCTTTAGATGCATATGTATAAAAGCTTTATTTCTTCCAGTGTGTGATAGAAGAGATCCAAACATTGAAAAGGTTTAACTTTAGAGGTATTATAGGGCTAACATTTTCAAAGGAAGAAATTAATAATTTACAGCATTCTAAAGCAAATCTAGAAGAGAAAGCATTCACTCAGAACAGGCTAATTCCTTCCTTGCATCCTTTTCTGTTAGCAATGACGTGGGACTCTGTGGGCCTTGGATGTGCACTTGGGGGAACTGGGAGAGAGTGAATACTCTCTAGATATCGGACCAGATCTCCTAGTTGAAAAGCAGATGCAACTCACCAGTCATGACAATTTCCTAATCAGGGCAAAGACCTGATAAAGTGACATTACAAGTGAAATGCTCAAATAGTTGGTGATTCAGCCCCTTTTGTTTGGTTGGATTCCTGTACTAAGAAAATCTTTTAATTCATCAATGTGGCTTTGGGTTTATGGTTTCTCATTCTTTTCATTGCTCTTAGAATTTCATGAAAATAGCTTACATCATGTTGCAAACTAATTCTCATAACTGGATAAAGACAAAATTATAACTCATTCATACTATAAATCTGTTCATATTTTTTGCTTCATTCTTTTTAAAGTTTTATTGGGGTACAGTTGATTTACAATGTTGTGCTGGTTTCAGGTGTATAGCCAAGTGTATCCGTTAAATCCACTCTTTTTTAGATATATCTAAGTATTCTTCTTCCACATAGGTCATTAGAGTATTGAGTAGAGTTGTGCTATACAGTAATGCATATATGTTAATACCAATCTCCCCATTTATACCTTCCCCCCAGTAACCATAAGTTTGTTTTCTACATCTGTGACTCTTCCTGTTTTGTAAATAAGTGCATTTGTGCCATTGTTTTTTAGACCATGAATTTAAAAATTACTTTTATAACTAGCAGGAAAAATATTTTAAATAGCAAAGAAGAAAAAAAAAAACCCTCCCATACATTTTTGAAAGGCTGATTTTGCCCTTTGCATGGTGGTCTCTCAGAGACAATATTGTACTTTCAGCAAAAATGGAATAAGTTCAGAGAACTCACACAACCCCTTCTAACAAATCACTTAGGCAACTTTTTTTTGGTGGTAAAATGTATATAACCTAAAGTTTCTATTTTTACTATTTTAAAAAGTTCAATTCATGGGCATTAAGTACACACACAATGTTGTGTAATCATCACCACTATCTATTTCTACATCATTTTCCATCATCCCAAACTCTGAACCCATTAAAAATAATTCCCCAATCCCTCTCAACTTCCCTGCCACAGAAGTAACTTTTGGGAAGCTGTCAGGAGCCCTGGCTATGTACTCTTCTGAAGCAGCAGCAGTGAGGGCCAGTTTGGTCTCGAGCTTCAGGTCTGCAACTATAGGACCCTAAGAAGGGAAATCCTGTCACTTATCTGGCCTCCCCACTGCCCCATACATCTTCAAGGGACAAGGCAGTGCCTTATTCATCTTCTTGTTCCAGGGCAAGCATATGGTGAGAGAAACGCTCAAACAAAATAAGAAAAACCAGGTTAGTGCTGAGTGTAGGCCCAGAGGAAACAGTCTCCAGGAGCAATGGCTCCCACACTTCAGCCCCTTTCCACTGGCAGCCTGGACTCCTGAAGTAAGACGCACACCCAGGGAGTGTGTATGTGCGACTCCTGAAGGTATAAGCAGCCTAGCTCAGGGGGGTACTGTCTATTACCTGAGAAATGCAAAGCCTTTTACCAGCAAATGCCTCAAGAGAGAGTTGATCAAAGCCATGTCAAGGCATCCTGTCAACCAAGGTATTTCCTTTGATGCTTTGAGATATAAATTTCTAACATGTTAAAAAGGACAGAGAATCCCCCTCAGGTTTAAGCCACATAATGCAGCAATAAGAAAGCAATGGGGAAGAGCAGTAATAGGGGAGATCAAAGTTTCAGAAAAGTACTGAAACAGTGAACTAACTCTTTATAGATCTGCAGCTCTTCATCATCTTCTGTGCTGACAGGAGACAAGACAGATCTGGAGCAAACAAAAATCAACAGGTAATTTCTCTCCAGCACACCCTTTATGACGGGAACCTTGAGGTGGAGAACTCCAGACAGGGTAATTCGGAGTGAACTGCTTAACAAGTGGTGGACTTATAAGATGCTAATGCCAGTAGCAGAGATAAACAGATTCACAGTTAAAAGTACATCATAAAGCTCACACGAAGATTATGGGGCTTATTTAAATGTCATGGGGTTGTCAATGTCAAAATGACTTAAAAATGAAACCCAAATTTCTCTTAAATGTTACAATCTGGTTTTAGTTCGTCTATTTTTTTTCCTCCCATGGGTGATTTCGATGTGGACCGCTTAGGAGGCACCTAACCATCAGATACACAAATTTTTCTTACATCTAACTCATTGTTTACTACCTTCTGTGCTAAGAATTGCTCCTGTGAGTGAGTCCAGTCCAACAATGCAAAATATTCAAAGAATTTTAGAGAATGTTTTTAGGCATAATGGTCTCTACTAAAGAATTTAATACACTTTTCCTGTTTTGCTGAAATTTCATTGAGGGGGTAATTGTCTATTAAATCTTAACCTGTTAAAGCCTTTAAACCAATAACACAGCAATATTACGTGATCCTGTTTTTTTCTATGTTTTATTTATAATGTGAATTCAGCGTATTACTTTCTCTCCTTTTTCTCCTACTTTTACTTCAAAAATTATTTTAGCAGGAATAATTGACTGAAGGGACTAGAAATATTAAAAAAAGAACTAAATTTTAAAAGTAGATCAAAGCCTAAATATGTGGAAAGGAGTGTACAGCCATTGGTATGTAGAAGAGTGACCTGCAGTGGCAGGAAGCAGGCATAGAATTGGGAGGAGCACATGGGATATTGGTAAAGTTCTACGTCTGAAGTTCAGGGGCAGGTTCATTAGTTATCTCACTTTTTATTCATGGTCTATAACTCATGAACCTTCCACAAAGCCTTTTGTACATACCATACATGCTTGACTAAAAAATCAGTCCCTAGAAATTTTACCCAAATTAGGCATATTAATCAAACTGCTATATTAACTGCTGTAACTTTTGAAAAAAAATCACTCTCTTTCCCTTAAATGGGAAAAGATACAGGAACTGCACTTGGCCAGACCTGGAGTTGATTTTTTGGGTCCCCTGCTCCGCAGTCTCCCTGAATGTTTCCTCATGCCCAGGTGGATTAGTGTGTCAGAAGTTTAAAAATGGAAAATTTCAGTCATTGGCTTCATCCTGAACTCTAGGAACAATGGTTTTTAGGCAGGATGACGGTATTTAAAAAGGCAAGTTTCTTGTGGTACACACAGATCTTTCTCTATCCTAACAACTGTACTGCTCATGAGAAATATTTCTCACTGAAATAGTATGGATCAGGCCTCAAATTACTTTTTAAAAAAGGATTATTAAAAAAAAACCAGCCACAAAAAGCAGGAAAAAAAAGGATTATAATATGTATGATGCTATAGATACACTGAGTTGTATCCTCCCCCAATTCATAGAAGTCCTAACATCACAGAATATGTACTTGAAAAAAGGATCTTTAAAGAAGCAATTAGGTTAAACTGAGGGCATTAGTATGGACCCTAATCCAAATGACTGGTGTCCTTATAGGAAGAGGAAATCTGGACATAGACCCAGAGGAGAAACCACGGGAAGACACAGGGAGCAGGCATTCATCTCGAAGTCAAGGAGGGAGGCTTCCAAAGAGACCAGAACTGTGAAAAATTAAATTTCTATTGTTTAAGCCACCCGGTACTTTGTTATGGCAGTCCTAGCAAGCTAAGACAGATGAAATGTGGGAAATTAACAGTTTTGTATGAAAACCTTTGCTAAGTGATTTCAGCATCCTCAGCTGAAGACTGAATTACAGTGACCAAGAGCTGGGAATAAGTGAACTTTCCTGTTGGCATGCGCGCTCCCTGTTGAAGTTAAGCTGCTTACCTTTTCTTGGTGTGTCCATTTGGCTTCTCATCAGGAGGCAGTTCAATAATGAGCTGACAGGACTGAGCGTGATCGAAGTTGTTTGGAGTCTTTGGCGTGCACTGGGCATCCAACATAAACACCTGCACAGGCAGAGAAAGGTCCAGTCCAGAGTGTCACCCTCCTTGGCCCGCCTCTGCCAGGGACCAGCTGGATGGGTGACCCTCGGCCAGAGGCGTCCTCTTTCTCCTCAATTTCTCACCTCCAAAGTGAGGTCAGCGATGGTTTCCTACTTGGTATGTTTGTTGAATTAAATGAATTAATACATGTATTAGCACCTGCAGAGCACTAGAAAAGTAAATATTCAATAAATGTTAGCTGCTGGCACTAATAGAAATAACACTACTGCTTCCACCACATGACAAGTCATTATATTCCAAACAGCAAGGACACTCATTTAATATTAATTAAGAGTAAATAAGAAGGGGCTATGTTTGCGAGAGATCTTCTCTGGTTTAGAGGTCTGTTTGGTGCAGCTATCCTATGCAGGAATGGGAAATTAATTGGGACCTCTCCTTTCAAGACAGTGATATGGCCATGTTACTCTATTAGACACTGGGAGAAGTGACTTAGAAAATAGTAACCACTGCTTGGATTCTGATCTAAATGATTTCATTTGATGTTATTTAATCCACTTTCATGACTTACCTTTGAAAGTGAGTGTTTTTAAAGAACTTTCTTTTTCCAAATTTTGTTGGTGGTGGTTTAGGTGCTAAGTCATGTCCAACTCTTACGACCCCATGGACTGTAGCCAGCCAGGCTCCTCTGTCCATGGGATTTTCCAGGCAAGAATACTAGAGTGGGTTGCCATTTCCTTCTCCAGGGGATCTTCTGGCCCCAGGAATCAAAACTGGGTCTCCTGCATTGCAGGCAGATTCTTTACCGACTGAACTATGAGGGAAGCCCCAAATTTTGTTAAATTATCATAATTGAATATTGGGTTATCTGAAGAGTGAATATGGGAGGAAGGTTTATGACAGAAAAAGAAAGAAATATTAGGAAATGAAAGATTCACTAGCTGCTCTTCTCCATTAATAATCTATTTCAGAACAGGATTCCATTTTCTTGCTATGTGGTAGGATGTGGTTGAAAAGACTGTTGGAGGCACATGGGAAAATTCCTCATCTAGCCAGCCGGGATGGTTTCCTACTTGGAGAAACCATCCCTCTGGAGGCCCACCCTCTTGCCTTCCCTTATGGTTCCTGGTCAGACTCATTGCTGAGGGGAGGGAATGTGCTCAGCAGATGAAAGGGAAGCTGAAGGTGGGAGGTTTCTGTCCTATGCGCTGAGCTGAGCTGAGCTGAAGAGAAGACAGATTTAAGAGACTTCTCCACTGACAATGTGAAAGTGACTGAGTTCTTTACACTGATTGATAGTCAGGGCATCCTGGGTTATCAGTGTGCTAAGGGGAGATTCTCTTAAGAAGTTAAATAGATTTTGTAGAGAAAGGGAACTTTTGAAGATAAACCCCAACTCACTTCATTTTCCTAGTGCATATGCATTTATAAAAACTGCTAATATTTTAAATACTTGTATATGTATATTATCTTCTGCATAGGAAAAAACAATTCAAATATGTCTGTTGCTAAATCATGATAGAATTTAGCCAATCAATAGTGGTTTGGAAGTTAGTCCATTTTTGTTCTTCCTCTATTATGAATAGAACTGTTATGAATCTACATGAATTAAGGTACACTACTGATGAAAGCCCCATGCAGGGTTTCTTAGAGGCAGATTGACAAATCACTTAAGTTTTTGAGTGCGTATCTGTGGCCCATGATAAAGCCAAGGCCTTCTGTGATTCATTGACCCAACAAACATTTAATAAGTGCCTTCTATCTGCCCTGCTCCAGGACTGCCAAGAAAAATATACATAATATGTTCTCTGTTCCTGGCTTGGCTTACAACCAATATTTATGAATTCTGCCATGTGTTAGGAAGAAAATGTCACTGGTACATGGTGATTCCTGCATGGACAAGTGCATTTTAATTTTACTGAGTTGTTAATATTCAACTCAGATTTATTAAGCAACTTGTAAATGTTAAGCTCTCTGCTCCTTATGGGAGATACAGTTAAAAACAAACAAGTTTGCCATCCTAACTTAAGCACTCATAGTTGAGGATTAACAATAATATTGCAGTAAATATTTAAAAGGAGGGCAAGCAAATTATATATGGAGTGCAGTGTCCAGGTGGAAAAGGACCCCATGTGATCAGGACGATGGAGAATGTCACAAGCTAGAGATGGTGAGAAGACCTTAATGCTGTTGATTGGGTTCAAGCTGTTTCTAGTAAAGATCGGCACTGCTCAGAGGTCAGAGCCAGGAGGTTTATGTCCCCAGGGGAACGAAAGGCAGTTTGGTGATGCACAGCCTTTGAGAAGGACCTCCAACAGCATCTCAAGCTTCCTGAGCCCCTGAGATCAAAAGCCCCGCCCTTACCTGCTGAGCCATGGCTCGGATGCGCCAGTACTCGGCCTCGGCACTTGGGGAGGAGGATGGGGCGGCCACCCTCACCTGGCAGCCTTCCCCGCTGAAGCTCTCGGTGCCACTGTGGAAGCAGCCCAGCAGGTCCTAGGGAGCAACACAGTGGTCGTTTGCTGGGTGCGCACGGCTCCAGGCCCTCTCGTGGATCTGACACTGCCACAGAGTCTGGGACAAAGTACTGACATGCCTGCCTCGTTCTCACCCAGTGAGACCACCTCCTAGGAGGCAGACGCCCTGCTCTCTCCTGGGTGGCTCACCTTCACCGGCTTGAGCGTGGCCGAGAAGGCGTCCTGCAGGGCACAGCAGGCCAGCCTCCACATCTCCTCCGTGAACACAGGGCCCGCTGTCACGAGGACGTACCTGCCGGGAGGAACAGTTTTTGCGTTCAGCCATTTTAATGTCACAAAAGGTAGGCCCTTCCCAGCGAGCGCCTAGATTTAGGCTACAGTTTCCCTATAAGACATGCTATTTTTTTGTCTTTGTGTTTTGGACTCTCTGCCCATCTGGTATGCCATTGTCCCACGATTTCCTAACCTAGTGGATATAAAAATGGACCCCCATTACAAATAGGCCAATGTTTAAACTTTAGTTTCGCATGCAAGACTATATATATATATATATATTCTATACTAATTTCCCCATTCTAGACCCATTTTCCACTGCTCCTTACACATAGCAAAACAAAACCCCCTTGTCGCTTGTAATTCTTATCTCTATGTATTTGTTCATGCTATTCCTCTGCTTACAAAGTCACCACCTATCAGAAGCTTACCCGCCTTGGGAGCGCTGACCAAGTATCATTACCACAAAAAGCTCCTGCCAGCCGCCCTGCTCCCCAGGCTTCTTGTCCTTTCACTGCCTCACTGTTATCACTGTCCCCATAACTCTGCCTGTTCTGTCCTTTAGAACAGGTTATATGCTCCCTAAGGGTAGGTACCCTGGTCACATCACTTTCTGGGCAGTAGAGCACCCTGTTTAATGACTTCCACAATATATAGTTGCCAACTGGATGAAATGAAGAATTAGTAGCATAGTCATTTTTATTTATAAAAAGTAGATTGCTACCACAAAAGAATTTAATTTCCCTGGACGTCATAATAAAAATCGTAGAGAGTCAGGAAACCTTTTTCTCACCGAATACAGGAGCAGCCTACTCGGGAGATGGTTTCCGTGGGCTTGGCTACACAGGCTACCAGTAGCTCGAAGAGGTCCTTCAGCATGGTGTTGATCATGCTCTCATACCTGATGTCTACAGGGAAATCAAAGTGAGACTGCATTCAATGGTACTGCAAAGGAATGGGCTGAATGGTGAAAGAGGGAAGGCTGAGTGTGAAAAACATACAGAAATATTAAGAAAATAGAACAATGAGAAAAATGGCCATAACAACCAAAATAAAACACTCATTACAACACAGATTTTCACCTAATCTTGGCTTGTTCCATCCGTTTCTGGATATATCAAGATGAAATGAATGAGGCTGACTTTTTAAAGTATATAATTCATCTACTTAAGCAGAATAGAACATATACTATTATATAGATTGAATACTAACTAGTAAAATATGTTAATTCTTAAAGGGAAAGATAAAACAAACATTCCTTACTGCTGCTAGTTGACTTATTAATACATTTAATTAAATGCTCTTAGTAAACAAAATATCTTGTATTAACTACCACTTCTTGAACCTTTTCAGTTTGGCTTCAGTCTGCATACTGTCCCCAGACTAAAGAAAATAAGACCTTCCAAAATCACATTCTGTTTTCCACAAAGTCTTTGCGATGCAACACAACCAATTCTTGGTAGAATCTGCAAGGATCCTGAGCTGGGCAAAGCCCTGATGTGGACAGAAGCCTTACCCCTAGGGATGTGGTTAGTGGCTGCATGTTTCTCTTCTTTTTCAATCGGTGTGTTCTGTGCTTAGTAGAGACCCCATTTCTTATCTTTGCTTTCTGACCCTCCTTTGGGGTCAAGTCCTCATGAGTTTCTCTAACCTTACCTCTTCCTTTATACAACACCTTTCCCCTATAACCTCTACAGTAAGCAAAAAGATTTCTCCTGTTCCCACATTTCCAGATCTTTCCATGGCAAGAATCATGAACAAGAATCCATATTTCACAAATATTACTCCATTGGTGCAACAGCTGACGGATTTCTCCTGCCTCTAGCTCCCTCTCCATCTGCTGACTTCGACATATTATCCACCCCATATTATCCACTTCCAAATCTTTTCCAAAGTGCCACAGACACTCAGACCTCTCTCTTCACCCCTTATCTGTTAAGTAACTTCCTGCCCATAATGTGAGCCTTTCCTAAAACCCCTCCCCAGATGCAACAGGATAATGGGATCTATCCTTCCCTTACCCCCAGGCTATACAGATATTTCAGTTTTTTACATATCAATACTTGAACTTGCCTTCCCTCTCCTAATGCATAGATATTTTAGACCTCATTAGGTGTTTTATCTTTTGCGTGCATGCTAAGTTGTGTCCAACTCTTTGTGACCCCACTGACTATAGACTGCTCAGCGTCTTTGATTGAGGAGGACAGGAGTGGGATATTGGAGTGGACTGCCATGCCTTCCTCTAGGGGATCTTCCTGATCCAGGGGTTGAACCTGTGTTTCATGTCTCCTGCGTAACACTGGCAATGACCACGTTCAGTTCAGTTCTCTCGCTCAGTCATGTCCAGCTCTCTGCGACCCCATGAATTGCAGCACACCAGGCCTCCCTGTCCATCACCAACTTCCAGAGTTCACTCAAACTCACGTCCATCGAGTCGGTGATGCCATCCAGCCATCTCATCCTCTGTTGTCCCCTTCTCCTGCCCCCAACCCCTCCCAGCATCAGTCTTTTCCTGAGTCAGCTCTTCACTTGAGGACCATGTAAATCTATCTTAATAATTTCCAGGACTAAAATCACACACTGGTCTTTACTAGGCACTTTTCACAACAATGCTGTCTACTAAACGACAACTCAGGATGAATTGCTCTGGTACCACAGATACCTGAGTGGATAAAGCTCTGAATGTGCTCCACCACCAGCTCACAGGACAGACCAATGGCATGCTTGAAGTTAGCCGAGGCAATGTCCCAGTAAGAATGGTCTTTATGGCTACGGCGGAGCCAAAGAGACATCACAGGAAGGAGAAGGTGAACAACTGCATAGATGCCAAACCCTGGTCCTGAAAGAGAACAGCCAGTGTCAGAATTGTGATCTTAGCACCTCTCCTGCAATAAAAGGGAAGCTCTCTGCCATCTCATGGCCCTGCCTATCTTTTTTGAAGGAGCTCCCCATTGTCCTCAGATCAGGGAAAAGGAATTGACCACTGACTGGGGAATACAGGATTTCGGTGACATTTTTCTTTTTTGTTTCTGCATGATTTTAATTACACAAGGAATACACAAATGTACTCACTACAAATTCAAATAATGCTGATGAAGCTAAAGCATCACTTATCAATTCCTTAGTCCCCAGACATAAACATACAATACACACATGCATATGGCTTGTACCCTTTCAACTGTAAGTACATATATTTATATGAAAAGAGGAATATAGTTTTATTACTTTTTATAAATGGGATATTGTAAACCTTGGTCTGTATGATTATTTTGCCCTTAACAGTATGTGTTAGAGATCATTCTTTGTCAGCAAATTTAGATATTCCTCATTTTTATTACTATATTCTGTTCTAAATTACTCCAACTGTATATGCATTAGTTTACTTATCCATTCCCTTACTAATGGACATTTAAGAGGTTTC
Source organism: Raphicerus campestris (assembly GCA_006410735.1). Classification (NCBI taxonomy): domain Eukaryota; kingdom Metazoa; phylum Chordata; class Mammalia; order Artiodactyla; family Bovidae; genus Raphicerus; species Raphicerus campestris. Next base: position 271,897 of record SJYW01034019.1, on the reverse strand, counting down.
TATATTTTGCTTTATGAACAATGCAATAAGAATCTTTGTAGAAATGTTGACAGATTTAAAAAATTCTGATTACAAAAGCAAGGTATGCTTTTTATCATAAATACAGAAAACATGAGAATACAAAGGAAGAAAATATTTTGATGTGTTTCCTTCTAGTACTTTTTGAATGTATTATGTTTGGATATCTGTATTTATAAATGCTTTTCATAAAGTTGAGATTATGTTATACACTATATATATATTTTAACATAGTGCCTTATAAATATTCTTGTCATTAAATACTATTCACAAATATTCATTTTAATGCTTATAGAATATTACATGCTTTTACCATTATTTAACCCATTTATGTTGTTCATAATTATTTTAGTATTCAAGATGCTTCAGCAATTTTCATTATGTATAGATTTTTTTCTTCATTACTATTAATTTCCTTTAATAGATTTCTAGAAGTAGNTCCTTCAACAAATAAATTTGAAGAGGAAGATCCACAGATTGACAAGGATTTAAGAGGTGGAGCAGATAAGCATGTAATGTAGAGCTCACATGAATTATGAAAATTAACTGATATATTTAAGAAAACTGGCAAATTGGTTGGGTGATGGGTATATGAAGGTTCCTTATACCATCCTGTCCAGTTTTACATGTGTTTGAAATTTCCATAGGAAAATGGAAAAGCTGTTATTTGCCTTCAGAAACAGGAATCATATCTAAACATATCAATGATAAGGAGTAATTTTTAACACCAACTTAAAGCTTTTATTCTTTTCTCTGATATGTTACATATATAACTTTAAAGCCCTTAATGAATTTATACTGTTGGAAACCTTAGTGCTTGGCTGAACTTGATCTATTTTCTTGGGCAGGTGGCCTAGAATAAAAAAAGATTAGCAATTTGCAAAAATGGGAAGGGAATGCTCACTGTTACTTGTACAAATGGTTTAGAACTGTTTTAAAGACTGTATTATAGACAAGCAACATAAGCTTTTAATTTTCTGGGTGGGAGGTTTAAGATGCTAAGTAAAAATTCTTACCTAATCATTTAAGTGAAACCTCTATCAGGCAACACCTAGCCACTTTCCAACATCTACTTGTTTTCTACATTAGATATTTATTTGCTCCTATAATTTTCCTAACAACTAGCCTGAAATTGTAAGGTTTTGCTGTTAATGATCCCTATGCAAAACTGGAAAATTTCTAGACATCTCCATAAATGAATTTGTATCTGAAAAACAAAACAGAAGAATTAGAAAGTAAATTAAAAAATCTTTCCCCGAAAGTCCTTTTACAAGGGTTTGAAACACCTATGCCCAGATATTAGATCCCTAGAAGGATATCATTTCCATTTTTAGGTCTAGAAACAGGACAGAGTAATCTGGATTAGAAGACAGTAAAAGTGAACAAGAGTGAACCAATCTGAAAATTATCCAGTTACTAGTTTGAACTGGAATTCACAGGAAATTACACAGGAACTAATTTGAAACCTTCTTTAAACTTATTCTTTTAATGAATCTCCAGTTTCACCCAGTCACAAACTGATTCTCTCTCCTGTAATGGCTTAATTTCCCCAGTCTCTAACCAAATAGTCCTATAGGAAGTAATTATATAATGACCGTGTTTCCTAGAAGGAATTGAAGACAATTACCAGTCATTTTAAGTACCAATGCACCAAATGCAACCACAACCCAATTTGCTAAATTCAAGAGAATTTGGAGTTAGAAATTTTATTTAGTGGAATCTGCAAATCTAAACTGGTTTTAGATGGAGGTAGCCAGCAGCCATCTAAAAGGGGGGCTTCTGTGATGGCTCAGACAGTAAAGAATCTGCCTGCAAAGAAGGAGAGCTGGGTTCGATCCCTGGCTCAGATCCCCTGGAAAAGGGAATGGCATCCCACTGCAGTATTCTTTCTTGGAGAATCCCATGGACAGAGGAGCCTGGTGGGCTACAGTCCACGGGATCACAAACAGTCAGACATGACTGAGCAACTAACACACACACATCCATCTAAAAAGGATGGGTCTGGAGACCTTGATTGTAAAATGTTTTTGAGGAGCCCATGGAAACTTTAGGTAGGCTTGTTCTGTTAGAACTATAAATAATAACAATGTAAGTGGATGGTCACTTATGATCTATGAGCTACTGAATTCTTGACTTCAGCTTTTGGGAATACAAACATAGCAAAGAACCCAGTTTAGCTCAATTAACTTACCAGTGTCATCATCAAAGTCAGACAAGACTGACTCAATTCCATCCTCACTGCTCGCTGACTGCTCCTGAAGTCTTCGGGGCAAACTAGCAAGTCGCCCGCTAAGGAATATTGGCTTCAAGGGCATTTTGTAGATTTTGGCCAACAACTAAATAAAAAAAATACCAAACTGCAATTATATACTGGAAAAAGCTGCATTCTATTAAATCACAACAAAACTATACACAGGTAAGAAAAGGTGGAGAGAAAACCAGAAAAGTTCCCAGTCTAGGAAAGTTTTAAACTTGGCTGTGTTGGAAAGCATAAGGCAGCTCACAAGAGGCATTGATCCTCTGAAGCAGATAAAATAAGAGTCAGTGGTAACAAAAAGCTAGAAGAAGATTCTGTGGATACCTTTTCAGTATCTCAATGGCATAGGAGTTTTATAGACTCCTCTAAACCTGTGAGGGAACCATGAAACATGTTAAGAACTTTTGCCTGTGGGTGAATTGTTCTATGGGGAGCACTGAGAAGAGAGTCTGTAGGCAAATAAGCTATCAGACTCTTATTCCCCTTCCCCTGACTCAACATCAAGGAAATATGGGGCACCTGAGGATGGAGGAATCTGAGGAGAGGGTGGGCAAGATGAAGGCATGAGAAGCAGAGCTAATGGCTGCCCTGGGCCCTTCATTCCTGTCACTGCTATCATCCTGACTCCCCAGCTGTCACTGGGACAAACTCACAAGAAACTCTGTACTTCACAAATTAGAATTGTGCCTGTACTATTTTAGAAATTAGGCAAACAGCTGTGAGCGAGACAGACAGAAATCTAGCCGTGTGTCTTACGGATCTATTCCCTTCACAGATAATATTTCTGACAGAAAGGTTATAGGAAAAATTAGACAGGGGGCTCCTAGAAAGGGTGACCAGATGGATGGGGAATGTAAGCAGAAAGTAGGTAGATACTTAAGCCCTGGTCTCTCTGAGGAGGTGATGTCTCAGATGACATTGGACGATTAGGAGCGTCGTCCATACAGAGATCCGAGGAGAGAAAATTCCAGGCAGAGGGAAGAGCAGTGGCCCCGAGCACTAACAAGTCAGGAATGTCTGAGGGTGAGAAAGGGAGCGTGGCTGAGCACAGAGGGAAGGAAGGAGCTGAGGGGGCAGGGCAGCGAGGTCAGGTCACATGGGCCTTATGGAAGCATATGGAGGAGGAAGTCAGGGTGGGGCATCCTTTCTGAAGCACTGGGGCTTAATGCTGTCAAGCCCATCGCCAAGGGAGGGCTTACAGACAGGAGGCAGCCAGGGGACACACCTGAGAAGACAGAAGAGCTATGGCCAGAGGGTGTCACCGAAGCCTTGAGGAGGAAGGGCTTTGGGGGAGGAGCATCGGATTGTTCCATTCGCACGTGACACGGATAAGAACTGGGCTTGGCACAGGGAAGGTCACTGCTCACATTGGCGAGTGATGTTTCACTGGGTTTCTTCACTAGATCCTGACTGCGTACCCCTCCCTTGCTTTCTTTATGTCTCTCTTCACTGGGTGCAGCCTACTGCCCAGGTTTCGGTCTCATCAGGAAGATTTCCCATGGCCTCTTAGCCTGACAGAGAGAGATGATGGCAGTTCTTTCATCAGGTATAAATGAGAAGTGTCAGAGACCTCAAAACCCAGTTGTGCGTTCTAGTATATTCTCATGACTTTCCTTCTCTGCTTTGTAGAAGGGGTGGGGACCAAAATTTATACTCCAAATCTAAGCCCCACTCTCCTCAGAGACAGCAGAAAGTATTGTTCCTGGGCTGCACAAAGACACCTGTGCATGTTTTGTGAGCATCTGCAGAGGCAGGTTTGGGGGTCTGGGTACCTGAGAACAGCGCCGGAGGTAGTCCAGGGCGGGGAGGCACAGGTCTGGGGACGCAGCTCCGGGTCCTGGGACACAGTCTCCAATCTCCTTACAGTCCACCTCCCCTGGGGCAGCAGGGCAAGACAGAAACAAATATGGTTCATCCCCTTCTAACAGAAGACTTGCTTAGTCACACAGCATTCATTCACCAAATGCCTACTAAAACAGAAAAGAAAAAGTACTCTACATTGTACAACCCTGAGAAAGCCCTTTCAGTCAAATTTGCCCCTACATGTGTACACGTTAAATACAGTTGGGGGTCATATAGTACACATCATACCTTGTTGAAATTATTCTCTTCTGTAATTCCTCTTTTCACTAGTCAGTTCAGTTGCTCAGTCTTTGCGACCCCATGGACTGCAGCACCCCAGGCCTCCCTGTCCATCACCAACTCCCAGAGTTTACTCAGACTCCTGTCCATTGAGTCGGTGATGCCATCCAACCATCTCATCCTCTGTTGCCCCTTCTCCTCCCACCTTCCATCTTTCCCAGCATCAGGGTCTTTTCAAATTCCATATCCTGCCACAGTACTTTCAGTGGCTGGAGGGTGTGTGTTTTGTACCTGGGCACACTGTAACTGTAATTCACTGTCCTGGGCCTGCTGCTGATGCTCTGACTTGTGAAGCTGTGATGATGGAGGATGATCTTGGAGACCAGCCATGTGCTGGGCTGGGACAAAGCACTGGGCCCCTCTCCATTTAGAGAAGGACCTTGTTTGTTGCCAGTGCTCAGCACTAAACAGTGATCATAAATGAAGATTCTGGGAGGATTTGAAACATCTGCAGTTTGGGGGTGGTGACTACACAATTGAATTGAAATGATCTATTTTTTGTGTATATATCTAGAAATGTAACAGATCTGTAGAGGACATCTAGATAGTCTATAGGTAAACAAGTAATTCAGAATTACCATGTTTCTTCTTGCGTGATGAATCTATTCCTATACTTTTTAATAAAATCATTCACAGTACCATAACCATTTCTAATTGTCTACAGTTGTAGTAACTAGCAGCCTCCCTGCAGGTAAACAGACATAATTACCTGGCATTAGCTGAAGTTTAAAAGATAAAGAGTCATGTTTTTCAGAAAAGAAGAGAAAACCACTTCTTATGTTTTAGATCAGGGACTGGCAAACTTCTTTTACATATAAATATTTTAGGGTTTGCAGATCACACTGTCTTTGTTGCAACTTCTCAACTCTGTCACTGTAGCACAAAACAGCCATACACAAATGACCATGGATGTGTTTCAATAAAATTTTATTTATAAAAACTCTGAGTGGATGGGATTGGCCCGTGGGCCATAGTTTGCCAACTCCAAGTTGGATTAACATACCTTACAGTATAAAAACACAGAGCAGTTCAAATTCATGTTGAAATAACCCAGTGAGAATTAAACATAAATTCATTTCTTGACATGTACACACTGCTATCCTTAGAATGGAAAACCAACAAGGACCTACTGCATAGCATATGGAACTCTGTTCAATGTTATGTGGCAGCCTGGATGGGAGGGGAGTTTTGGGGAGAATGGGTACATGTATGTATACGGCTGAGAACCTTTGCTGTTCACCTGAAACTACCAGAACGTTGTTTATTAATTGGCTAGGGTTCCCAAGTGGCTCAGTGGGTAAAGAATCTGCTTGCAGTGTAGGAGACACGGGCTCGATCCCAGGGTCAAGAAGATCCCCTGAAAGAGGGCATGGCAACCTGCTCCAGTATTCTTGCCTGAAGAATCCCATGGACAGAGCTGGATATGACTGAAGCGACTGGGCATGCATACGCCAATGTAAAATAAAAAGTACCCCTCCCCCCAAAAAACCCAAAACAAATAAATCCATTTCCTATCTTGTTAACCACAACGAATGTTCCAAAGTTTTTTTATCCAGGCTTCTGTGTTACATATCAAAGTCTGTGCCCCGTGGAGACGGGCAGGACACAGCCAGTGTGGCTCTACTGGGGCCTCAGGAGGCTGAATGGCTTCATCAACTCAATGGATATGAATTTGAGGAGATGGTGAGTGACAGGGAAGCCTGGAGTGCTGCATTCCATGGGGTTGCAGAGATGGACACAACTGTGTGAGTGAACGACAACAGATGTCCCACTGACCCTAAGCCACACACAAATCACTCTACCTCATAATTCACAGAAAAATTAGAACCTTTTGGTTTTTAAAAATCCTCAGCTGCACACTGACAATTCTGCAGCTCTATTTTCAGACCCCAACCCCCTCCTCAAGAGATGATCTCAAAATTCTGACATCTCCACTTGAATATTTCATAGAAACTCAATGTGTATGAATGTCCAGACAGTATTTATGACTTTCCCCTCTCCTCCGCTCCTTTTGGATATACTGATTCTGAGTAACATCAGTTCTGACAGAGAATTTGAGGAGGGGGGAGTCAGCCTCAGTTCCTCCTCTTTTCGGGCCCCACATCATAGCAGTCCAAGCCTACTGATCCCTCCTCTACAATGTCCTGAATTCCATGCACTCTGCTCGCTCCCAAACTACTGCACACTCGTCTCTGCCTGCAGCCTCTTATCCTTGCTCACAGGAATGCGTGCTGCCAGGGTTTAGTTTCAAAACCTTCCCTGCGCATTCTCAGTCCCCTGATGTGGCATGCAGGGCCCATTCCAACTCATCGCCCAGGATCCCTCCTCTGTGGGTACCCAACTTTCAGAAAAGTAAAACCTACAGCTCACTCCACTAAGTTCAAAGGTCACTTCTATGAAGCCTGCATGGGGTCTACTGCCCAGCACCCTGTCTCAGCAGCTTGTCTCAGCTTAAATGAGATCCACTACTTGTTTTTTAAAACTAGCATCTATGAAAGTATTATTGCTACTAAACTGTGCGTCTGTTTCCCAGAAGAGGCAGCAAGCCTCTCCTAGGCAGGAAGCATGCTTTATTCACTGTGCCAGTGTACCAGGCACTAGATTGTTCACTGAACAACAGAATACCAATAATCTCTTTTGTAGTGTTGCACGCATGCGTGTGTTCATGCACATGTGTGCTCAGTTGTGTCTGACTCTTTGCAACCCCAGGGACTGCAGCCCGCCAGGCTCCTCTATTCATGGGATTTCCCAGGCAAGCATACTGAAGTGGGTTGCCATTTCCTCCTCCAGGGGATCTTTCTGACCCAAGGGTGGAACCCACATATAATGATTCTTAAATGAAATGTAAGACTGTGAAACACTAGAAAATATTTTAGTCTCTGCCCCCAGTTCCTGGCACAGAGCTCCTGAAACCCTAAATTCCCAAATGATAAGGATATTAGGAGCATCTTTTGTTCTGATACTTGATCTTTGACTCCAGCTCCTGATGATGAACTCCCCAACCCCTTGGAATTTCCTGGGTGACAGGATTTTTGCTCTTGGGAGGCAGAGCATGGTGAACTCCTGGATGGTGGCTGGTTACCAGAAAGACCATGGGGTAAGAGAAGGGTTGGAAATTGAGTTAATGATTGAGCATGCCCACATGATGATGCCTCAGTAAAAAACCCCCAAAGAATGGGGCTCAGAGAGCCTCTGCATTGCTCAACACATCTATATGCTGGGAGGAGGCTGCACCCCAACTCCATGGGGGCAGAAGCTCCTGAGCTTGGGACTCTTCTAGACCTCACTTTGTATTATCTCTTCACCTGACTGTTCATCTGCATCATGTATCATATGCATTGTTATGAAATAAACTGATGAATGTATTTCCCTCTCTTCTGTGAGCTGCTCTAACAAATCCTCAAATCCAAGGGGTGGGGGAATCATGGGAACTACTGATTTGTAGCCAAGTTGGACAGAGTTGTGAGTAACTTGGGGATCCACTACTTGCAACTGTCATGTTAAATGGAGGGGCAGTCACATAGGACTGCGCCCTTAACCTGTGCTAACTCTGGTTAGTGTCAGAATTGAATTGACTAGTAGGGCACCCGGCTGGTGTCACAGAGAACTGCTTGGTGTGGGAACAAACCCCAGGCACATCTGGTATTAGAACTCTAGTAAGTGAGATAGTACTTGGCAGAGTAAAGGAGAAGCATAGGAGGAAGTGATTTNCCTGGAGTGCTGCATTCCATGGGGTTGCAGAGATGGACACAACTGTGTGAGTGAACGACAACAGATGTCCCACTGACCCTAAGCCACACACAAATCACTCTACCTCATAATTCACAGAAAAATTAGAACCTTTTGGTTTTTAAAAATCCTCAGCTGCACACTGACAATTCTGCAGCTCTATTTTCAGACCCCAACCCCCTCCTCAAGAGATGATCTCAAAATTCTGACATCTCCACTTGAATATTTCATAGAAACTCAATGTGTATGAATGTCCAGACAGTATTTATGACTTTCCCCTCTCCTCCGCTCCTTTTGGATATACTGATTCTGAGTAACATCAGTTCTGACAGAGAATTTGAGGAGGGGGGAGTCAGCCTCAGTTCCTCCTCTTTTCGGGCCCCACATCATAGCAGTCCAAGCCTACTGATCCCTCCTCTACAATGTCCTGAATTCCATGCACTCTGCTCGCTCCCAAACTACTGCACACTCGTCTCTGCCTGCAGCCTCTTATCCTTGCTCACAGGAATGCGTGCTGCCAGGGTTTAGTTTCAAAACCTTCCCTGTGCATTCTCAGTCCCCTGATGTGGCATGCAGGGCCCATTCCAACTCATCGCCCAGGATCCCTCCTCTGTGGGTACCCAACTTTCAGAAAAGTAAAACCTACAGCTCACTCCACCAAGTTCAAAGGTCACTTCTATGAAGCCTGCATGGGGTCTACTGCCCAGCACCCTGTCTCAGCAGCTTGTCTCAGCTTAAATGAGATCCACTACTTGTTTTTTAAAACTAGCATCTATGAAAGTATTATTGCTACTAAACTGTGATTTTTGATTTATGCGTCTGTTTCCCAGAAGAGGCAGCAAGCCTCTCCTAGGCAGGAAGCATGCTTTATTCACTGTGCCAGTGTACCAGGCACTAGATTGTTCACTGAACAACAGAATACCAATAATCTCTTTTGTAGTGTTGCACGCATGCGTGTGTTCATGCACATGTGTGCTCAGTTGTGTCTGACTCTTTGCAACCCCAGGGACTGCAGCCCGCCAGGCTCCTCTATTCATGGGATTTCCCAGGCAAGCATACTGAAGTGGGTTGCCATTTCCTCCTCCAGGGGATCTTTCTGACCCAAGGGTGGAACCCACATATAATGATTCTTAAATGAAATGTAAGACTGTGAAACACTAGAAAATATTTTAGTCTCTGCCCCCAGTTCCTGGCACAGAGCTCCTGAAACCCTAAATTCCCAAATGATAAGGATATTAGGAGCATCTTTTGTTCTGATACTTGATCTTTGACTCCAGCTCCTGATGATGAACTCCCCAACCCCTTGGAATTTCCTGGGTGACAGGATTTTTGCTCTTGGGAGGCAGAGCATGGTGAACTCCTGGATGGTGGCTGGTTACCAGAAAGACCATGGGGTAAGAGAAGGGTTGGAAATTGAGTTAATGATTGAGCATGCCCACATGATGATGCCTCAGTAAAAAACCCCCAAAGTATGGGGCTCAGAGAGCCTCTGCATTGCTCAACACATCTATATGCTGGGAGGAGGCTGCACCCCAACTCCATGGGGGCAGAAGCTCCTGAGCTTGGGACTCTTCTAGACCTCACTTTGTATTATCTCTTCACCTGACTGTTCATCTGCATCATGTATCATATGCATTGTTATGAAATAAACTGATGAATGTATTTCCCTCTCTTCTGTGAGCTGCTCTAACAAATCCTCAAATCCAAGGGGTGGGGGAATCATGGGAACTACTGATTTGTAGCCAAGTTGGACAGAGTTGTGAGTAACTTGGGGATCCACTACTTGCAACTGTCATGTTAAATGGAGGGGCAGTCACATAGGACTGCGCCCTTAACCTGTGCTAACTCTGGTTAGTGTCAGAATTGAATTGACTAGTAGGGCACCCGGCTGGTGTCACAGAGAACTGCTTGGTGTGGGAACAAACCCCAGGCACATCTGGTATTAGAACTCTAGTAAGTGAGATAGTACTTGGCAGAGTAAAGGAGAAGCATAGGAGGAAGTGATTTTTTTTTTTCTAAATAAGCACTGGATTCTTTTTACTATCTAATGCAGAGATTACCTCATGCTTTAAGGTGTTCTTATGATTTAGTTCAGTTCAATTCAGTCGCTCAGTTGTGTCCGACTCTTTGCGACCCCATGAATTGCAGCACGCCAGGCCTCCTGGTTCATCACCATCTCCCGGAGTTCACGCAGACTCACATCCGTGATGCCATCCAGCCATCTCATCCTCAGTCGTCCCCTTCTCCTCCTGCCCCCAATCCCTCCCAGCATCAGAGTCTTTTCCAATGAGTCAACTCTTCGCATGAGGTGGCCAAAGTACTGGAGTTTCAGCTTTAGCATCATTCCTTCCAAAGAAATCCCAGGGTTGATCTCCTTCAGAATGGACTGGTTGGATCTCCTTGCAGTCCAAGGGACTCTCAAGAGTCTTCTCCAACACCACTGTTTAAAAGCATCATTTCTTCAGCGCTCAGCTTTCTTCACAGTCCAACTCTCACATCCATACACAACTACTGGAAAAACCATAGCCTTGACTAGACGGACCTTAGTCGGCAAAGTAATGTCTCTGCTTTTGAACATGCTATCTAGGTTGGTCATAACTTTTTTCCCAAGGAGTAAGCGTCTTTTAATTTCATGGCTGCAGTCACTATCTGCAGTGATTGTGGAGCCCCCCAAAATGAAGTCTGCCACTATTTCCACTATTTCTCCATCTATTTGCCAAGAAGTGATGGGACTGGATGCCATGATCTTAATTTTCTAAATGTTGAGCTTTAAACCAACTTTTTCACTCTTTTCTTTTACTTTCATCAAGAGGCTCTTTAGTTCTTCATCAGTTTCTGCCATGAGTGCCATCTGCATATCTGAAGTTATTAATATTTCTCCCAGCAATCTTGATTCCAGCTTGTGCTTCTTCCAGCCCAGTGTTTCTCATGATATACTCTGCATATAAATTAAGTAAATAGGGTGACAATTTAAAACCTTGACATACTCTTTTCCTGATTTGGAACTAGCCTGTTGTTCCTTGTCCAGTTCTAACTGTTGCTTTCTGACCTGCATACAGATTTCTCAAGAGGCAGATCA
>SJYW01034019.1:237906-248232 GCA_006410735.1 Raphicerus campestris | reverse complement strand
ATCTATTGGAGCAAAGCCCAGGTCTTTTGACTGGATAACTGGCTTGGCTCCCGTGTTGTCCTCAGCTTTGCCTGCAGGGGGAGCTGTAGGACGGCTATGAGGAGAGCTTAGCAGACAGATGAGGGCAAAGCTGGCTGAATGCAGGGCTGAGCAATGTGTAGGTCTACACAGGGCCATTACACATGTGCTCCTTTGGAATTCTCCTGCACACAATCATTATAGATATGGGAAGGTTTAGATAACCCCCTGATGACGCATACTAACTTACTCATACCTGTGCTGAAAAGAGCTTACATAGAAGGCTCAGAGGCTGCTATCCTCAGAAAGGCCTGCCTCAAGGGTTGGCTCTTGGCTGATACGGGAACCTGCCTCACAGAATAGCCCGTTAATTGGATGGTTTACTCTGCCTGGATGGTTGCCGCAAAGAACATAGTTTGATTTGAACACCTTTTCACCCCACCACCCCAGGAGTATGGATTTTGGAATGTGTTGGGCAGAGGGTACCTGAGTGACCAGCCCTTAGCTGGGTTTCTAATGGGCTTCCCTGGGCAGAAAGGCTCACACACTCCCCTGCTCATATATACTGCTGCATTTTTCCACTGGAGGTGAAGTGCAGTGGGACCTTCAAGGCAGGGTGAGAGCTCAGGGAGGCCTGCACACGGATTCTGTGTTTTCCCCTTAGGATCTGGTTTGTCCTTACCATATCACTGTAATAAACCTTGGCCATGAGCCATTAATAAGTCTTAGCTATGTAATAAATCTTGGCATAACTACATGCTGAGTCCCATGAGTCCTTCTGCTGGGCCTCTAAATGCAGGGTTAGTCTTGGAGGCCCCTGACCCAACATTCCCGGTCACCAGGCCTGCTGTATGGCTGCCATCTACTTCCAGCCAGATCCCATCTCCCTAATTCGAATTCCTTGTTATTCGGATATTTTCTGCTTCTTCCTAGATAGTGGATAACATTTTCCTCTTTTGGTTTTATGAATGAACTCAGCACAGATATGTGAAATGACCTACGTCTCTCAGCCTTCTGTCTCCTCTGTCCTTGAGAGGAGGGCCTGGTGACGCTCAAGGTTCTCAACCTGCTGGCAGAACTCAGAGCTTGTGTTCCTGCTATACCAAAACAGTGGAATGCCAGTCTTCCCTGTTCTCCAACTTCTTTCAATAGCATGGAACTTGACATAAAGAGCTATTGCCCCATAGCCAAAATCAGCACTCCCATTCAACACAGAACTGGAAGCCTTAGCCGGAACAATCAAGCAAGAGTGGATATCGAATCCATCCAAATCGGAAAGTAACATGGCCTCTTTTTGATGATGATATGATCTTATATATACAAAGTCTTTAAGATTCCACCAAAAAACATAGAACTACAGTCATTAGAATGTAGAACTAATAAACAAGTTTCAGGATGCGAAATCAACACGCAGCCTTACCTATGGAATAGTCGCCCACCAGGTACTCCTTCACCTCGGACTTGTTCCCACTGTGCACCATTTCCAGGGCGCTGAACAGGGGCCTCCACCCTGACTGGATCTGGGCGGAGCACATTTCAACCAGCTCCCCGATGGATGTGACAATCTGCAGAGGCAGAGCGGGTGGCACTTGGTGCCTTTTCCTTCTAAGAAGCAGGTGAGTTTCTGGGAAGATGGATGTGCTTCCCAGCTCCCTATTTCTGGGTTAATTTTAGTGCAAGAGAAAAATCAAAACCTAGACAAACTCACTCAAAAGTCTTCTAAATAAGCAACCATACTGCATTAATTTGCATTTTACTAAGTGTCACTAAGCAACTTTTCACATGCTATTTGTAAATATTTTGCTGTTTTTAAAGTTAGGTTTTTGTCTTCTCATTACTGTGTTTTTATCATTGAGTTCTTCATGCGTTCTAAATGTAAGCCCTTTCCAAGACACGTGCTTTGCAAATTCTTTTTCACAGCTTTGGGCTTGCTTTTTATTTTTAAATGGTCTCTCTTTTTAAAAAAAATCATTTATTTCTTGGCTGTGCTGGGTCTTTATTGTCATGCATGGACTTTCTCTAGTTGTGGTGTGTGGGCTTCTCATCGCAGTGGCTTCTCTTTGCAGAACGTGGGCTTCATAGCCCAGTAGTTGTGGTTTGGGGCTCTGGAGGACAGGCTCAGTAGTTGCGGCACATGGCCCTAGCCATTTCACGTGGCGTGTGGGATCCTCCAAGGCCAGAGATCGAACCCATGTCCCCTAAATTGGCAGACAGACTCCTCACCACTGAGCTACCAGGGAAGCCCCTAAATGGTGTCTTTTGAAGAACAAAAGTTTTACATTTTGATGAAGTCCAAATCATCAAGTTTTCTTTTTACAGATCCTGTTGGTGTCATTTCTAAGGAATCTCTGCCTAACCCAAGGTGGTCTTCTATGCTTTCTGTGGAAGCTTTTATAGGCTTTGCACTTTATTTAAGCCTATGACCCATTTTGAGTTATTTTTTCTGTATGGTAAATGAAAGGGTGTAAATTCATTTTTACTTCATATGTTCAAGCACCACTTGCTAAAGGAATATCCTGTCCCTCTATTGAATTGCAATGACATCTTTGTCAAAAATCTACCATAAATGTGAGAATTTATTGCTATACTTCCTATTCAGTTCCCTTGATCAATAAGTCTATCCTTACACCAATATTCCACGGTATAGATTCCTTAAGTTTTGAAATTGGGTAGTGTAAATTCTCCAAATTCACTGTTCTTTTTCCAGTGTGTTTTCTCTATTCTAGATCCTTTGAACTTGCATATAGACTTGAGAATCATCTTCCCAATTTCTTCAAAAAAGTCTGCTGAAATTTTGATAGGAATTGTACTGAATCTATATATCAACTTGGGGAAATCTGCCATTTAAAAATACTGTCCCTCAATCCATGAATGTAGCATCTCACATAATTTGTTTGAATATTTTTTTTCTCAGCAATATTTTGTAGCTTTCAGCATACAGGTATTTAACATCTTTTGCTAAATTCCTAAATATTTTGTTTTTGATGCTCTTGTAAAGGGAATTGTTCTCAATTTCAATTTTTGATAACTTACATCTTGGATATGGGAATGCAAGTGACTTTAATGTGTTGTTTTATATCCAGTAACCTAGCTAAACTATTAAGTCTAATAATTTAAAAATAAATTCCTTAGGATTTTCTATATATAAGACTATGTTGTCTATGAACTAAGACAATTTTGTTTTTCAAAAACTGGATGGCATTGATTTTTCAGTACAGTGAGTAAAATTTACAATGTTGAACAGAATTAGTAAAGGTGGAAATCTTTGTTTTGTTCCCAGTTATTGGAAAAAAGCATTCAGTCGACCATTGTGTGAAGTATGATATTCAATTATCAAATACTCCTTTCATCCAATTAGTGAACTCCTTTCTATTCCTCATTTCTTGAAAGTTTTTCATTTAAAATGAGTGATGGATTTTGTAAAATGTTTTCTCTGTATCTATTAAGATGACCATACGGTTTTAATCCTTTATTCTACTAAAAAGATACACTGATTTTTGAGCTGTTAAACCAGTCTTGCACTGATTCTTTCTTCTACAGTCTCAAATCTTGCTGGTAAGCCTATTTAGTGGATTTTTCATTTGTTATTGTCAACTCTAGAATTTGTATTCTTTTTCTTTCCATTTCTCTATGTAGATTCTCTAATTTTCAGACATTGTCATCTTTGAACATACTTATAGTAGCTGCTTCAAAGTCTCTGTCCCCTAATTCAACATCCCAAGCCACAGCCAGGACACAGTGAACAGAGCCCTCTTCCCATCACACATGCTAAACCCAAGCCACAGCCAGGACACAGTGAACAGAGCCCTCTTCCCATCACACATGCTAAACTTCTTTGGCTAAATATTCTATAATTTCTACCATGAAGGTATCACTAGTAAGGGTCACCACCTCTTCTAGATCCTGTGTCTGTCTGTCTTCCCACCTCCAAATCAGAATTTTGGATCTAAATAATCTTGGTTTTAGCTTAATACAACATCTGGTCTCACTTTAAGGCAGTTTCTATTGTCCGCCCTTCCCCGACCCCTGAGTATACATCATTGTTTCTTATTTCGTTGAATATCTCATACTTTTGCTGAACATTGGGCATTTTACATAATATAGCAATGCTGGATTCTGATTTATTCTTGAGGTTTTTTAAAATACTAAATTGCTGACTTATACTGTGAAGAAGNCTTTTCCTATTTGGAACCAGTCTGTTGTTCCATGTCCAGTTCTAACCGTTGCTTCCTGACCTGCATACAGGTTTCTCAAGAGGCAGGTCAGGTGGTCTGGTATTCCCATCTCTTTCAGAATTTTCCACAGTTTATTGTGATCCACACAGTCAAAGGCTTTGGCATAGTCAATAAACCAGCTTTTAGATATGCCTTATTCACCTGACTTATGTGGTCTTTTACCAGACTCTGTTTAACAACCAGTTTTTCGTTCCTGGGACAACATATCTGCCTCTCAGACAACGTCAAGTGATAATTCACTATTTTCTAAATTCAGTTCTGTCACTGTGGTCTTCAACATATATATTCAGTTGGGCCCTTACTCCCTCTATTTTTAATCTCTCATTTAGCGTTTATCCAAACTCTGTGACTTACTGTAATCCACAGGGCCTTCCCTGGTGGCTCAGTGGTAAAGAGTCCACCTGCCGATGCATGAGACATGGGTTTGACCCTTGGGTCAGGAAGACCACCTGGAGGAAGGCGTGGCAACCACTACTGTATTCTTGCCTGGGAAATCCCACGGACAGAGTAGCCTGGTGGGCTACAGTCCATGGGGTTGCAAAGAGTGGAACAAGACTTAGTGACTGAGCACCACTGAAGTGCTGGCAGGCATGGAAGGCTACTTCTGCGCAGCACCCCCTCCCCACCCTCATGGCAGGCAGGTGCCCAGCCTGCAGGGCGGGGATCCCATTGCGCACCTGAACACATGCGGCCAGCAGTCGGGGTTGTGGCTGCCCATCTCCAGGCCGACACTGAGGATGGCGTCCATGCACAGGACGTGGGCTGTGTGCAGCCACACCCCCTGCAGCTTCCCGATCTGCTCCAGTTTCTGCTCCACTTTTAGTTTCACTGCACCAGAAAGACATTCATTACAGGACAGCCCAAGCAAGGGAGACAGAAGGGCAGTGAGACTGGAGGGAAAGGAGAGAATGCGTGCGTGTGCAAAGGCAACAGGAAATTGGAGAAATCTTCAGTGACATGTCCCCGAGGCTCATCATGCAAACTACCCAGCCCACAGGCCCACAGACACTGGTGACACCAGCTCTGCGGTTTCAGAAGTGGATGGATTCAAGCTGGGATCTGTGTCTGTCACAGTAGTGAAGATGGGCTTTGAGTGCCAATCCCAGCTATAGATGTCTGTGCCCAGAACCAACCTCTGCTCCTGCGTACTCATACTGAAAATAAGAAAGAATTCCTGGCAGTCAGCAAGTCCTCTCTGAGGTTTATTGCTAGGTGTTCACAATGATGATCATCTAAAACAAACATCCTTGTGAACGCTCTGAGTACCATGATGACTGCTTCTGAAAATGCCCATATTTTACTCCCAGAGTTTACATTTATACTTGTGATCTTCAAATAATACTTTTAAAATTATAGATAATGCGTGAGAAAGGATGCGTGGCATTTTCGGTCGAAAATGCCAATTATGCAAAATGCCAAGACAGGGACAAATGAGAGCATCCTCCATGAACCAAGGTGTCCAGTCATTAGAAGATGGGTGTAGTGGGATAATCTAGTCCAGAACCCAGAAACACAGCACGCTCACTTCAGAGGAAGCCAAACCATGCTCCTATTATAAGGGGCAAACTGATTTTTAGTAAAGCATCATTTGTCTCCTGGATGTGATACTGATTTAATTTTTTTGTCTATAATTCAAATATTAGCTCTGGTTTAATAGTTTTTAGAGATCTTTAAGTGCTTTTACGTAACTTACAGTTGTACATTTTAAGTGCAAGTGTGACACTCTTTTGCTGTTAACAGTGGAGATGTGTGAGAGTTGATCTGCTTTCACATGGATCTCTAGTGAGGAACTCAATCAAATTCAAGGAACACCAACCTAACCTGTATTTTCTCAGCTTAAACGATGCCAACTCTTTCTGTGACTACTTATTTTCTGTACCTGATACACTGTTAGCACAGGTTGGACCAAGCTCCCAATTCTTCCTTGTTTGCTGCCTGCCATTCATCTACCATTGCTATGGGAAAGGCTCTTATCTAGATAACCATCTGTTTCATTGATGAACTGATTTTACCAAGTTAAAAATCAACTCTTTCCTGAGTTCACAAAGCTTGGGTTTTCTCCAAGAGCAACGTCTTCCTGAGCCTCCTCTCAGGATTCCTCCATCAGTGTGATCCCCGCTTCAGAACACAGGCTCTTCTGCCCTCCCCCTGTAGCCTGAGGGGTCCTCAAACGTTCACCCTGGGAAGTCCCAAAGCCAGTGGTCAGAGAACACCAGAGGTGTGAAGAGCTTAGTTGGCGGGCCTCTGACTAGCAGCCACATGCACTTTCTTAGTCACCAGGGGCCAGTATATCTCTTATCTTCACAGGGATCTACTGAGTGTCTGGAGGATCAGCCCATAAAACAGACTTAAGTCTGTGGTCGGGCAGGGTCTCATCATCAGCGGTGTATGCAGTGTGCCATGTATCACATATGCAACAGGGAGGAATGTGTCTGCTTGTGTGTGCAGACCTCACATGAGGTTCCAGGTGGATTCTGGCCTTTCTGTCGCTACCTTGTGCTATGGCATCACTGGGTTCCTGGGTTTCCTTTTCCTCTTTCTCCTCCTGGACACAGGAGGCAGCTGCCATCTGGGCGAGGGCTGAAGCACAGTTGGCTGCAACTCCTTTAGAGAAAACAAACACATCACCATTTACCTGAGTTTAGTCTCTAGCCGTTCATCTGGCAGAACTACTTCTAAAAGACGTGTCCACCAGGGCCACTCATAACGCATTCCTCAGGGACACCCCTTGGGCCACGGGTCAGGAATACGCCACCTGCCGTACCTAGAGCGCAGCTCAGACGCGCGGCTCTCCGCAGCCCATCGAGGCTCGTGCAGATAGCATCGCGTTCTTTTTGGTTCTGTTCTTTGATGCCTTCAGCTCCCAAGATGAAGGCCAGCCCTTTGGAGCTGCCAGCCATTCGGCCCGTCAGGGGGGTTGATAAAGTGTCGATCAAGTTCTTCCAGCAGCCAATCAGAATATAGCGAGCAAACGCCACACCTAGAATGTGAAGGGGCGTGGGTTACCTTCCAGAGACAAAAATGACCTGGTGATGAATGGCATGGGATTCTCTGGCCATTCCATTAAATTACTGAGATGTGTGCACTTTTACTACAGGAAATACAATGGCATGGATATCAGACTGTGTTTCAGTTTATGCTTATAAATAATCAATGTGGCATCAGCAGATAGGTGATGCCAGGAACTTCTATCAGGTATTTTCCTGCCAAGACAAAAATCTTAATTAATTTATGTCAGCACAAAAAGCTGCCGCATAATAACTTAATAGATGATAACACACATGATGGATGCATATTCATAAACCCAAGACCCAAGTCACTACCTGCCACCGTGGAGTCATCAATTCTCCTGCCCTGGGTGAAAGGAGACTCCACTGAAGCTGAGGCCATCAGCTGCCCTCCAATCGCACTGCTCTCTAAGCCATCGATATCTGTTAAGAAAAAAGGGCAAGGTGTTTCCCTCCATTTTTAAAGAACACTCTAGTCAGAAACAGCTACCATAATATTCATTCCCCACCCCCAAATGAATAGCCATGGGATCCATTATGTACCAAGTATATAACAGCCTGTTATCAGAATGTTAAAAATTTTTGTTTTATCCATTCAGTATAGTTTTCTTTCATTGCTAGAGCTTTCTTCTGTTAGACTGATGCATATTTTTCTTTGAAAAAATAAAGATAAATTCTGCTATTTCTGTTATTAGAAAATCTATTGATATAGAATATTTTGACCTTTGAATACTCCCTTTTATTCCAAACCAAGGCATTATTCCCGCATTTTATATGTACTAGGTTACTCCAACATGGATCTTTCAGTACTTCCTCATAAGAATTAAGAGGAGGGTATGTCTTTTTGGTAAGATTATCATATAACCTGACTGGAAAGCACCCACCACAAGGGAAGCCCAAGAATACTACAGGGGATAGTCCCTTCTCCAGAGGATCTTCCCGACCCAGAAATCGAACCGGAGCCTCCTGCATTGCAGGTAGATTCTTTACCAACTGAGCTATTAGGGAAGCCCTTGGAAAGCACAGTACCTTACTAGTAACACTGTACCATTTTCAAAATGTTTTCACTTAACATTTTTTTAATTAGACCTCCCCAACAACTCTGAGTAGGCAGGCAGGGTAGGTATTATTTTTCCTATTGATATTTCACAAAGGAAGAAATAAGTTTTCAAAATAAGAAAATTGCCCAAGGTCATGAGGCTGGCAAAGGAAGAAATCGGACTTAGTATTCATATTCTCCATACAGTGTTATGCGTCAGTTATATCTCAGTAAAACTGGGTGGGGAGAAGGCAGTGAGAAATATCTGACCACTACAGTAGGAACAGACTAGCTTCACTGAACTAATTTGACTGATGGTCAAATGGTCTAATGACATCCTAGAAACTGCCAGGTAACACAGTTTTGTTTCCTACATGCTAGATAATGAACGGATGAACTCAGGTAACACAAAGCTTATCCAGGTGCTAAAATCCTCAGTTGTCAGAACACTCTGACATGACATGACATAAGGGATGGCCACGGGTGCAGTGTTGATCATCAGATTGCCGCTATTGCTTTTCCTTGCACAAAATGCAAAGACCAGATGGATGTTTCTAAGCTATAGGTTAACTGCTGCTCAAATTCACCTGCCACTTCATACTTGAAATTTGTTACAAAGAATCAGAGAACCTAAATTTGTAGAATTCTTATGAAAAGCTTCTGATTTTCTATCACTAATCTAAAGCTAGATAACTTTTCTATGGATGAAGCAATTGAACTTATTGTTCCATTATAAAAGAGACAGCTGATTAACAGTGATGACCAATGAAAATGGCTCCTGTGAATAGCCTGGTATTTGTTCATGTTTACATCTACTAAATGACTCCTTGTAGTAAGGTTCAGGGAAGAAATTCACAGGTTAATTTTGGAACAAAGGATGGTATTTGAAAATTAAGACTGGCAGGTTTAGGATCCTCATCTAAATTCCAAGGCATTTAGAAGCTCTGGGCAGGACTGTAATCTCAGTCTGAAGGTAGTTTGTACAGTCTGATGGAAAACAAGCATTCCTTACAGGCAGACTGACTAAATGTCTCATAAATGTCTTCATAAATATGAATTCCTATTTTTCAAACTGATGTAAATATTATAATTAATAAAATAAATGGTGTCTGTGTAGGGCCATGCTCTACTTATACCATCAGTGGAAGCCATGAGACGATCACTCAGATCAAATATAGGATGAGCCTGGAGATCTAATTTATTAAGGTTCCTGATAACCAGTCCAAACTTTTGAGCAGTCCAAACCCTGATCTTGACCTGACATTGTGGTTATACCATGTAAAGCCATGAATGGCTGCTTTTGCCAAAATGTTGCCTTATGACCACATCCAATACTACTTCCAAAAATTTCTAATAGAAATGAAAACTCTGGATGCTAAAGACAGATTCTGGGCAACTATCTTGCATTCTTTTTTTATATAATATTTTATAACTTTTAATTTCAAATTTCAGGAGTTATAAGAATAGTACAAGGAACTCTCCTTGAGTGTATGTATTAAGTATGACACAGATTATTGATATATGTATTATTGATGTGATGTCACACACACACACATTTCACAGATCCACCAGTTACATTCACCTTGCCCCACTGATTCCACAATTCTCTGTGTATGTATCTGTATTGCTTCTTAACCAATTTAGAATAAGTGGAAACATCCAGTCCTTTTACCAATAAATACAGTATCATTTAAGTTAAGAAAAACTATGCTGTAAAGAGCAATATTGCATAGGAACCTGGAATGTCAGGTCCATGAATCAAGGCAAATTGGAAGTGGTCAAACAAGAGATGGCAAGGGTGAACGTCGACATTCTAGGAATCAGCGAACTAAAATGGACTGGAATGGGTGGATTTAACTCAGATGACCATTATATATATCTACTACTGCGGGCAGGAATCCCTCAGAAGAAATGAAGTAGCCATCATGGTCAACAAAAGAATCTGAAATGCAGTACTTGGAGGCAATCTCAAAAACGACAGAATGATCTCTGTTCGTTTCCAAGGCAAACCATTCAATATCACAGT
>SJYW01034019.1:207866-235388 GCA_006410735.1 Raphicerus campestris | reverse complement strand
TCCAAGGCAAACCATTCAATATCACAGTTATCCAAGTCTATGCCCCAACCAGTAATGCTGAAGAAGCTGAAGTTGAACGGTTTTATGAAGACCTACAAGACCTTTTAGAACTAACACCCAAAAAAGATGTCCTTTTCATTATAGGTGACTGGAATGCTAAAGTAGGAAGTCAAGAAACACCTGGAGTAACAGGCAAATTTGGCCTTGGAATGCGGAATGAAGCAGGGCCAAGACTAATAGAGTTTTGCCAGGAAAATGCACTGGTCATAGCAAACACCCTCTTCCAGCAACACAAGAGAAGACTCTACACGTGGACATCACCAGATGGTCAACACCAAAATCGGATTGATTATATTCTATGCAGCCAAAGATGGAGAAGCTGTATACTGTCAACAAAAACAAGACTAGGAGCTGACTGTGGCTCAGATCATGAACTTCTTATTGCCAAATTCAGACTTAAACTGAAGAAAGTAGGGAAAACTGCTAGACCATTCAGGTATGACCTAAATGAAATCCCTTATGATGATACAGTGGAAGTGAGAAATAGATTTAAGGGCCTAGATCTGATAGATAAGAGTACCTGATGAACTATGGAATGAGGTTCCTGACATTGTACGGGAGATAGGGATCAAGACCATCCTCATGGAAAAGAAATGCAAAAAAGCAGAATGACTGTCTGGGGAGGCCTTACAAATAGCTGTGAAAAGAAGAGGCGAAAAGCAAAGGAGAAAAGGAAAGATATAAGCATCTGAATGCAGAGTTCCAAAGAATAGCAAGAAGAGATAAGAAAGCCTTCAACAATCAATGCAAAGAAATACAGGAAAACAACAGAATAGGAAAGACTAGAGATCNGATTTATGGGGTTGCAAAGAGTCGGACATGACTCAGCGACTGAACTGAACTGAACACTAATAAAATTTTATTATGTAGTTCAAATCCATATTCAACTTTAATCAACTGCCCCTTCATGGTTTTTAAGAAAAACTTATTGGAGTATAGTCGACTCATAATGCTGTGTTTGTTTCTGCTGTACAGCAAAGTCAATCAGTTATACATAGAGCCACTCTTTTTTAGATTCATTTCCCATATATGCCATTACAGAGTACTGAGTAGAGTTCCCTTATTAGTTACCTATTTTATATATAGTAGTGTGTACACATTAATCCAATCTTCCAATTTATCTCTTCCTGAATTATTTTTAACTCTGGTACAGCTGGGAAGGTAAGGGAGGACCTCTGATATGGACAAGAAATGAGGATGGAGCCAAGTTTAAAATCAATCATTTTACATTGCTGGCAAACTCCCAGGAGCACTGAATGATACAGGGTATCTATTGTGAGACATTCCAGGAATAACTCTGGGCTTTGCGCCCAGACAGTACTTCATATCCCCAGAAAACGTCTACGGTTTTATCCCAATGGACATGGATGCTAAGTAATTCAAAATCTAGGCTTTCCTGGTGGTTCAGATGGTAAAGGGTCCATTTGCAATGCGGGAGACCAGAGTTTGATCCCTGGGTTGGGAAGATCCCCTAGAGAAGGGAATGGTGACCCACTCCAGTATTCTGGCCTGGAGAATTCCATGGACAGAGAAGTCCGGTGGGCTATAGACCATGGGGTCGCAAAGGGTTGGACACAGCTGAAGGGACTTTCACTTTTAATTCCTAATCCAATGGGGGCACAGTGAGCCTGCAGAGTCCCACACGGAAGAAGGACAGAAAGCTGTTGTGAGGTGAATTCATGACACTTCCCGGGAACTGTCACCAACGGCCAGGGAGGCTTTGTGGGTACTGTTTCAAAGCCTGAGCCCTCCCACCCCTGAGTGCCACGGAGCCCTGCAAGGAGCCACTGACCTGTCAGCATGGTGATGAGGGGGAGGCTGTTGTCCTCGGGGCTGCCCCAGTAGCCGGCTTCTCCGAGCATGTTTCTGTCAAGAACCTGGTGGTAAAGTTCCTCAATCCAGGCCTGGGAGAAGACCATCAGCACCCCGCTGGTCTGGACCTGCTTCATGAACTCTTTCTGCAGAGAAGATCACAGGAGAAAACGACCAGATACGACCCTCTGCAAACAACAGGCTCCCATGTGTCTGGAGTCACTGAGTCACTGCTTACAGGAAAAACACGACTCTGCTGATGGGGCTCAGGAGGTGGCGAGGGAAGGGGAAACTGCGGGGGAAAGGTCACAGACTTCATGAAGGTCCTTTCCCTTGCGTGATCCTTTTAAGAAACCTACAGAAGGAGTGGGCGTCCCTGGTGGGTCAGTGGTGAAGAATCCTCCTGCCAACACAGGAGACGTGGGTTCGATCCCTGAGTGGGGAAGATCCCCTGGAGAAGGAAATGGCAACCTGCTTCTAGTATTCTTGCCTGGGGAAATCCCATGGACAGAGGAGCCTGGGGGGCTACAGTCCATGGGATTACAAAGAGTAGGACACGACTGACTGACTACACAACAATAGAAGCAGTAGAGATACTGCCGGAGAAGGCAATGGCACCCCACTCCAGTCCTCTTGCCTGGAAAATCCCATGGATGGAGGAGCCTGGTGGGCTGCAGTCCATGGGGTCGCTGAGGGTCGGAAATGACTGAGCGACTTCCCTTTCACTTTTTACTTTCATGCATTGGAGAAGGCAATGGCAACCCACTCCAGTGTTCTTGTCTGGAGAATCCCAGGGACGGGGGAGCCTGGTGGGCTGCCTTCTATGGGGTCGCACAGTCAAACGCGACTGAAGCGATTTAGCAGCAACAGAGATCCTGCACTTGATATTTTTACTCTCTGATGTGTGGGAGGATTAGAAACTGCACAGAGACGTTTCAAAGCACCTCCTTCTCACCGCCCCGTCAGCACCAGAGGTGGCCTGTGCTCCCTGAAGGACATATGTGTCTCAAGAAATACCTGATTGACACTCATACAGCCACTACTCACCTTCAGAAGTATACAATCTGTTAATCATTTATCAGACAAATGATCCCTTCAGGCAGCTTCTAGGCCATAGGCTCCTGAACTGGTGCTAGGGTCCACTATGGAGAGGCCTGCTCATGCCAGGGAGCCAACCATGAAAGAGGCCCTCCCATCACTCTCATCGCCTTACAGAGGGGCTTTGCTGTCAGTGTTAGCCAGCCTGGCTCTGGGTATGAGTACGTCTTGGTACATTTCAGAGCCCATTGAAGGGTTTTTGTAAACTGCACACCTTCATTTTCTGCAAAGGGGACCATTCTCTGCACATCGCCTGCACTTACTTAATAAGCTGATCACGTTTTTGAATGTGTCTTATACACGTGTGTTTAATGCCACCCAATGGAGTTACTGGGCCACTGGCAGGCAGCCAATGCGGTTACATTGGTGTTCTTTGCTCCTGGAACCAAGTGGGTAGCTCTGTGGTTCACCACTCTGTGCAACGTGCACAAAGGTTCCTGTGGATGGTGAGTGCCCGCCCTCTACAGCCCTGTGGGCATGGCCAAGTCATCCCTCTCTTGCCAACGATGCTCTGGTGCCAGCCCAGAGGCCGGTGTTGGTCCTTGGCAGGCCTGGTCGGGAAAGACGCACACTCACCATGGTGCTGGGTGCCAGGGTGGGCCGCTTGCGGTAGTAGTCACCGTGGGAGAGCTTCAGGTTGAGCAGCAGTGCACAGTGCGCCGCCGAGTACAGGCTGTCCGCGTTCATCAGCATCTGTAGGCCCAGGCTGCTGTTCCCATCAAACCCTGGTGAGTGCATCATACCTATGGGAGAAAACCCAGAGACCTCAAACAGCATACTGGGTAGACACTGCTGACTTCTTACGGGAGCCACCAACCAGTCCCAGGGACAGAGACATCTCGTAGAACAACAGCCAGCAAGGAACAGTGTCACGGCAGGTGTGCGCCCTAGCCTGGTAAGAGCAAGCACTCAGAGTGAACCTACTTGGGAAACCCTGTTGGTTACTCCCCAGGAGCTTTGGTAAAATCACTTAAACCCTTCTTTACCTAGAGACAGGCAAAATAACTCATTATCTCTATCTACTGCTCAAACTCTCCACATCACAACATAAAAAAACCCCGACAATCCCCCCGCCTCCTCTTACTCCCTGTAGTCATCCCAAACTGTCTGCTGTCTCTTGACCTCACCAAGCCTGGACACGCCTCAGGGCATTCACGTTTCTGTCCCCTCCACACTTACCCCACAGAGGTCTCCCGAGATCTCTGGATGACTTGCTGCCCCCTTGATTCTTTCAGGGCTCTGCTCAAGTGCTAGCTTCTCACAGACATTCCCCTTTAATTCCATCTAAAATAGCATCTGGCCCACTACCCTCATCCTCTGCAATATTCCTCCTCACCAGGCATTTTTATTCATTGCCTTAATGGCATTTATTAATGAATTTTTGTTTACTGACTGCCATTACTACTATTACATAATACCTATGAGAGGGAGGAATTTTGTCAGTTCTTTTCACTAGATAACACCAGTGCCTAGAACAGAGTCTAATACATAGTAGATTTTTTAAAATTATTTGCTGAATGAATGAAAATGAACAAATAAGTTCACTATGGCAACTAGATGCAAAACATTTAAAATGCTTAGTGCAGTAACTCATAAGCACAAACTTTTATAAAAGTGGGCTGCCCTGGTGGCTCAGATGGTAAAGAATCTGCCTGCAGTGTGGGAGACTTGGATTCAATCCCTGGGTTGGAAAGATCCCCTGGAGAAGAGAATGGCTACCCACTCCAGTATTCTTGCCTGGAGAATTCCATGGACAGGAGAGGCTGGCAGGCTACAGTCCGTGGGTCTCAAAGAGTTGGACACGACTGAGCGACTTTCACTTCACTTCTTTCTAAAGGTAATAACGTTCCTCAAAAGCTAAACACAGAATTGCCGTATGACCCAGCAATTCAGCACTAATAGTTTACCAGAACTAAAAACAGGAATTTGAACACATACCTGTATGTCAATATTCACTGCAGCAACTAACACAAATAATAATATATTAGAAAAACCCCTCTATTAGGCACTTGAAAAGGGTNAGTAGTTTACCAGGAGAACTGAAAACAGGAATTTGAACACATACCTGTATGTCAATATTCACTGCAGCAACTAACACAAATAATAATATATGAGAAAAACCCCTCTATTAGGCACTTGAAAAGGGTGCATTGCATAGTATGTGAATTATATCTCAATAAGAGCTGTTAACACAAGAGAGACACAGATGTAAAGAACAGGCTTCTGGACTCAGTGGGAGGAGAGAGTGGGATGATTTGAGAGAATAGCATTGAAACATACATCACCATATGTAAAATAGATAACCAGTGCAAGTTTGATGCATGAAGGAGGGCACCCAAGGCTGGTGTTCTGGGACAACCTAGAGGGATGGGGTGGGGAGGGGGGTTTGAGATGGGAGGGCACGCGTGTGCCTATGTCTGACTTGTTGATGTACGGCAAAAACCATCACAATATTGTAAAGTAATTATCCTCCAATTAAAATAAATTAATTAAAATATAAAAGCTATTAACAAATGAGGAAACAGTTTCAAATATATGTATAAATAGTTATTGGCTTCCTCCAACTATTTATTCTTTTACATTTCATAGTATGCTTTTCATTTTGAAAGGTGCCTATATATTTTTTTTGTTCTTTTTTTTTTTTTCAAATTAACTGGAAAAACAAAAACCAATGAAACCTCATGCTCTAAAGATGGGCTCATTCAGCCAGAGAAAGCTGGTGTCACAGAGAGCTTGGGTGACAAAACTCACCCAAGTCCACTTCTCTTCATCTGATACTATGTTCGCCCCAATGCTACATTTGCTCTTGTAAACACCCTGAGGACGTATTTAGGGCTGTAGGTGAAACAGCTCATCCTAAATATGTGCATGCAAATGACATGTACCCAGAGGTGATGAAAAGAGAAAGCGGCAAGGAAGAGAAGGGCCACTCCCTGGCTGGGCAGGGGTTGGAGGTCTGGGGTTTCTTGCTGCCTGGCAGCATTTGGAGGTTGGCAGAACCCTGGAGGAGGACAAAGGATATGCACAGGGNAGAGGTGATGAAAAGAGAAAGCAGCAAGGAAGAGAAGGGCCACTCCCTGGCTGGGCAGGGGTTGGAGGTCTGGGGTTTCTTGCTGCCTGGCAGCATTTGGAGGTTGGCAGAACCCTGGAGGAGGACAAAGGATATGCACAGGGCCTCCCGGCCTTGCCTGAGAATTCCAGGCCCCACACTGGCAGGGAGGTCGCAAAATCATAGGGCCCCCAGAAAGCCTGTGAAGTGTACAATAAGGGTTCACTGGTGACATGAGAGGTGAGGGGCCTCCCTCTCCAGACCCCACACAAGCTCCTGCTTCTAGACTTACCCTGGCATGGGACCCTGAGGGCTAGCAGAGATCAAATGTCTAGCCAGCTAGGCAGGTTGCGGGTCAGAGTTAAATTTGTTTTAAAGACATACATATTTCTTGCACAGCTGAAATTCATACTAGTTATACTGGGCTTCCCTGGTGGCTCAGATACTAAAAAATCTGCCTGCAATGCAGGAGACTTGGGTTTGATCCCTGGGTTGGGAAGATTCCCTGGAGAAAGGGATGGCTACCAGGAATTCTTGCCTGGAGAATTCCATGGACAGAGGCACCTGGTGGGCTGTATAGTCCATGTGGTCACAAACAGCTAGACATGACTGAGTGACTAACACTNGATTCCCTGGAGAAAGGGATGGCTACCAGGAATTCTTGCCTGGAGAATTCCATGGACAGAGGCACCTGGTGGGCTGTATAGTCCATGCGGTCACAAACAGCTAGACATGACTGAGTGACTAACACTTTTACTTTCATTATCTATATTACCTTTTCTGAAGTTTGGCACTTGATAAATATTAGGTTGCTTGCAATAAGCTCACACTTGGTCATAGTGAGCTTCCAGATTCCAACCAAACACTACTGATCTGAGGCACAGCAATCCCAAAGCCTCTGAGCATGCCCCTCTGTCAGTGGCTGTGGGAGGCCGGCTGTTGCTTTTTCACCCCTGAGGAGGCGGCCATTTTCTTCTATGGAGGATCAGAGGCATTTCGGCAGCTGTCACGGCTCACATTCAATACCAGCTTTCTGTTAAAGATGGGCTTCCCCAGTAGTTCAGCTAGTAAAGAATCCACTTGCAATGCAGGAGACCCCAGTTGGATTCCTGGGTTGGGAAGATCCAAAGAAGAAGGGATAGGCTACCCACTCCAGTAGTCTACTAAAGACTAATATCTCAACAAAACCCAGGTTTGTCTTGATGTTTGCAAACTACCCCACGCCCTACCTGAAAAAACTTCAATTTCTTTCAAAGAAAAATCCCTTTGAATTATGTGGAATTAAGGAGACATTTCAACTGTATGTTTAAGTATTGGAGAACAGAGGCCTCTGAGACATGCCAAGTGAGGTTGACCTCAGCCAGGAGAGTGGACCCTGATAACCAGTCAGGGAAAATGTTTGATGGGAGTTTTGGGGAAAATAAGGTTTGAAGCTTTTGACATGGAAGGAAATAATGAGGAAAATATCTGGATTATGACTCCAGGAGACTCTTTCTCCCCTTCTCCTGTTTTTGCTTTCCTAACTTTCTCTCGGTGAACAAAGCAAATCTGCCATTCCTCTGTCTCACAGGTACAGATGTTTCTCTTTTAATCATCTTTCATCTTGGAGGGAGAGCTCTGCCTCCGGCCAGACGTGGACCCAGCCGAGTACCCAGTAGCTTCAGCTGACCCACAGCAACAGTCAGTGGGATCCACTGAACCACTAAGTGCAGTAACTGAAGAGAACCAGCTTACTGGCAGCAGGGCCACAGAGTGATGAGTCTGTAATTCAGATATAGAGACCAATTCCTAATTGGTAAAAGTGCTATGGAGGTCATCAGAATTAAAAAAATAATAATAACCAACAGCTTGGTTATAGACAGTCACTACAAACTACATTTGCTTCATCGTTACCATTTTTCTAGATTTCATATGTATGCCTTAATATACAATATTTGTTTTTCTCTTTCTGACTTACTTCACTCTGTATAACAGGCTCTAGGTTCATTCATCAGAAAAGACTTTAGACACAGCGGGGAAAGAAGATGGGACGAACTGAGAGAGTAGCACTGAAACATATATATTACCTTATGTAAAATAGATATCTAGTGGGAAGTTGCTGTATAACCCAGGGAGCTCACAGAGTACCCTGTGACAACCCAGAGGGATAGGATGGGTGGCGGGGGGGAGGTTCCAGAGGGAGGGGACATGTGTATACTTATGGCAGTTTCACATTGTTTGTATCGCAGAAGCCAACATAAGATTATATAGTAATTATCCTCCAATTAAAAGTAAATTTTAAAAACCTGCTACATTTAGAAATAACCAAAAGATTTTGAAGACTGATTTCAATGTACTGATTTCTACATGTAAAAATTAATGTCACAACATATTGGATCTGATGGGACATTTTATAGAGCCAAAAGCTGAGCAGTTTGCAATGTTCGTGGAGCTGCATTCTGGTCAAATAAAATTCATGCAAGTGCTGTTCTGCACATGCTACAAATAAGTATTGATTTGAAAAACACAAAAACACAAATGTGAAGGTTTACTTCTAATTTTGTAAAAGACTTGGCTAGGATTATACTTCCCAATTCTCCTAGGAAAGGAGGAGGGGCCTTTGGAAGCCATTCTTTACCACTGTGACAACTCATTTAAACTGGAATTACTTAGTTGTTTTCAGTTGCTCAGTTGTGTCCAACTCTTTGCAACCCCATGGACTATAGCACACAAGGCTTCCCTGTCCTTCACCATCTCCCAGAATTTGCTCAAACTCATGTCCATGAATCGGTGATGCCATCCAACTATCTTATCCTTTGTCATCTCCTTCTCTTCCTTTCCTCAATATTTCCTAGCATCAGGGTCTTTTTCAATGAGTCAGCTCTTTGCATCAAGTAGACAAAGTATTGGAGCTTCAGCATCAGTCCTTCCAATGAATATTCAGGGTTGATTTCCTTTAGAATGGACTGGTTTGATCTACCTGCTGTCCAAGGGCCTCTCCGGAGTCTTCTCCAGCACCACAGTTCGAAAGCATCAATTCTTCGGTGCTCAGCTTTCTTTATGGTCCAACTCTTGCGATGGTACATGACTACTGGAAAAACTGCAGCTTTGGTTATATAGACCTTTGTTGGCAGAGTGAAGTCTCTGCTTTTTATTATGATGTCTAGGTTTGTCATAGCTTTTCTTCTAAGGAGCAAGCATCTTTTAATTACTAAAGGATGTTGTTTGTAAACATGAATTTATCTGAGAGCTAAATCTTACATTCTTTAATGCTGAAACTTCTACGGCTGTTATTTTGTATGGATAATTTTAATTTTACATAGAAGGGCCTAAACATAATTTTACCATTTCTTGATCACTCAAGGCCATCATCACTGCAACAAGGGGCAGTGCTGTGATCTGATACACAGCTCTTTTGGGGGATCACTGATGGGTGCCAGACTCTGCCTTGTCACCAGGGATACCAAGCTGGCTGGAGAAGTTGCCAAGCTCCTCTTCCTAAGAATGCTTCCAGTTGGGAAGATGCACTGGTTCAGAGACCCTACCAAACCCCTTCCAACTCAGGCTGTACTCCTTCAGCACATAACTATTCACATCTTTAGAGATCAAAGAGCAAGTTCATCAATTTACAGTCGATAAATATTTGTTGAGGATAAATCACTCATATCTTGCACCCTTCGGACACAGCACAGTTTCTCTATAAATGCTGACTGAAGAAGCATTTGTGTGTGTGGGTGCACGTGTGGGTGCACATGTGTGTGTGTGAGAGAAACAGAGATAAAAGACAGAAGAGACACACACACAACACACATACACTAGGAATGTTCAATTAAAGAATGTAAAATTTAATGATGGTGCACGTAAGGTACTAGGGAGAAATACAATTTTTAAGAAGAGCATTTATACATTTTTCTAGTATTTCAATGACTAGAAATGAAACATAATTTTTGAAATGAAGTGAAACATGATTGTATGTGTGTGTATTCCTTCACACAAATTAAATATCCCAACTATTTTTATATCTAATTCTTAAAAGAAAAATATTGAGAAAAATGTTGGGTAGTCTTAGAAATTTATATTTTACTGCCTTAACAAGAATGGCAATGCAATTAGGAAAGTTGACAAATTATATGCATCTCTTTCTAATCACTAGGTACATTAGAGACTGACTGAGTAGTCCAGGATTAGAAGTGCTGTATCTCTGCTGGTGCTTTATGCTATAACTTTGGATCACTCTCATATTAAAAAATGCTCTTCCTTAAATATACCTGGATCGATTTGACAAAGGACAATCTGATCAGCTTCTTAAGATACTTAAGCTCCTTCTTAACAAAACAGCAGTCACTTCTACCAAGTTCTAAGAACTGGGATACAATTTTTATTGTATTTGTGTGTGATGTGTTATTTGTTAGAAGACCAAAGATGGGGTAGATGGGGTTGTAGCTTCCAAGGAGCTGAAAGTCTAGAAAGGGAAAGGTGGATGCATGAACTCATATAACTATGACAAATATAGGAAGTGTCATGACAGACACATGTTCAAGGCTCAGTGGTGGAAGAACAAGCGATGGTCTTGGCTTTTGACAGTTCTGTGTGGTCAAGAGACCCTTGAATTTCAGGGGAAGGCACAGTTGAGCACCCTGAGGTTAGGCAATCATTTATTCCTGCTATAATTTTTTTTGTACTCATTAACTGCTTTCTTTCTGTAGCACTATGAGAGAACAGAAAATACATATATTGGTCTCTGCTCCCAGTTCCTGGCACAGAGCTCCTAAAACTTCCTAAGTGATAAGAACACAAGGAGTGCCTCTTATTCTAATATGTGTCTTTGATCTCATCCATGACCCAGGGCTCCTAAAACTCTAATAAATTCCCAAGTAATAAGAACATTAAGAGGATCTCTTTTTCTAAAGAGGTGACTCTGGGTCGGCTCCTGGATAAATCTTCGATAGGAGCAAAGAATTTTTGGCTCCAGCCCTACCATGCCATCCTCAAGAGTGAGGAGAGGAGCTGGAAATGGAGTTAAGAATTGATCACACCTACATGAGGAAGCCTCCATAAATCCCAGCAGTAGGGGTCTGGGGAGATTCTAGGTTGGCGGACACATCCACGCCAGGAGGGTGACCCTCTCCAACTTCATGGGGACAGAAGCTCCAGTACTCAGGACCTCCCAGACCTCACTCTGTGTATCTCTTCATCTGGCCATTCATCTATATCCTTTATCAGATCCTTTAGTAAATTGGTAAGCAAAAGCGAGTGTATCCCTGAGTTTTGTGAGCTATTCTAACAAATTAAGTGAACCTAAGGAGGCGGTCAGGGGCACTGGCCGAGAGTGCCAGGCTGCGACAGTGCAGGAGCAGCCGAGAGGAGCTACCCCCACCCGAGGCCAGGGGCAGCGGCCGGGAGGAGCAACCCCATGTCCAAGGAGCGGTGGCTGCGCGGGCGCCAGAGGGCCTAGAGGAACTATTCCACGTTCAAGGTCGGGAGGGGCGGTGGTGAGGAGATATCCCTCATCCAAGGTAAGAAACAGTGGCTGTGCTTTGCTGGAGCAGCTGTGAAGAGATACCCCATGTCCAAAGTAAGAGAAACCCAAGTAAGACGGTAGGTGTTAAAAGAGGGCATCAGAGGGCAGACACACTGAAACCATAATCACAGAAAACTAGTCAATCTAATCACATTAGCCTTGTCTAACTCAATGAAACTAAGCCATGCCCTCTGGGGCTATCCAAGACGGGCGGGCATGGTGGAGAGGTCTGACAGAATGTGGTCCACTGCAGAAGGGAATGCAAACCACTTCAGTATTCTCGCCTTGAGAACCCCATGAATAGTATGAAAAAGCAAAATGATAGGATACTGAAAAAGGAAATCCCCAGGTCAGTAGGTGCTCAATATGCTACTGGAGATCAGTGGAGAAATAACTCCAGAAAGAATGAAGGGATAGAGCCAAAGCAAAAACAATACCCAGTTGTGGATGTGACTGGTGATAGAAGCAAAGAGATCCAGCC
The DNA here is from genome assembly GCA_006410735.1 of Raphicerus campestris. Taxonomy (NCBI): domain Eukaryota; kingdom Metazoa; phylum Chordata; class Mammalia; order Artiodactyla; family Bovidae; genus Raphicerus; species Raphicerus campestris. Next base: position 223,388 of record SJYW01034019.1, on the reverse strand, counting down.
AGTCCATTCTGAAGATCAGCCCTGGGATTTCTTTGGAGGGAATGATGCTGAAGCTGAAACTCCAGTACTTTGGCCACCTCATGCGAAGAGTTGACTCATTGGAAAGGACTCTGATGCTGAGAGGGATTGGAGGCAGGAGGAGAAGGGGATGACAGAGGATGAGATGGCTGGATGGCATCACTGACTCGATGGACGTGAGTCTGAGTGAACTCCGGGAGTTGGTGGTGGACAGGGAGGTCTGGCGTGCTGCGATTCATGGGGTCGCAAAGAGTCGGACACGACTGAGCGACTGAACTGAACTGAACTGAAGGAAGCGGTCATGAGAAGCTCTCTGATTTACAGCCAGTCAGTTAGAAGCACAGGTGACAGCCTGGGCTTGCAGCTGGCATCTGAAGTGGGGGGTAGGTAGCATCAGAACTGAGTTATATTGTAAGACACTCAGCTGCTATCTGAGGTTTGCTTGTTGTTTGAGGGGAAAACTCACACATTTGGTGACCAAATGTCAGAAGTACAGTGCTCTGTGTGACTCATAAAAGAGGGAAGAAGCACCGTAAGGAAGAACTGGAGTTTTCTCTACATATGAAGGAAAAAGCTGCATGCTCCCTCTACAAATACCTTACAAGAAAATGATCTAAATTCACTATTAATAAATTCATTATTTCCTGTGTTAAATGCTGCTTCCCTATATTCTTTACCTCCTTTCTTCACCAAAATCCTGGGTGATCATTTTCAGCCCTTCAGCAAAACTAGTATAACTCTCTGGTATAGGCCAAGATAGCCCATGGCACACCTGTTTAAATGCTGTGTGGGTCACAATGTTGACATTCGGCAGACAGAAGGGTCTGAGACTGGAGAACGTGATGCTGATACAGAATGCTAGAGCATCGCACACTGTGGGAAGTTCAGGGCAATTCAGAATACAGTGGTAGGACAGCCTGCATCTGCTCCAAGACCTCATCTGAAATAATTTACATGTCAACAAACCAGCAAAACACACTATGATTTTAAGATAGCAAACTGTAGAGCACCGGACGAATTCAGTGTTCTGAGAATCACAGATTGCCATTTCGTCTCAGTCAGCATCAGCTTTCTAGAAGGCACCTACCTCTTACCCTTTATAGATGCACATTTATCCACCTCTTGGTGTATTCCAGCCATCAACTGCTGCACAATTTGAACAAACCACCACCCGTCAGTCACAGTCCTTGGCTCTCGTTAAGAAACCCAAAGATTCACCAGGATGCTCTGAGCACTTCAAACTCCATGCATGCTGGTAACTGCCCATTAAACGAAATGCTCTGAATATTCTAGTGGACTGCAAAGAATGGATTACAAACCTGAGCAGAAGGTAGAGACAAAGTTCTGGAGGGCTGAGTCCACCTCTTCCACACTGGGCAGGGCCAGGAGGCGCGGCAGGAGGCCCTCCAGCGACTGCACGAACAGCCGGGCGCTGTGCTGGTCAGCCTCCTGGTTCTTCAGCAGCTTGAGAGACAGAGCTGCGGTCCGCAGGGACCTGTGGCCCAGGCAGTCCCGGGGGGTCTGCTCCTCATCAGCTAGAGAACAGTTGTCGGACCCAATGTCCGACACGTCCGATCTCCCGGAGTCCTTTTCAGCTGCCATGGAATACTGGTCACAGGAGTCGAATTCTGTCCGAGAGAGGTCTTGGTCGTCCACACTGAAGTTGCTCTCACTGTATCTGGATCCGTAGGACCTCATCCTGCAGTCAACGGACAGGAAGTTGGTTATATCGGGGTAGGCAACTGTGTGGCTCCTTTGAACCACGTCTGGCTGGTCCACGGCTTCCGGTTCTGACACTTTACTCAGCGTCTCCTTGCCCTCCTGGATGGCTGGCGACTTGAGGCTATTCTTGGGGTTTTCCGAGTGGTCCTCGGGTGTGGTCTGACCCAACTCTCCCTCCAAGGTGGTCTGGCCTGTGTCCGTGGTAACGCTGATGCTGATGTCAGGGCTCCGCTCATTCCCCAACTCCCAGGGTGTGTGTTCCGAGGACAGGACTCGCCGCTGCCAGCGGAAGTCGGCCTCGTTGATCTCCATGGAGTCGCGGCTGGACTCGGCCCCGTCCTTCAGCTCCTCCAGGCGCAGCAGCAGCAGCTGGACCTGACTTTCGCTCAAGCCCCTGCCCTGGCTGAGCTCTTCCAAGGCCCCTAGCAAGGTGCAGACGCAGGACACGGCGGCATAGCAGGCCTCGATGCCGCCCTTGATGCACGCCTCGGTCATGCCGTCCATGATGCTGAAAGTGTTCAAAGGAACAGAAGGCATCAGTACAGGAAACATCGAAAAATGCTACCAATTGAACAAGAATTAGACTGGTGAACAGTTAGGTAGTCAAAAGAGATACTCTTGATTCACATGAAATCAAATGATCTGGGCAAAAAGAATAAAATGAACAATAAAGGAAACAAATGTGCTCAGGCTGGAAAGTGGCCCACTTTGAATCACAGTCTTTAGGTTGCCTGGTTTATTTAGGTGTAAATAAAGTTTTTGATGCAAATTTATAATTTTCACAAGGACAGGCATAGAATAATCTCACTTTTGTAACATGTTCAGTTTTCCAAACAGGAAACATTTATAATGCCTTTAGGATAGTATGGACCTTCCTTTATTCAAGACATGTATTTCTGAAGAGATGCATGTGACTACAACTATTACAAATCAGATAATATCCCATTTCCAAGAGGGACTCTATGGAAAGGAATCATATGGATGTAACATATTAAGTCAAAAAGGTTTTCCCCAAAATAAGCCCAATGAAGAATTTCTGTACAATTTGTACACTGGCTTTTCTCTAAGTCCATATGAAAATATGGAAAGTTACATGATTACAATAAACTGAGATAAGACTTCTCCTCTGGCTTGCAGGTACATTACTACATAGTCATATCTCATATAATAGATTCATATAATTTCAGGAACTTAGAAACAACATTAAGAATATTCAGAGAAGCAGTCTTCACCAAGCAACAAAGATCCAAAAGGAGTAGTATCATACAGTTTGAGAAGATCCAGATGAGACTTTCTTTTTGAAATTGATCTTTTTCTCGATTCGGGTTCAGTGGAGCTGGGTCCTGCCAAATCACAGAGACGCTTTGGGCTCCCAAGTAGCTTTAAGCATAAGGGGAAAAAAATAACAGAAAAGTGAATATCATAAAAAGGCACAAGAACTGTGAGATCAAATAAACATACACATTCTCTCTTGAGTGATACGGTCTAAGGAGAAAACACAATTTGGAATTCAAATCTTAATAAATCTGACTTTAGTGTTCTCCTTGACTTGGAATACCCATTGGGTCCCCAGCTCCCCAGTTTAGGACCAGCTTAGATAAAGAATATCCCTTGAGGGAGTGCTTCAAGTTTTTTTTATATCACAGAACTAGAAAGCACCTACGCCTATGTTCTTTAGTAAGAATGGCCTGTAATTTAACTTTTCTATCTTCTCCCTGCCTTATTTTGCTATGAAACTGACTAGCTTCAAAAACTGGATTAAGAAATATACCTTTCTATTACCTGGGAAAGTTCATGTTTTATTAGAACTACCTGTTCTTTGAATGTTGGTATAACCTGTTTCTCAAGCTGTATGGGGCCACTAATTTAATCAGTAGTTAAAACNAAACTGACTAGCTTCAAAAACTGGATTAAGAAATATACCTTTCTATTACCTGGGAAAGTTCATGTTTTATTAGAACTACCTGTTCTTTGAATGTTGGTATAACCTGTTTCTCAAGCTGTATGGGGCCACTAATTTCTTCTGAATGGAAAGGTTTTAACTACTGATTAAATTTTTTTGAAGATGATAATACTATTTAGGTCCTCAATTTCTCTTTGAATCAATTATTTTTAAAAGTTGCGTTATTTCCTAGGGACTTATCTATTTTATCTAAGTTTTCAAATTTAATGGCCTAAAGTTATCTTAATACCTTTGTTAATTTCTTTAACATTTGTAATATCTATGGTCATATGCCCTTTTTAAAAATTTTTATTTCTGTTTATTTTTACCTATTTTAGAATTTTGAATTCTTTTTGCAAGTTATTTGATTTTTAGTCTTTTCAGAGTCCTGGCATGCTTTACTTTATTGATTCACTATATTGTGTTTACTTTTAATCACATTACTTAATGCAAAAGGGCAAAGTTGCTATCTGAGGAGGCCTTAGCTGAGAAAAGAATAAAAGTGAAAAGTAAATAGCTGAGAAAAGAAGAAAAGTAAAGGAGAAAGGGAAAGATATACCCAACCGAATGCAGAATTCCAGAGAATAGCAAGGAGATATAAGAAAGGCTTCTTAAGTGAACAATGCAAAGAAATAGAGGAAAACAATAAAATGGAGAAGACTAGAGATCTCTTCAAGAAAACTGGAGATACCAAGGGAACATTTCATGCAAGGTGGGCACAAAAAAGGACAGAAACAGCAAAGACCTAACAGAAGCAGAAAAGATTAGGAAGAGGTGGCAAGAATACAGAGAAGAACTATACAAAAATACTTTAATGACCTGAATAACCACAATGGTGTGGTCACTCACCTAGACCCAGACATTCTGGAATGTGAAGTCAAGTGGGCCTTAGGAAGCATTATTATGAACAAAGCTAGTGGAGGTGGTGGAATTCCACCTGAGCTATTTTAAATCCTAAAAGATAACGCTATGAAAGTGCTGCACTCAATATGCCAAAATTTGGAAAACTCAGCAGTGGCCACAGGACTAGAAAAGGTCAGTTTTCATTACAATCCCGAAGAAAGGCAATGCCAAAGAATGCTCAAACTACCGCACAATTGCACTCGTTTCACATGCTTGCAATGTCATGCTCAAAATCCTTCAAGCTAGGCTTTAACAGTATGTGAATTGAGAAATTCTGGATGTACAAGCTCGATTTAGAAAAGGCAGAGGAACCAGAGATCAAATAGCCAGCATCTGTTGGATCACAGAAAAACAAAGGAATTCCAGAAAAACATCTACTTTTGCTTCACTGACCATGCTAAAGCCTTTGACTGTGTGGATCACAACAAACTGTGGAAAATTCTTAAAGAGATGGGAATAACAAACCAGCTTACCTGTCTCCTGAGGAACCTGTATGCAGGTCAAGAAGCAATAGTTAGAACCAGACACGGAACAACAGAGTGGTTCAAAATTGGGAAAGGAATATGTCAACACTGTATATTATCATCCTGCTTATTTAACTGATATGCAGAGTACATAATGCAAAATGCTGGGCTGGATGAATCATAAACTAGAATCAAGACTGCCAGGAGAAATATCAACAACCTCAGATATGCAGATAAAACCACTCTAATGACAGAAAGTGAAGAGGAATTAAAGAACCTCTTGATCAAGGTAAAAGAGGAGACTGAAAAGGGTGGCTTAAAACTCAACACTCAAAAAACTTAAGATCATGGCATCTAGTCCCATCACTTCATGGCAAATAGGGGAAAAGTGGAAGCAGTGACAGATTTTATTTTCTTGGGCTCCAAAGTCACTGCGGACGGTGACTGTAGCCATGAAATTAAAGGATGTTTGCTCTTTGGAAGAAAACCCATGTCAAACTTAGACAGCATATTAAAAAGCAGAGACATCACTTTGCTGGCAAAGGTCCATATAGTCAAAGCTGTAGTTTCTCCAATGGTCATATACGGATGTGAGAACTGGAAATAAAGAAGGCTGAGTGCTGAAGAATTGATGCTTTCGAGCTGTGGTGCTGGAGAAGACTCTTGGGAGTCCTGTGGATAGCAAGGAGGTCAAACTAGTCAATCCTAAAGGAAATCAGTCCTGAATATTCATTGGAAGGACTGATGCTGAAGCTCCAATACTTTGTCCACCTGATACAAAGAGCCAAGTCATTGGAAAAGACTCTGATGCTGGGAAAGATTTAGGGCAAGAGACGGGGACAACAGAAAGGTGAGATGATTGGATGGGATCATCAACTCAATGGATATGCATTTGAGCAAACTCTGTAAGATAGTGAAGGATATATGTACTGCAGTTCTTGGGGTGGCAAAGGGTTGAAAAGGACTTAGCAACTGAACAACAATCCTTGTCTTCCTTTTGAGTTTTTAAAAAATTTAAGCTCTTCCTTTCCAAACTACCTATGTTGGAGAATTAGAACATTAATTTTAGACTTTCTATTTTTTGAGGTAAGTCATTGAAGCCATAAATATCCTTTCACGCACTGTTTTGGCTATATCTTACAAGTTCTCATATAGGATTTTCATAATTTTTTGGTTCAAACTAGTTTTTGTTTCTATATGGGTACACATCTGTACAGAAAAATTCAATTTGAGGCTAAGTTAAAGAAAGATTGATTAATCAAGTATATTAAAGCAGACATCCTACTATTATGTTCATTATTTTCAAAATGACTTATATTTGCAAGATAAAGTATATTAAGTAGAAAAAATTACGTTTTTCTTCTTCGAAATTCCTTTCTTCTGCCAGAAATTGGGAACGTCTCTCTTGGAGGCACAAACGTGAAGCTTCTACTTTTTTTCTGACACCAAGAAAGGAGCAATATTACCAGAGATCAAGGCAGTTTCTCTTTCTCTCTCTCCATCTGTCTGCCTGCCAGACCTGCAGCCAAGTGAAGTGGCTATGCCTCTGAGCCTCTAGCTGTCCCATCTCTTGTTAGAAGGATAAGTGCCTTTCAGGGGCACAAGAATGGGAAATCTGACTCTCTTTTGGGATCCCATTACATTCCCTAATCCAACTTTACCATCAATAAATCAGATGACATATTTGAATTCTCACATTAATCTTGTGTTTATTTCTCAGGTGCTTCAGAGTCTGGAGGGAAAGGAAATAGAGTTTTGGAGAACTCTCAACAAATACTTAAAGAAAAGCAAGACTTGTTTAATTTCAGCTTCTTCTGGTGGGAATGAGGAATTGGTTTCAGTGGCTAGGGTGTCACAGGTCTGATAAAGACTAGGGCTTCCTTCTAAAGCCAAAACGTGGGAGAGAGAAAAGGAAGCAAGGTGTTCTTTTTGGTTATGAAATGTTTGGGGTGGAGGGAGTAGAAGCAAAAAAAGAAAACGTATTTTGAAAATCAAAATGTCCTGTATGCCTTTGATTAATAAGCGCACAGCACACATGGCAGAGAGACGAATTAGAGCGAGAACGGCAAATAACATACCAGGCGTTCAAACTCCCCAAGAGCAAGCAAGCATCCTGGGTGCCCAGGGGTTTCTTTGTATGCGTGAGCCCTGCACATTTTGGTATCTAGGCTACCAGCCTTCCCAAATCACTGGTGTTGCCACAGTAAGTGGAGGCGATGCTCGTGAGAACAACCTGGCCCACGTGAGTGTGTCGTGCTCTGCGGGGCAGCATGGCCTAGACACACTACCCTGGTGTCAATTACAGCCTCGCGTAGCAAATTGACTGTGGGGAGCTAGCAAATCCATGAAGAAGGGAACACAGGACTAATTTCCTTTGCAGTACTAAGGAAGCTATTATAGAAAGTGCATTGAGACCTATACACCTCGTAGGCAAAGTATTTACTTAGAATTCAGCTGTCGAGCGGCTCTGCTGTGGGCAACAAGCACTCCAGTGCCTGTCATCTCTGTATACCTGCTTTTTGTATGCTCAGTCACTTAGTCGTGTCTGCCTCTTTGCCACCCCATGGACTGTAGCCCACCAGGCTCCTCTGTCCATGGGATTTCACAGGCGAGAATACTGGTGTGGGTTGCCATTTTCTTCTCCAGGGGATCTTCCCAACCCAAGCGATCTAACCCTGGGCTCTTGTATCTCCTGCACTGGCAGGCAGGTTGCTTATTGCTCACATCACCTGGGAAGTTCTGAGGGGGAAAGAAAGGATGCTGCTGCTTCAAAACACCCTCTGCAGATATTCTGTCTCCAGGTCAGAATACTGAACCCTTGAATATCAAAATGTATTAAACACTTATTCAAGGACTATAGTGTTAGATACCAAAGGAAACACAGGAAAACAATGTATACAAAACCAATGTTTAGGGAGATAAGAGGCTTGTTCCACATGGTATTGTGGAGCAGTCAGAGTGATGAGGCATTATGATCAATTGCTAAATGGTGGAACAGGATTTAGAGAAGAGCGAAATCACTGGTCTGAGGAAGCAGAGTCATAAAAGAGAAGGATTTTGATAGAAAGGCAGTTGTAATTAGAACATCTGGGTTTATATCTGTGAGTCATATTGCTCACAAGGACTTTGGGCAAGTAAACCTCTCTTCACGAAGCCTCAGTATCCCAATCTGGAAAACGGGAACAATATTATCTCCCTAAAGGAGTCTGTAAATAAGCTAATGTGAAGTGCCAGCAGTGTCTGTCTAGCTTACAGTGATCCACCATTTTACTATGTTAAGTGGAAGGGGCCGATGGGCACAGGGCAGGGGGAGCTGGAATAGAAGCAGGAAAGTAGGAACTGAACAAAGCAGGATGGAAGAAGGGTGCATCCTGGGAAATGATGGGAAATGAGAGTGATGAGGGAAGGGTCTGGAAACTGGGCAGAGTATTTTAGACTTGATGGGAGAGGCAACATGCGCCACTGGAGAGTGGAAAAATTAACAGTGGCCATTTATGAATACAGTGAAAAGTGCTAATTGCTCAGTCACGACTAACTCTTTGCGACCCCACGGACAGTAGTCTGCCGGGCTCCTTTGTCCATGGAATTCTCTAGGCAAGAATACTGGAATGGATAGTCATTCCCTTCTCCAGGGGATCTTCCTGACCTAGGGATTGAACCTGGGTCTCCTGCAGTGCCGGTGGGTTCTTTACCACCTGAGCCACGAGGGAAGCTCATAAGTGCACCACATATTTGTTTATCGCTTTACGTACTCATGAAGTACTTATACAAACTTTTTGGCATTTTGAACTGGCAACCTTTGGCATACTGTCACTATGTAGAGATATTAAACTGCTAGGTTCAGAGTTAAATGATTTAGCTATGGTATCTAGCTGATGAGTGGCAGAGAGGGGATTCAAACCTTGACTCAGACCCAAGTTCATGGAAAGGGTAGCTGAACCAGTGCCAGGAAAAGAGCTGCTGGAATCATCCACATTGTAATATGAAAGTCTAGTCTAGTGATAAGTGTGTGTAGGGAAAGACCAGGGGCTTGGGTTTAGATGGAGATTTCTACCCTTTCTTTTTAAGAAAGTTAATTTTTATTTATTTGGTTGCATAGGGTCTTATTTGCAGCATGTGGGCTCATCATTGCCCCTTGGGATGTGAGACCTTAGTTCCCAACCAGGGATAGAACCCACATCCCCTTATTGGAAGGCAGAGTCTTAACCACTGGACCACCTTTTCTCTTTCTTTTGACCCTGGGCAAGTCATTTGATCCCTTGAAGTAGTTTCTTTGTGGGAGGGAAAATTCCTTTTTCCTGGCTTCATGTTTCTATGGGCAGGAACACCCAGTGGAATAACATTGTGGGTCCTTCTCCTTTTCTCACTTCTTCCCAGTGGAGGGGGAGTGGCTGGTCTGACTGGTGAATTCAGGAGAAAGAGATGAGCATGTGTGGAGGCCCCTTCCGCTCTCCTCTTCCTGGAGATTGGCTAATTCAAAGAAAGTCCACCCTGTTCCTCTAGACGACAAGCTTCACAGGGGCAGGGACAGGTTCCTAGGGGATGGTTGTTTGGCTGGTAGCTCAGTCCATAAAGAATCCATCTGCAATGCAGGAGACCTGGGTTCAATCCCTGGGTTGGGAAGATCCCTTGGAGAAGGAAATGGCTACCCACTCCAGTATTCTTGCCTGGGAAATCCCATGGACAGCTATAGCCCAAGAGGTCACAAGAGCTGGACATGACTTAGTGACTAAACCACCAAATGTTTCTGGTCTCACTGGCCTCCAAAGCTGTATTGTGTTCATCAACTGAGTGGTGATCAGATATCAAAGCTGACCTTTTGATCTCCCTTCCCTGAAGCTCTGTTAGAGAAAACATTCTTCACTGGTATATAACTTCACAAAGTTACTATGAATACTAAAGATAATATATGTTGGGCTTCCCTGATGGCTCCCACGGTAAAGTGTCTGCCCGCAATGCGGGAGACCCAGGTTCGATTCCTGGGTTGGGAAAGTCCCCTGGAGAAGGAAATGGCAATCCACTCCAGCACTCTTGCCTGGAAAATCCCATGGACGGAGGAGCCTGATAGGCTACGGTCCATAGGGTCACAAAGAGTCGGACACGACTGAAAACATTTTTCACTGGTATACAACCTCACAAAGTTATTATGAATATTAAAGATATATGTTAAATACTGGCATAAAGAAAAAATGGTCATTACTACTGTGGGTCCATAAATTTTCTTTATCAGCAATTAAACTTGGATTGTTCCTTCATTTCTGGAAACACTGGGTCAGAATTTCCACTTTTGATTACAGTCAAATCTCATGAAAACAACATCAGCAAGCTGTTCAAATTAAGCTTTTTAAAAACTGGTGAGTAGCCAATACTGCTCAAGGTAATTTTGTTACACTGATTTTTCTGGTGTCAGGTACCAAAACCCAGTGTGATTAAACCTTCATGGACAAGTTTACAGGTACAAAAAAGTTGATCACTTTTCTTTTCAGTTAAGCAGAGGAATTCTTGAAGCATCCTCAAAATAGCTCCAATTCCTTCTCAAAATCAGGAAGTGGCTCACTGGGACATATATCCTAAGCTGGACATCCTTTGTCTCATGACATGTGGGAGAAATAGGGCGTAAGAAGGAGTGGAGAACAGGGTCCCCTTTAGAAATCAGAGATCAGTAAGGCTCCTTTTTGGATAATGTACAACCTGAGTATAAAATCATTCTGAAATCCAGTTTTGGCAAAAGTGAATAAACACACGCGTCTGCACAGACAGTGCCTTAGGGAGCAAACTGCAAGTTCAGCCTGGGTTCCAGTCAGATGCATGTGGCTCAAATCACCAAAGAGGTTTGCTACAGTGAGCATTTATCAACGCCCCCTTAGCCCAACTCCCAACACGTGCCCACACGGCCCCCAGTGCCAAAGATACCATTACTAGATACTGCGTAGAAGCAATTAAGCTCCAGCAGATGATCAGCAAACGCTTTCTAAGTGCTTCCTGTGCGCAAGGCGAGGTGCTCAGGCCCCACAACAAAGCTGGGGGCATCCTTCGCGGCCTCCCTACCTCCTTCATGATCTTGATGGCTTCCACACGGTGCTGGGGTGGGGGGTAGAGCAGCACGCGGTGGTAGAGGGACTGCAACACGGGCTTCATGGAGTCCACCGAGCCCACCAGCCGCACCAGCTCGGCCGCGATGTAGTAGATGGTCCGGGCCACCGGGCCGCTCAGCGCTGGTGCTGTGGAGGAGCAGCCCGAACCCCGGCCGTGGTCGGACACCCCAGGGGACGCAGAGTCTGACTCGATGCTGGTGCTCGTGCTGCTGCTGTGTGCAGAGGTGATGGTTTTATCATGAATCGGATTCCCCAGGATCACGATGAGCGCGGGGCAGAGGTTCTTCCTGAGAGGAGAGGAGAGGAAGGATCAGTTTCCCTTCAAGCCAGATGATGAAACATGAATACTATCCTGAGGGTAAATACCAGGTGCCCCCAAAATGACACATAAGAGCTGAGCTCTTTACTGCCCCTTTTTCTGGCTACCTCCTGGTCCAGCGTGTCCTGTCTCTCCATCACTCCTGGGGATAGCAACAGAATACTTTTCTTCATAATTCAAGCTGGGGTTAACTATATAAACGATCAAGAGAAGTATCAGAAAGCATCTTCTATGAAGAAAATGGACTCAAAGTGCTAAATGGCTTAGTGATAAAGTTTCATTTTATTATAAATAATGAAATTACTTATATTTCTCATTTGAGAAGTTCATTTTAAATTCTGACACATATCACACTGATACACAGCACTCGACTTTCTCCCTGTCAGATTAGCCCAGGAACCCAGAGTAACTTGCTGACTGCCTGAGGGCCCTGCCATTTGTGCGAATCTCTGACTGTGATTAAGAAACTAGTTTGCAGGTTGAGATGGAGAGAGTACCAGGGTGAGGTTGAGAAGAAGGTTCAGTTATGGTGAAGGGGAACTATCTCCCCTGTGCAATTCACTGGTGACTTTTTATGATTTAGAACATAGGCTTTCATGATCCTATGATGTAAATAAAATGCAGGTGGGCCTTGGGAGCCATAGTTGGTTAAAATAATTATCCTTTACTCTCCGCAGCTTGGCCTGGTGCATATAAGCAAAGCAGCTTCCATACTTTCCCTCTAATATATTTACACAGAAATGGAACAAGAGGAGAGGCACAGACGCCATGGGAAGGGACCCACAGACCCAGCTGGAAGAGCGAGTTCCCGGGCCTAGCGCAGAGCCAGGGTGGGCATCAGGATGAGTACTCACCAGATGAGGTCTGTGAAGCCTCGGTGCAGCTGCATGGAGGAGGAGGAGCTGCTGAGCACGGACAGGATGCACTCCAGGTACAGGAGCTGCAGCTGCTGGCTGTCACTGCAGGGGAACAGAACCAACACACACACATCCAAAGTAAAGGGAAGATTAAAGAGGTGATGTGTGGGAAACACTTGAGAAAACGTTAGGCATCACAGAGTGTTAATTTGGGGGAAGGCTGGTAATGTCATGGGTTGCCTTCTGCTCCCCCTACCTCCATTTCACACTTTGAGGTCCTAATCCCTGGTACCTCAAACATGGTCTTATTTGGAGGTGGAGTCTTTACACAGGCAACCAAGTTAAAGCAAAGCCATTAGGGTAGATCCTAATTCAATAGGATTGGTATCCTATGGTTTTTCCAGTAGTCATGTATGGATGTGAGAGTTAGATCATAAAGAAGGCTGAAAGTGTTAGTCACTCAGTCATGTTTGACTCTCTGTAACCCACCAGGTTCTTCTGTCCATGGAATTCTCCAAGCAGGAATACTGAAGTGGGTGGCCATTTCCTTCTCCAGGGGATCCTCCCCATCCAGGTACTGAACCTGGGTATCCTCCATTGCAGGCAGACTCTTTATTGACTGAGCCACCAGGGAAGTGCAAAGAAGGCTGAGTGCCAAAAAACTGATGCTTTCAAACTGTGGTGCTGGAGAAGACTCTTCAGAATCCCTTGGACAGAAAGATCAAACTGGTCAATCCTGAAGGAATCAATCCTGAATATTCATTGGAAGGACTGATGCTGAAGCTCTAATTCCTTGGCCGCCTGATGCAAAGAGCCATTTCATTGGGAAAGACCCTGATGCTGGGAAAGATTGAAGGCAGGAGGAGAAGGGGATGACAGAGGATGAGATGGTTGGATGGCATCATTGACTCAATGGACACAAGTTTGAACAAACCGTGGGAGATGGTAAAGGACAGGGAAGCCTGGCATGCTGCAGTTCATGGGGTCTGCAGTTCAAGAGTTGGATATGACTGAGGAACTAGACAATCATCTTCATAAAACAAGTAAATCTGGACACAGAAATACATATGGAGGGAAGACAATGTGAAGAGACCACGGACGCAGACGAAGAGTGAAGCCTCCCAGCGCTGAGAAGAAACCAACCCTGCTGACATTCTGATCTCCAGCCTCCAGAACCATGAGACAATCCCTTTCTGTTATTAAAGCCACTTTTTTGTGATACACAGTTCATGATACTTTGTTTTGGCAGCCCCAGCAAACCAATTAGGATGATTTTTCTGTAATAAACTTGATTTTTTTAGAAGTTTTGATTTATAGAAAAATGTATAGAAAAATGGTATAGAATGTGACCATATTTTACCCACCCCTGTACGTGGTTTATCCTATTAGTAACATCTTACCACTAAAGAACAAATTAACAGTTACCATTAAGGAACAAATATTGATATATTGATTAAATCTACAGTTTACTCTAGGAATACTAAATTTTAATATATTTAATCGTCTAAAGTTTTCAAGACACTATGTACTATGATATCTTTTAGATGGTTAATACTTTACTAACTTGCATTTGGCTTTTCTTTATTTTTTTAAAGTACCAGTGTTTTTCAATGGACAAATTATTTTTCTCATAGTTATTACTATACAGTACTTCATTAGAACCAGATATTTTAAAAAAGCATATAACTTTATAAGATGCACACTTTTATACCTGGACTAAATTTTCTGCCTAATCCAACAGAAAGTATTAAAATCCAAGTGGGTTGTCTTTCTGACCAAACATTTGACTCATTATTAAGAAAAATAATTAAATGCCCTATTTAAAAAATGTCTTATCTTTCAAAAAGTCAGTTGATCATCACAAAACTAAAATAACCATAGACAATAAAAAGTCTCAACTTCTGAGATCACTGGAAATAAACCCAGAGAAAAGTTACAAGCAGTCAAGTTTCCCACGAGTACCTATCAGCAAAGCGTGCTGCAGCAATACGGCAACCCCAGGGCATCAGACTCAACGACAGAGAGAGCTCATTGCCTAGGAAACTGGCCCGGAATCTCCTTGGAGACTGAATGCAGCTGCTTTTCTGTGGGCTGCTGCAGTCTGGCAAAATAAGTACTTGTGGCCTGGCACGAGTTATGTCATTAGAGGCACATCTTCCATGCAGGCCCTTCACTAGATATACAGATGTGCATGCACAGGGTGTACATCTCACATTTGTCTGACAATAGGTGAATCTGTGGAATGCACAGGGCAGAAAGGAGCCTAGAAACCAGCCAAGACTTTCAACACACAATAGGGAATAGCCCACTTAGGAGGCCTGTGAATCACTCTCCCTGGCCTTTTGTTGGAGCAGGTTGAGTATCTACTGGTCTCACTCTTTGCTCGTCTCTGTATTTCCTCCAGGCTCAAGATCCACAGAGAACAGCTCTTGTAGGTGACAGGGGTCCATGAAGAAGAAGCAGGGCAGGCCTGGCACCACACCCTCAGTCTCTGGAGTTCTTAAAATTGGTTTTGTTTTGAGCTGTTTTGACTTACCTCCCTTAGAAACAGATTCAAATTTAGTTAGAAAAAGGAGAGAGAGAGAGAGTTAATTGTATAGGAGTGGAATGGAATTAGAATGTGTAATATGAAGGTCACCCTTGCCTCACTGATTCCTCTCTGACATTCTGTTTTGGGAAGAGAGGGAAGTGGGAGAGGGTGTGGGAGACCAACAAGCAGAGAATGAAGAAATATATTCCTAAGCCCAGTGATTCTCCCCCAAATTCTTGGATTTAAACAGCACTGTCTAACTCAACCTGTCTAATAGAGTGCTCTATTAATACCGTATCTCCAAGGCATGTGCATTAACCTGTGTGCCTGAAAGCATTTTCTGAATACTCCCAGGAGACTGAACATATCATGAGTATACACCCCTATAAAGCTAAAGCCCCAGGAAGTATACAAGCACTGATTTTGGAAATGGATATTGAGCAAGTAATGACATGCCTCTTGAGAAACCTATATGCAGGTCAGGAAGCAACAGTTAGAACTGGACATGGAACAACAGACTGGTTCCAAATAGGAAAAGGAGTACGTCAAGGCTGTATATTGTCACCCTGCTTATTTAACTTATATGCAGAGTATATCATGAGAAACGCTGGACTGGAGGAAGCACAAGCTGGAATCAAGATTGCCGGGAGAAATATCAATAACCTCAGATAT
>SJYW01034019.1:182097-199441 GCA_006410735.1 Raphicerus campestris | reverse complement strand
GAATGTGACCATATTTTACCCACCCCTGTACGTGGTTTATCCTATTAGTAACATCTTACCACTAAAGAACAAATTAACAGTTACCATTAAGGAACAAATATTGATATATTGATTAAATCTACAGTTTACTCTAGGAATACTAAATTTTAATATATTTAATCGTCTAAAGTTTTCAAGACACTATGTACTATGATATCTTTTAGATGGTTAATACTTTACTAACTTGCATTTGGCTTTTCTTTATTTTTTTAAAGTACCAGTGTTTTTCAATGGACAAATTATTTTTCTCATAGTTATTACTATACAGTACTTCATTAGAACCAGATATTTTAAAAAAGCATATAACTTTATAAGATGCACACTTTTATACCTGGACTAAATTTTCTGCCTAATCCAACAGAAAGTATTAAAATCCAAGTGGGTTGTCTTTCTGACCAAACATTTGACTCATTATTAAGAAAAATAATTAAATGCCCTATTTAAAAAATGTCTTATCTTTCAAAAAGTCAGTTGATCATCACAACACTAAAATAACCATTGACAATAAAAAGTCTCAACTTCTGAAATCACTGGAAATAAACCCAGAGAAAAGTTACAAGCAGTCAAGTTTCCTATGAGTACCTATCAGCAAAGCGTGCTGCAGCAATACGGCAACCCCAGGGCATCAGACTCAACGACAGAGAGAGCTCATTGCCTAGGAAACTGGCCCGGAATCTCCTTGGAGACTGAATGCAGCTGCTTTTCTGTGGGCTGCTGCAGTCTGGCAAAATAAGTACTTGTGGCCTGGCACGAGTTATGTCATTAGAGGCACATCTTCCATGCAGGCCCTTCACTAGATATACAGATGTGCGTGCACAGGGTGTACATCTCACATTTGTCTGACAATAGGTGAATCTGTGGAATGCACAGGGCAGAAAGGAGCCTAGAAACCAGCCAAGACTTTCAACACACAATAGGGAATAGCCCACTTAGGAGGCCTGTGAATCACTCTCCCTGGCCTTTTGTTGGAGCAGGTTGAGTATCTACTGGTCTCACTCTTTGCTCGTCTCTGTATTTCCTCCAGGCTCAAGATCCACAGAGAACAGCTCTTGTAGGTGACAGGGGTCCATGAAGAAGAAGCAGGGCAGGCCTGGCACCACACCCTCAGTCTCTGGAGTTCTTAAAATTGGTTTTGTTTTGAGCTGTTTTGACTTACCTCCCTTAGAAACAGATTCAAATTTAGTTAGAAAAAGGAGAGAGAGAGAGAGTTAATTGTATAGGAGTGGAATGGAATTAGAATGTGTAATATGAAGGTCACCCTTGCCTCACTGATTCCTCTCTGACATTCTGTTTTGGGAAGAGAGGGAAGTGGGAGAGGGTGTGGGAGACCAACAAGCAGAGAATGAAGAAATATATTCCTAAGCCCAGTGATTCTCCCCCAAATTCTTGGATTTAAACANTCCTCTCTGACATTCTGTTTTGGGAAGAGAGGGAAGTGGGAGAGGGTGTGGGAGACCAACAAGCAGAGAATGAAGAAATATATTCCTAAGCCCAGTGATTCTCCCCCAAATTCTTGGATTTAAACAGCACTGTCTAACTCAACCTGTCTAATAGAGTGCTCTATTAATACCGTATCTCCAAGGCATGTGCATTAACCTGTGTGCCTGAAAGCATTTTCTGAATACTCCCAGGAGACTGAACATATCATGAGTATACACCCCTATAAAGCTAAAGCCCCAGGAAGTATACAAGCACTGATTTTGGAAATGGATATTGAGCAAGTAATGACATGCCTCTTGAGAAACCTATATGCAGGTCAGGAAGCAACAGTTAGAACTGGACATGGAACAACAGACTGGTTCCAAATAGGAAAAGGAGTACGTCAAGGCTGTATATTGTCACCCTGCTTATTTAACTTATATGCAGAGTATATCATGAGAAACGCTGGACTGGAGGAAGCACAANCAGGGTGGTTGAGATCTTGATCAAAGTCAAAAGCTAGTGAGGGGCAAAACACAGGTTTTTAACTCCAGTAATCCAACAAAACTAGAGAAGGAAATGGCAACCCACTCCAGTATTATTGCCTGGGAAATTCTATGGACAGAGGAGCCTGGTGGGCTGCAGTCCGTGGGGTCACAGAGAGTCAGACACGACTGAGTGACAAACACATAATTCAACAAAAATAATGCAGTTGAACCAACAGTAAATAAACTGTGATTTATCGTAACATTAGTGACTCAGTTGTGTCAGACTCTTTGCAACCCCATGGACTGCAGCATGACTGATCTCCCTGTCCTTCACTATCTCCTGGAGTTTGCTCAAACTTCTGTTCATTGAGTAGGTGATGCTATCCAACCATCTCATCCTCTGTTACCCCCTTCTCCTGTCTTCAGTCTTTCCCAGCATCAGGGTCTTTTCCAATGAGTCAGTTCCTCGCATCAGGTGGCCAAAGTGTTGGAGCTTCAGCTTCAGCATCAGTCCTTCCAATGAATATTCGGGTTGATTTCCTTTAGAACTGACTGGTTGGATCTCCTTGTAGTCCAGGGGACTCTCAAGAGTCTCTAAAATGGGATTGTTTCTCCCAGCTCATGACAGACAATACATAAAATTCTACAGCAAAATCTGCATTATCCAATGTTTAGTTTTCATTAAACAATAATGTGTCTTTTCTATTTCAAAGGGCATTTCAGAATCCTACTGTATTGCAGTTAATTACATGTGTATCTGGTAGAGGTTTTCATCTCACCTTGGCAAATCTGGCCTTTTTATGACTTGAAATGATGAAAGTTACTCAGTTGTGTGCGACTGTTTGCGACCCCCTGGACTATATAGTCCATGGAATTCTCCAGGCCAGAATACTGGAGTGGGTAGCCTTTCCCTTCTTCAGGGGATCTTCCCAACCCAGGGATCGAACTCAGGTCTCCCTGGGTTTGACATTGTAGGTGGATTCTTTACCAGCTGAGCCACAACAAATGTATAAGTTATCAACTTACTGCCTGGAGAGCTGGGGCAATGAACATCACAGATAACCTAATACCACTGATTAAACTGGCATGCAGATAAATGACAAGTATATAAAAGTCAGAATAACACAGTTTTTTAAAAGATAAGTGCATGAGCTCACAGGCTCAGGAGATGTAAAAAACAAACAAACAAACAAAAAAAAACCACCCAGGTCAATCCTTCCATTTAGCAGAGGAGAAAGGTCCAATAGTTTGATAAGAAGGCTCACTGAGAGTCATACACCTGAGATGAGCCAGCTTAGAACTAGCCCTCACATCAACTAGCTCTTAGCCGACATTCTTTCCACTAACCTCCATTAGAAAATTGCATCCTTCAGTAATCATGTCTGACCAGGTGGGCTTCCCCAAGTAATCACTGAATACACTTCTCAGGAATGACAGTGAATTTACCAATGACGGGAGGCGGGGGAGGGGAACCACTGCCCCTATACTCTGCAACTCTAAGTGATGCTGTGGGCAAAAGTTCGTGCAGAAATAGGCCCTGAGCAGACCAGAGCACCAGTGTTGAAGGCACAGGCACTTACTTGATGGCAGCTTGGAGCTTCTCACACAGAACAGTGAGCACGGAGACAAGGTCATCACAGAGAGACTCTACTGTTGACCCTTCAAACAGAGGAGGCAACAGGCATTAGACATCGGCAGTGGAGCACTGCAGGCTTCCTCAACACTCCTTCCCATCCCCTGCTTTAGATACTTTCAAGGCTGAAAAGATGATTTTCAGATGCTGAGCCTTCCTCAGGCCACCAAAAACATCAGAGAGAATGAAATATCATCATGCCTTTCCAAGGTAAGACACTCAGATAATCCAGGAAGGAAATATGAAACTATTAATTATAAGTAAAGTTCATTCACACTTAATGAAAAAAGATTTGGTTAATTTAAGAAACAACACAATTGATAACAATTTTCTCAATATTTAGGCCAGCAGACTACATGTATCTTTTATTCTGATATCTTGAATTTCTGGGTCTTCTGAGCAGACTTGAGTTGTATCCCAGAGAGATAAATTATGGTGGCATGACAGAAAGATGGGCTTTTCAAACTGGAAGCTAGGGAAAGGGGCAAAATAAGCTAGTCACCATCTCCACCTATTTCAGCTATTTGTTCCAGCATCCTCAGGGTACATGCCCTTTGTTGTTAAAGGAGCAACAGTTACTGTCAGAAAAAATAATTTTCCCTCCAAACACATTCATGTCCAGAATCTAGCAACAAAACTCCCACAGAATTGTACTGGAGAAAGACTGAAATTCAGAATCTGTTCAAATACTGGTCCACAGCTTGTTGACCGCACGAGCTTGGGTAAGCTTCAGTTTTGCTTCAATTAAGCTTATTTTGCCTTTGGCAAGTGGGGTTAAATAATAACAGTCTCAGAACTGCTAGGCCAAGGAAAGTAACAAGTGGAAGCATCTGCTTTTTTAAAATAAAAACCTGTGGAGATCTATACAAATGTGGCCAAGTATTTGAGGAATGTATAAATGCATGAACGAATGACCATGAGGTAAAAGAAGAGAGAAAAAAAAGATGCCAGGAGTGTAAGAGGAAAATAAAAATAAAATTGAAAGATGGCAGGGAAATGAGAAATGGCGGATCCTCAGAATTTAAGATCTTAAATGCAAAAAAAAAAATTGAGAAATGATAAAGTGCAATGATAAAAGACAGTTTAAAATAAATGAAACCCATAAGGAATCCTGAAATTTAATTTTAGGTAAATTTCAAATAAGTCCATCAATTTTTCACTGATACAATATTTAAATATGCATTATGCATCCTTAACCAAGAGAACTTTTATCTCTTTTTTAGTTTATAAAATCATCCTGTATTAAAGTGAAAACACTGTGGGAACTGCAATAAACAAAAGAGATGAAAAACCTTGGCTCATACCACTAAGAGTTTCAAAAGGTGAAAAGACGCTGCAGTACTTATAGCCCAAGAATACAGGGAAATGTGACAAAAACATACTCAAGCAATGCTTTAGAAAATGATTTAAAGTAGTAATTTTCTTTCATTTATTCTTTTTCTCCTAACTGTGGCTGTTTAGCTACTTCTTTCTCTTCCTTACATTCCCTCTCTTTTTCCTTTCCCCTCTACCCCACGCCTTTCTTCCATTAACTGACAAAAATATCAAAGTAAAAAAATTTTTTAACACTTAAAAAATATATTTATTTGACTGCACCAGGTCTTAGATGTGGCCCTTGGGATCTTCAGTCAGGGATTGAACCCGGGCTCCCTGTATTGGGAGTGTAGGGTCTTAGCCACTGGACCACTATGGAAGTACCCTCAACATTAAAAATTACTGAATAAAACCCTAGATAAAACTGATGCTTTGGTTTTTCAATCAGATGATTTGATTTTTTCATCTCTTTTACAGAAAACAATACCATCAAACATTTTTAAGAAAGCAAAGTGCTTGTCTATTATAGTGGATATTTTTTCCTTTCCTATGAGTCAAAATGAAAGTTCCTTACCTTGATTTCATTTGCTACTTAAACCTGGCTGTCTGTCCTTCCCTGTGAGATGACTTATTTTTCATAACAAAACTTCATAAACATCCTCCAGGTGTAATAGCATTTGGTGCCAGTCAGGTTTCTACTATTCTGTATTCCAGTTCTCATTTTAACAGTTAATGAACCTGACTTCATGAAGAGTAAAGTAACTACAAAAACCAGCCTCCAACAGGAAGGTGTGTGAAGAGTTAATTTCCTTGGCACAGTTGGAGCAGGAACAGGTATGGCTGGCAGAGGATGTAGGAAGAGAAGGAAACAATGGCTGATTAAGGCTAAGCAGAGCCAAGGAGAATGGGAAGCTAACCCAAGAGCTTTTACTCGGTGTTATATCTGCATACTGAGCACACAGTAGGTGTTCTTATACCCACTTTTTCAACTGAATGTGCAAAAATCAGATCCAATACCTTGACTCCTGAATTCCTGGGGGACATCCGGGTTTTCAATTATCTAGTAAGGGAGACACACACAGGACAGTTAGGAGATTCAGGCAAGAAAAATCCTGACTGTTCAACAATGGAAAGGTCTAGGAAACAAAATGTCATCTGAGTGTTCTGGGCTCTGCTAACTTACCTATGTGCACCTTCCAGCTCTTGATAGCATTTCACTACTCATGGCACTTATGAAAAGGCTATTATGTCTGGAACTGAGTTATTATCAGTTTCAAAAATAACTCAGCCAAGAGTCCACAACTCCCTGGAAGTTTAAACCCTATGGTGTTCTAGGGTGTTGCCGAGCTATGATAGGGGGCAGTACCTGCCTAAACATGTGAGTTCTCTTTGCACAAAGAACAATTTGTCCCAAAGTCACAAACAGCACTCTGAGTGGCACCTAATGAATACAGATTCTTAGTCATAAGAAGGATCAGTTTCCTGGACTTTGACGTACAGGTCCACAATAGCTGCTGGTCAGACACAACAGGTTCCTATTTGAGGGGGGAGGGTATTAACTTTCAATTGTCTGAGCAGACAGACCACTCCAGGTCATCACTAGATAGATCTGGGACGATCAAGGGTAGAGGCAGAACCTTGAGGGAAGGGAGAAGAGGAAGGAAGAGAGATTTACTAGTTGTAAGACTTACTTACTTCCCATTGTAGGGATAATTCAGTGACTACTGAGTTGAGAGCAGGAAGGCAGCCCTTCAGCGTCCCTACCTCTTAGCACTGGGAGATAATAAGAAGGCATTTTCATGCCAGTTAACTACTAGGTATAAATTATTGCCACAGCGCTGATCTTTTTAAAGCTTGTTACAGGCACATAGTTCTACTATTCTCTGTTCATAAATTTGCAAGCTCAGCAGCTCCCACAGAATTTTGGGGAAGTGTGATGTTAATGCTGACAGCTCAGCACATGGCTAAATACTAAGGTCAGAACAACACTTTTTGGAAGAAATCAATCTGAGTCATTTTTACGGAGGGGAGAACTACTATCTCCTACTCCCCAGATACTTACATATGGCATTTTTTCTTTTTAAAATGCTTAACAATAATTTAACAATGGCTTTTGTCAATGAAATAATTCAATAATAATGCTTGATAGTAAACTCAGGGTTTCTGAGGATACAAAACAAAATCAAACTGAGTAATCTGCCCTGGACATAGGGATGGGGAGGGGCCAGACATTAAGTTGATGATACATTTCATGCTAAGCTTTTGGCATTCTAGATTTATTTTCTTTCCACTGTCTTATTAAAGTCTTTCTAATCCTGAGATGGCCTGTGATGTGTTTCCAGTGATGGGTCATGCTAAGCACTATACACATCTTCTCCAAGTAATGCTAGTGTCCCCTGGGAGGACATGTAGCCTCACCATTCCTAGGGACCACTCCCCTGTGATAGCTTTTTTAAATTAACCATTCTTAGGTAGTAAAACTTATGTTTCCTTCTACTAGACTTCAGACGTACTTCAAATATTAGCATCCTGAGAATCATGTTTTTCTGGGGCACAAAAGCATCTCCAGGGACCTACTGAGTAATAGAAAGGAAATTAACAGGAAACACTAATTTTCTATCTAATTTGGGATCTTGCCTCCGGATGGGGTGAGTCCAGATGGTCAGTGACAAGCAGGACCAGCAGGCTGATTAGCCACATCATACACAGGATACAGGCACACAAGCTTCCCCTTTTATCCAGACCTCTGCAACTATACCTGTCACCTTACCTGTCACTCTAACAGGAGAGCAAGAGGAGCAAGATGAGTCTTTTTACTTAAAACCTAAAATTCTCCTACGTAAACATTTCAAAGTATAGTTAAATAAACTAATATAATTGAAATCACTTTGAGAATACAAAGTTTTATTTTAATGCTTCATCTTAAAACATGACTGTTTATAGTATTTCCCATCACATTGCCACATAGCAAGGATGGAATGTGACTGTGTACTAATATAAGGACTCAACATTTTAGGTTTGTTCCCATTAAAAATACTGTTTCTCTTAATGCTTTCTACTTACAGACTTGAATTTCTTTTAAACTAATATTTCTACAGCATCATATTCAAAACCCTAGTATAAACAAAATAGTTTTTAACAAAGAGAAAGCTAATGTAATAAAAATATCTCAAGTTTAAACAATTTTTTAATAGAAACTTAGACTAGATATAGCAAACAAAAAAAATCAGTTTTTTTTCCCCCAGATTAGTGTTTTACTTTTTAAACACTGGCTGCCAGATCACTTGTTAATAACTTGGACTGGACTCAGTAAGGAGACCAGGGCATTTGTTCTGGCTCTTTCATTGACAAGCTCATCAACTTTAGATTTCAATTTCACCTCTCTGGGCTTCATCTTCCCCACTTATTTTTCTAAGGAATAAAAGAATTTGACCAGATAATCTGTAATGTTTCACTCAACTCCATAATTTTTTAAAAACTGAAAATAAGTTAAAAATCAGAAATAGTTAAACATGAACTCTTCATTTCTATAAAATTAATTTCTGAGATATTCTGGATTGCCGCTGGAGATATCCTATTCTAAAATAATAACAAGTGTTCATTCAGAATACTTTTTGCCGATTTTAAAAAATTTTAATCTCAATTATTAGAGACAGACTTTTAAAGAAAAAAAACCACCAGTTTTGAAGCAGAATCATCTCCTCATTAACATTCCCAGAAGATAATATATACAAGAAGCTGATTACATTTACATTTTTTCCCAGGAATGCTCATTTTAAACAATCTGCTCAAGTTAAGAGCAAAAAGCTCAAGTGGGCTCTGATGACAGAGTGAAGATAAATTCAGCTTCTTCACTGCCACAGTCTTTTATTTCACAAAGAGAAAGATATACCCCAAGTCTCGAGGTAATTAACTGCCAAGAATTTTTCTTAATTTTGAATTAACTTCAGTGTTTGCTAATACATCACAATATTTTTATATAAAATTGTTCAACCTGCGATGTTTAGAACACGATTTTAAAAGAAAAGTGAGTTTTAAAATAATCACTAAAACAATGACCGAAACCACAAGGAAAAATCTGTCTTTAAACTTTGGAGGGAAACAGGCAAAAACATATTACTTAAAGAGTTTAATNAATTGTTCAACCTGCGATGTTTAGAACACGATTTTAAAAGAAAAGTGAATTTTTAAATAATCACTAAAACAATGACCGAAACCACAAGGAAAAATCTGTCTTTAAACTTTGGAGGGAAACAGGCAAAAACATATTACTTAAAGAGTTTAATTTATATAAATAAAAGTTCCAGTGAACCAAGCCAGCCCTTCCTAATGTTTCAGTAGGAAGCAGCCCTGGCGGGGGAGGGGAAAGCACAGAAGATGTGGGACACTCATCATGCGATTACACAGTCACTGGCAAGACCGGGATGAACGTGTGGGTACCGAGAGGCTCACCGTGTTCTCCTGCCTTTGTCGTAACTGTAAAGTCAAGTCACTCAGCATTTGACTGAGAGTTGCCCGCACAGCAGTGTTTATACTACGCTGGTGACAGCTACATATGTATGTTTCAATGCACACCTGGTAAAGAAATAAGATAGCAACATACACACTCTGTAGATATAAGTTCATTACCAACATGCTTTGGAAGTAATTGGAGGGGATGTTAAATCCCTCTTAAACAGAAAGTCAGCCTGATTTAGGACTAGTTATCAATGAGTACTATTAAATATTTTAAGTCCCTGGGAATTTGTTTTTAATCATAGAGGAAAAGTAATTTTTCCCTAAAGATAATCACTCCCCGAAGCTTACTATTCTGAGCATCACAGGAGAATGCAGATGAGTGATTTTTAGATTAAAAAAACAAAAAAACAGTTCTATCCAAAACAAACTCAAGTGGCTGGAAATTAATCAGGAAAAGTTCTCTCCATGGCAAAATAGGAACAGAATTTATTAACTCCTGACTTGCGGAAAAAGGTTAATGAATCCCTTTCTCCTCTGTAAACAAGTTTGACCTTGGATTAACTCTCCGTGTTCTTTTGGAAACCTGATAAAGGTAGGGCACATCAGCTGTGTTACTAGGCAGTATGACTTAGGGTAAAAATGTCCCTCCGATTACTAAGCTGCATCTGAATTTAGAAAACTGTGAACAAACTATAAAAACCTGGTGAGAAGTTTCCTTGGGTAGCTCTTGTCACTGATTATGTATACCCACTGAGGAAACTCTGCCAGCTCAACTCATGGACTTGCTACAGAATATTGGTTCCTACACAGTTGAAACCTGGGGCTCCAAATCCAAGGTGACTGCACCACAGAGATGGCTCTTATCTTTTTGCTCCTAAGCTGACATTTGAGAGCCAGAGACTGGCCTCTGGACTGCAGCAAAGACTCCTGTGAAAGATAAATGCCTGCGGTGCCCTGTTTCTATTCCCTGTCCTAGATTCTGCCAGTTGTGATCTCCTGCTGCTGCTGCTGCTAAGTCGCTTCAGTCGTGTCTGACTCTGTGCAACTCCATAGATGGCAGCCCACCAGGATCCCCCGTCCCTGGGACTCTCCAGGCAAGAACACTGGAGTGGGTTGCTATTTCCTTCTCCGAGGCAGGAAAGTGAAAAGTGAAAGTGAAGTTGCTCAGTCGTGTCGACTCCTAGCAACCCCATGGACTGCAGCCCACCAGGCTCCTCTGTCCATGGGATTTGCCAGGCAAGAGCACTGGAGTGGGGTGCCATTGCCTTCTCCGTGTGATCTACTAGGGTCTTGCAAATCTGAATGTCTAGTTGAACATTAGACAGCTCCCTGAAGGCTGCAGCATGGAGAAGTCCCAATTTGAGGGGGAAAATTCCTCATTTGATGGTAACGATGTTAAATGGCATGGCTTTTCAGATTTTATTGGCTCTAATTCTTTTAGAAGCTATAGGAATGGACAATAAATGCATGCTTTAAAATTTTTCCCACTTTTTCCTCTCCATAACGTATGTCATCCCTTTCATTTCCCAAGCACATTTAGTCCCACAAAAAGGAAAATAGTGGGGGGCTTCCCTGGTAGCTCAGTGCTAAAGAATCCGCCTGCCAATGCAGAATACACGGGTTTAATTCCTGACCTGGGAAGATCCCACATGCTGCAGAGCAGCTAAGCCTGTGTACCCAAATTATTAAGCCTGTGCCCTAGAGCCTGGGAACTGCAACCAGTGAAGCTGGAGCGCCCGTGAGCCCAGGCTCCACAAGAGAAACCGCTGCAATGAGAAGCCTGTGCTCCACAACTAGAGAAAAGCCTGAGCAGCAACAAAGACCCAGCACAGCCAAAAATAAAGTTAAAAAAAAGAAAAAAGGTGGGGGGTGGGTTTAATATACCTTGATTATTTTTCTAGGAGTAACTTCAAGACTACAATGAAAATAATAGGGTTCTCACCCAAAGTCAAAGTGAAGTTGCTCAGTTGTGTCCGACTCTTGGCGACCCCATGGACTGTAGCCCACCAGGCTCCTCTGTCCATGGGATTCTCCAGGCAAGAATACTGGAGTGGACTGCCATTTCCTTCTCCAGGGATGGCAACTTTAATTTGATGACTGATAATTACGATGGGAGAGAAACTCAATGCGAACCTTTGCTGCTGCTACTGCTTAAGCTAGACCTTTCTGTTAGGCCTCATTATTAAAAATCTTTTTGTAAAATTAACTAGGTAAAAGTAAATATTTCCTAGCAGTTTAATTTACCTCCTATTGAATGCTTAATATTCCAAATGAGCCATGAAAACTCAAAAATGTATTTGGAAGTTGGCTTAGATTAATTTAAGTTAAAAAATAAGAGCAAATTCCAAAATATATTTGTCAAATTACCATTTTAGGGTATATCAGTTTTAAACTCATTTTCTCAAACAATCATGGATTATAATGTCCCTGAAAGTAAAATTTATATGTACTTAGAAAAAAGGTGTTTTAATCTTGAAAGACTTTTACTTTTGCATGTGATGAAATAGTTTAAAAATTGTGAAAATACATCTGAGTGTGATATTTCACTATGATGAAACCAAATTCTCCACAGTGTAATCAGGCACACTCATATTAGTTATACCTTAAAATCTAACAGTTTTCTTAAATCTTATCTTCTCCCAAGAAATCTTTATAACTGTTGATCTTTAAGCTCTCTAAACTCTGACATTATAAATTTAAGGGGGAATTTTAAGCTTAGAAGCATTAAAGATGAGATTAACTATCTGGAGAGCTGAACTACGC
This sequence comes from Raphicerus campestris, assembly GCA_006410735.1. Lineage (NCBI taxonomy): Eukaryota > Metazoa > Chordata > Mammalia > Artiodactyla > Bovidae > Raphicerus > Raphicerus campestris. The sequence goes on along the minus strand of SJYW01034019.1, from coordinate 187,327 downwards.
ACTTAATACAAACATGATTTTCCTGAATATGGAAAGCCATTTATAGCCTTCTTTAAAAAACTCTTATCAGTCAGTCCCTTTAGACCCAAGACAGAATGCATGCATGAAGAACTAGATCTAAAGAAATAAACAGTGCTGTCAACAGATGAACTTCATAAATAATCAACATATTTCTATGAGTTTTTAATGTTACCATCATTTTTAATGTTTAGCTGTTATTATTACACATACAAAATGGGACATGACTTATTGCAAGAGGCATTTTATAAAGGGAAAGGTAGGCATGTTTAGTTTGCTTTGAAAAAAGATTAATCTAAGGAGCTCTTTCTACTAAAGCTGTGAATATAAATACTGTCTATGACAAAGGGTGTCCTTTTAAACATAAAAATGATCATGTAACTGATAATATCACTTTCTTCAGGTACTCAGAAAGAGATGCTTTATCAGCTATCCTGACATCCTCTAAAGAAGTTTCTTAAACTTGTTGTATTAATAATAAATTGGTAAATCAGTAAGGTCTGCAGAACTAGGGTTTCCATAATAAACCTGACCATTGTAATTCAAGGCGAGTGATTTTTCACTTTGTGAATGTCTTTCTTCCTCTACCTCAGGACAGCGCTAAGATGAGAACATTGAATCAGAGAACCTCAGAGAATACCATGTCCAAAATCAGGCCAAGTTTCTGGGAAGGGACTCATCAATTTCTTTTTGTATCTCCAATATCAGTTCTATCTCTCCATGCCCTTTGCTTTTGTGGTGCAGAACTGACACTTCAGAAGCCTCAGTTCTGCACCTTCACCATAGGCTCAAAGGGCAAGTCAAATAACTTGTGAAAAGCCACAGGCCCTGGATCGCCAGGGAAGGCACAGACACAGGGCAGCGAGGAGTGTCGTAAGGGACATTTTGATCATTTCATGCATTTGTGGACATCCAGCTTTATGGCATGCGAAACACAACTGAGGGCAAAAACATACATCATTAATGATGCAAAACAGACCCCAAAGCAGAAGGAAAAAGAACAAGAAAACACAAGTCTGCAAGCCATACAGAAGCAATGCAAGTTTTAGATATCAAGTCAGTAGACTGATAAATAACAGTACTAGGTTACAACCACGGTGGAATCACTATCATTAAATATGAAGCAGCATAGTGGAATGTAGTAGATAGTCAATACACATTAAGCAAAGGGATAATACATTTTAAAGAAGCTGCCACAGTAAAGTTTGCTTAGCTTTACAAAGTGCATATGACCTTCACTTTATTGAACTGTGCTTTTACCTTCTCTTTCCTATCTGAATGGGGTTAGCGGCAAAGCTTTGTTAAAATAGTGCATGGTACTGACTGTTGGTCAAGAGCAGAGCTAGTATGTTTCAAGAGCAGAGCTAGTGTGTTTCTGATTGNGTTGGCTTAGATTAATTTAAGTTAAAAAATAAGAGCAAATTCCAAAATATATTTGTCAAATTACCATTTTAGGGTATATCAGTTTTAAACTCATTTTCTCAAACAATCATGGATTATAATGTCCCTGAAAGTAAAATTTATATGTACTTAGAAAAAAGGTGTTTTAATCTTGAAAGACTTTTACTTTTGCATGTGATGAAATAGTTTAAAAATTGTGAAAATACATCTGAGTGTGATATTTCACTATGATGAAACCAAATTCTCCACAGTGTAATCAGGCACACTCATATTAGTTATACCTTAAAATCTAACAGTTTTCTTAAATCTTATCTTCTCCCAAGAAATCTTTATAACTGTTGATCTTTAAGCTCTCTAAACTCTGACATTATAAATTTAAGGGGGAATTTTAAGCTTAGAAGCATTAAAGATGAGATTAACTATCTGGAGAGCTGAACTACGCACTTAATACAAACATGATTTTCCTGAATATGGAAAGCCATTTATAGCCTTCTTTAAAAAACTCTTATCAGTCAGTCCCTTTAGACCCAAGACAGAATGCATGCATGAAGAACTAGATCTAAAGAAATAAACAGTGCTGTCAACAGATGAACTTCATAAATAATCAACATATTTCTATGAGTTTTTAATGTTACCATCATTTTTAATGTTTAGCTGTTATTATTACACATACAAAATGGGACATGACTTATTGCAAGAGGCATTTTATAAAGGGAAAGGTAGGCATGTTTAGTTTGCTTTGAAAAAAGATTAATCTAAGGAGCTCTTTCTACTAAAGCTGTGAATATAAATACTGCCTATGACAAAGGGTGTTCTTTTAAACATAAAAATGATCATGTTTCTTCAGGTACTCAGAAAGAGATGCTTTATCAGCTATCCTGACATCCTCTAAAGAAGTTTCTTAAACTTGTTGTATTAATAATAAATTGGTAAATCAGTAAGGTCTGCAGAACTAGGGTTTCCATAATAAACCTGACCATTGTAATTCAAGGCGAGTGATTTTTCACTTTGTGAANAGGGAAATTTGCTGGTTTTCCTTTTGGATCTCAACTTACAAGGAAATTCTTAAAGTGCCCAAGGATATACAAAAACCTGGCTATGACTTTGTTCTTCCTCCTCCATGTTCTTCTTGGCTTCAGCTGGCATATTAAAATAGCTTAGGACACCTTAACCCATCAATTCCTGTACCTTTTCACGCAGAGCCTTCTGCTTCGTCTATAGAAGGTCTACTAAACTTTAGCCTCTGTCCAATGAACCAACCCAAAATGAAGCAGAGGGGACCCCTGCATTGCTCCATGCATCTTCTAACTCCAGATAAGTTGTTCAAGAGCTACGCAAGTCAGAGGTTAAAGGAAAGTGCTGAATTTCTTGCAAAGGACTAGTTTGCTCAAAGCCCATCTCTGGCAGGAAGTAACAAAAGAACAGACGGCCCACAGTAGTTAAACCAGAGTCAGCAAAGAGACTGGCCCATGAGGAAGGAAGGAGTTTCTGGAAATAAAAGTGGAAAAGCTCCTTAGAATGGGGTTTCCTCACTCCAGTAGCCTCAGCTGGTTTAAAGCAATGGGCCAGCTCCCTTGGCTGATTTTTTTTTGCCAGGAGGTGGGGCTACCCCTCCTAGTCCTAAAGGGAACATGACAAATAAGATGCTTCCAAGATAAAAAGTACACAGATGACCTGGTCCATTTTCCTGGATTGTATCTGGAGACCTTCAGCTCTTTCACTGTAAAATATCTTATTCGAGGTATGGCTCAGAAATAATGCTATCACTGTGTAGAGTTAACAACAAAAAAGAATCACTAGAATCAGTGAATATTCAATGAGAAGTCAGCCCAATTAAAAAAATTCTTTAGTGATACCTAGAACCATTACATCAGAAGCTTTGGCAGCAGGTCTTGATTTGTAGTGTTTTTCAAGTTCCCTGGAGGTAACAAGTGGAACTGTGTTAAACTTCTATCCTCTGATGGTAATCAAATGTTCAGAAGAGATAAACTGAGTATCAATGTGTAAAGATACCCAAACAAGTGACATATGCCTAATGATCACTTTAATCTACGGTCACAAAAAAAGTAAAATGCATCATTCTGCTTCACATGTAAAACCACCATACAGCCATTCTCGAAATGCCTTGGTAAAGTGGATAAGAATCCCAAGAATTTCAGTTGGTTGCTACATTAATATGGCAAGATTTCACTAACATTTTCTAAGACTGAGGGTATCTAGGAGGCAATATAGCATAGTGATTAATGGCACATATTCAAAGCCTGGATTTGAATATCTAAAGTTTTTTCAACATTGGGTTTTATTTATGAACAAATCAAAATAAAATAAGTCCAGATGGCAGTGGGAGAAGCTGTGCTGCTGACCTGCTTACAAAAGAAGCATGTGGACAGTGAAGTGGGTGCAATCAGACTTCAGCCTGGAGACCCCTTCCTCCCGTCCACCTTAGGGTCTTCCTGACGTAAAGTCACTGGGCAAGCAAATTAACTTCCCTTTCTTTGGGATTCTTTACATAGTTGGGTTATGGTAAAGATCAAAAGAGGATGTGTGGGAAATACTACTTATTGACATGTCCTAGGAATGCAACCATCAGTAGTTACCTTTATTAACCACTGTTTTGGAATTAAGGGATGGAGGTTGGATGGAATGAAAATGGGAGATTCTTGAAAGTAAAATCTTAGAGAGAGAAAAAAAGTCTTTGAGAGAGACTCTGCTTGAGCTTGATAACATGCTATAGGATGAAAGACTAGAAGTTTTCCATGACTAAGATCAAACCAGCAAATAAATATTTACAAATGAGGCTCTCTCATGTAGAAAAATCCCACAGAGCTACCTTTACCAGGCTTCAGAATATGCTCCAAGTCTTACCAATGAAACAATAATATCATTAACCATCTTCAATTCAGCTTCACAGAGCTTCAGGTTACGGCACCACCTCTTCCTTTAACCCTAAGGCCTTTGTGATTTTTACTCTGACAGTTTTTCCTATATTAAGGTAACTACCCTCTAGTCAAGGCTATGGTTTTTCCAATGGTCATGTATGGATGTGAGAGTTGGACTGTGAAGAAAGCTGAGAGCCGAGGAATTGATGCTTTTGAACTGTGGTGGTGGAGAAGACTCTTGGGAGTCCCTTGGACTGCAAGGAGATCCAACCAGTCCATTCTAAAGGAGATCAGCCCTGAGTGTTCTTTGAAGGACTGATTCTAAAGCTGAAACTCCAGTACTTTGGCCACCTCATGAGAAGAGCTGACTCACTGGAAAAGACTGATGCTGGGAGGGATTGGGGGCAGGAGGAGAATGGGACGACAGAGGATGAGATGGCTGGATGGCATCACTGACTTGATGGACATGAGTTTGAGTGAACTCCAGGAGTTGGTGATGGACAGGGAGGCCTGGCGTGCTGCGATTCATGGGGTTGCAAAGAGTCAGACACGACTGAGCGACTGAACTGAACTGAACCCTCAGAACACTCAACATGTCTGCTAGCTTGAACATAATAGTAAGAGAAATACTAAGGGTCTCGCTTTCAACCAATAAAAGAATTTTGTATCCATATGGAGTTTCAGTAATGATCATTCATGAAAGTAAACAGAAAACATGTTGGCTGTTTCATAGCTGTCCAATTCTAAATTCATTTCATATTTCTTATTCCTCCTGCATCACAGAAGACCCTATTCTGAAAAACTGCCATCACTGCCATTTAATTAAGCAAGTTAAAGTTAGACACACAAATAAAGGCTGCCTTCTTATTTACATTTTCAGCACTTAATGATCCTTTTATAGTTTCAGCAGTACCTTAGGAAAACAACATCAT
>SJYW01034019.1:136354-181816 GCA_006410735.1 Raphicerus campestris | reverse complement strand
CTATGACTTTGTTCTTCCTCCTCCATGTTCTTCTTGGCTTCAGCTGGCATATTAAAATAGCTTAGGACACCTTAACCCATCAATTCCTGTACCTTTTCACGCAGAGCCTTCTGCTTCGTCTATAGAAGGTCTACTAAACTTTAGCCTCTGTCCAATGAACCAACCCAAAATGAAGCAGAGGGGACCCCTGCATTGCTCCATGCATCTTCTAACTCCAGATAAGTTGTTCAAGAGCTACGCAAGTCAGAGGTTAAAGGAAAGTGCTGAATTTCTTGCAAAGGACTAGTTTGCTCAAAGCCCATCTCTGGCAGGAAGTAACAAAAGAACAGACAGCCCACAGTAGTTAAACCAGAGTCAGCAAAGAGACTGGCCCATGAGGAAGGAAGGAGTTTCTGGAAATAAAAGTGGAAAAGCTCCTTAGAATGGGGTTTCCTCACTCCAGTAGCCTCAGCTGGTTTAAAGCAATGGGCCAGCTCCCTTGGCTGAGTGGGGCTACCCCTCCCAGTCCTACAGGGAACATGACAAATAAGATGCTTCCAAGATAAAAAGTACACAGATGACCTGGTCCATTTTCCTGGATTGTATCTGGAGACCTTCAGCTCTTTCACTGTAAAATATCTTATTCGAGGTATGGCTCAGAAATAATGCTATCACTGTGTAGAGTTAACAACAAAAAAGAATCACTAGAATCAGTGAATATTCAATGAGAAGTCAGCCCAATTAAAAAAATTCTTTAGTGATACCTAGAACCATTACATCAGAAGCTTTGGCAGCAGGTCTTGATTTGCAGTGTTTTTCAAGTTCCCTGGGGGTAACAAGTGGAACTGTGTTAAACTTCTATCCTCTGATGGTAATCAAATGTTCAGAAGACATAAACTGAGTATCAATGTGTAAAGATACCCAAACAAGTGACATATGCCTAATGATCACTTTAATCTACGGTCACAAAAAAAGTAAAATGCATCATTCTGCTTCACATGTAAAAGCACCATACAGCCATTCTCTAAATGCCTTGGTAAAGTGGATAAGAATCCCAAGAATTTCAGTTGGTTGCTACATTAATATGGCAAGATTTCACTAACATTTTCTAAGACTGAGGGTATCTAGGAGGCAATATAGCATAGTGATTAATGGCACATATTCAAAGCCTGGATTTGAATATCTAAAGTTTTTTCAACATTGGTTTTTATTTATGAACAAATCAAAATAAAATAAGTCCAGATGGCAGTGGGAGAAGCTGTGCTGCTGACCTGCTTACAAAAGAAGCATGTGGACAGTGAAGTGGGTGCAATCAGACTTCAGCCTGGAGACCCCTTCCTCCCGTCCACCTTAGAGTCTTCCTGACCTAAAGTCACTGGGCAAGCAAATTAACTTCCCTTTCTTTGGGATTCTTTACATAGTTGGGTTATGGTAAAGATCAAAAGAGGATATGTGGGAAATACTACTTATTGACATGTCCTAGGAATGCAACCATCAGTAGTTACCTTTATTAACCACTGTTTTGGAATTAAGGGATGGAGGTTGGATGGAATGAAAATGGGAGATTCTTGAAAGTAAAATCTTAGAGAGAGAAAAAAAGTCTTTGAGAGAGACTCTGCTTGAGCTTGATAACATGCTATAGGATGAAAGACTAGAAGTTTTCCATGACTAAGATCAAACCAGCAAATAAGTATTTACAAATGAGGCTCTCTCATGTAGAAAAATCCCACAGAGCTACCTTTACCAGGCTTCAGAATATGCTCCAAGTCTTACCAATGAAACAATAATATCATTAACCATCTTCAATTCAGCTTCACAGAGCTTCAGGTTACGGCACCACCTCTTCCTTTAACCCTAAGGCCTTTGTGATTTTTACTCTGACAGTTTTTCCTATATTAAGGTAACTACCCTCTAGTCAAGGCTATGGTTTTTCCAGTGGTCATGTATGGATGTGAGAGTTGGACTGTGAAGAAAGCTGAGAGCCGAGGAATTGATACTTTTGAACTGCGGTGTTGGAGAAGACTCTTGGGAGTCCCTTGGACTGCAAGGAGATCCAACCAGTCCATTCTAAAGGAGATCAGCCCTGAGTGTTCTTTGAAGGACTGATTCTAAAGCTGAAACTCCAGTACTCTGGCCACCTCATGTAAAGAGTTGACTCACTGGAAAAGACTCTGATGCTGGGAGGGATTGGGGGCAGGAGGAGAAGGGGACGACAGAGGATGAGATGGCTGGATGGCATCACCGACTTGATGGACATGAGTTTGAGTGAACTCCAGGAGTTGGTGATGGACAGGGAGGCCTGGCGTGCTGCGATTCATGGGATCGCAAAGAGTCAGACACGACTGAGCGACTGAACTGAACTGAACCCTCAGAACACTCAACATGTCTGCTAGCTTGAACATAATAGTAAGAGAAATACTAAGGGTCTCGCTTTCAACCAATAAAAGAATTTTGTATCCATATGGAGTTTCAGTAATGATCATTCATGAAAGTAAACAGAAAACATGTTGGCTGTTTCATAGCTGTCCAATTCTAAATTCATTTCATATTTCTTATTCCTCCTGCATCACAGAAGACCCTATTCTGAAAAACTGCCATCACTGCCATTTAATTAAGCAAGTTAAAGTTAGACACACAAATAAAGGCTGCCTTCTTATTTACATTTTCAGCACTTAATGATCCTTTTATAGTTTCAGCAGTACCTTAGGAAAACAACATCATACTTAAGTACACATTTCATTTCCTGATCAACAGGTTCCAGGGTAAGCACTGTTCTTCAGTAAATAGTCAGTGCAGACCAGAGTAAGAAAGAAGAATGTGTGAATTCTTCCCCCAACATTTCCAGAGGTGATTTAAATTATTTAAGGTGTTTTTATAAATTGTTTCCCTAGCTATATCTAAAGTGACAATAGGAGAAAAGATTTTTTTAAGTGAAATAATTATTTTTATGAGAAATTAAACTACAATCAAGAAAGCTTCCAAGAGCTAAGTGGTAGTTTTAGGCTGAAATGTCCTGCTTTAAAAATAGAGTTGCAGATTTTTCAAAGGCTAAATTAGCAGGTGAAAAGCATGTGAGAATCTGCAAAATCACTAGGTCTCACTATGTCTACAGAATACCATTATTTTTGTGGCAGTCTCCTTTGTAGTTCATTCTTCTTGTTGATGAAAAATTATTTCTTAAGTAATTTCCATGGTGAAAAACCAAAGGGCTGTAAGCTATTTTGCCAATTTCAGGAAATATACAATGAAGGCAAATTAAGAAAAATGCTTATTCCTATCAGGTGTATCTGAAGTAAACAATGATTTCAAAAAATTCTACTACTATCCTTTCTTAAATTACACAAGCATCATTCATTTAATAATCTACTATCTGTAACTCCCCTCACCTCCTCAAACTGTAGTCACTCCTCACAGTGAGCCCTAAGGAAACTCAGGATGTGGAAACACAGGATACTGGCCCCAGATAGGTGAGGCACTTATCAAACGAATGAATTCAGTGAGCCCAGACTCTAGCATCTTCCCATACCTAGAAAAGCGCTAAATTCCTTAACTTGACATATCTGGTTTCTTTAAATTAACAGTAATCTTTTGCTATTCCCAACTCTCTGCCCTTTGTTGCAAAACTCCTATATATATTAGCCCCTCGGCTCACCTCCTTGGAACAATTTCCCAGAGATATCTGAGACTTTGTGTCCCAGGCTACAGTCCTCATTTTGCCCCAAATAATACTTAACTCCCAACTCTCACATTGTGCAATTTTTTTTTCAACAAGCTTATATTTATAAGTTGTTCTTAGGCTTTTCATATAAATAGATCTACTCCATACTTGTCTTATGCCAGATTATATAAATATGAATTGGGATAGGAGGCATATTTTTACAAGTTAACAGTGGGCCTTATTGGCAAAAACATATCCTCAGAAGGAACAGTGGCAGATTAAATCATTAAAAGCATTTAAGAAATATGCTTGATATATATCAAACAATGACAAACGGGGAGGAGAAAATGTGAACAGGGTTTAGCCGAACCCTGGGAAGACAAGGGAAATGAGAAGAATCAAAATCCTGCTCTTACAAGGTGGTCACCATTAAGAGGATGTTATAGCTGGTGGGAGTCCCTACTTCATGGGGGTGGCTCGATTCGCCATGGCAGAGAGGCATGACAGCTCTCACCTAGGTCTTAGCAGAACGCTATCTTTAGATCTCATTTTAATGAGATTATACCATTATTCACTTATGGCAGTGCTTCTCAAAGTTTAATACCCTTATGAATCACATCAGATATCTTATTACCAGGCAGATTCTTATTCAGAGGTCTAGGTTGGGGTTCAAGAATCTGCATTTCTAATAAGCTCCCAGGCATCTGCCAAGTGGATCACACTTGAGGTTGTAGAGCCTCACAACTCCTTTCAATATGGTTTTACACCACAGCTTGTTGGAGAGAACAGTAACTATTAGAACAATGATTCTTAACTTCTATAGTAGAATCAGCCAGTAGAAGGGAAAAAAGTGCAGGTGCCAGTCACACTCAGTCGTTTCCGACTCTTTGCAACCCCATGGACTGTAGCCTGCCAGGCTCCTCTGTCCATGGGATTCTCTGCAGGGGGGGCGCTCCGCAGAAAGAGTAGAGGCAGTGGAACTTCCCTCAGCAAAGCCGAGGGGTCCCGAGGAGAGGTGAGCCTGCTGTCCGCCAACCCAGGCCCTCGGCGAGCGAGAGACTATTAGACGCGACAGGGGTTCCGTCGAAGCAGTTCCGGTTTATTATTGCAAACTCCCAGCTTATATAGACAGACAGGAGGGTTTTAGGAGGGACTTTCCATAGTTGTACCAATTACGTTAAAGGTCAAATTGTCATGTCCCTTCATTATAACAGGAGTCTATGGAGATCACACACTGTCTACACGCACAGAAATCAAGAGAGCCAATCAAAAACTTTGACAGACAGCATAGACCCTGCCCCCATCTCTTCCGCCAGGCGCCATCTTAGGTTAGCGACCACACTAGCCCCTTTGCTTTCCGAGGTTTCCCATTTAGGGCCCCACAATTCTCCATGCAAGAACAGTGGAGTGGGTTGCCATTTCCTTCCCAGGGATCAACCAGGGGCTTCACAAAATGTGTACACCCAGGTCCCTTCAAGATCAAAACACTCAGAATTCCTAAGGTGACCCTAGGCATCTTATTTTCACTAATACTTCCCCGAGTGATTCAAATATGTAGGCTTTGAGAAAAACCACCAACATAAAAGTAGGGCCTCCAATGTTATGTAACTGTAAGTAGCCCATACATAAGAGAATTCATTTTGGGAGGGTAAAGAGAAGTCAAAATTTAGTCAAGTAACTACTGAAAATAGCCAGCCTTGTTTAGGAACCTATGCAACCTTGTGGAAGCCTGTCTTTTGTTCTGATCTTCAGTCGTCGTTTGTAGTGAACTGAGGCACAGTATTCCCTTCAGGAAAAGATCTATTTTAAACATAAAAGGCAAGATCAATGCTGTGTCTGCAGAGTGCTCACCCCAGGAGTGGTCTGGATGAAGGGAGGGGCAGCCCCTTGGAGGATTACCACCAACTTCCATGAGGCAAATGTTAAGGGTCCCTGTAAGTAGCTCTTCCATGACCAGACTATGAAACACGTGCTATAGGATGTAGAGACTGAAAGCTCAGTCACGCCAACCAGTCTTGCTTCCCGATTCTATCACTTCCTAGGTGTGTGGCTTGGAAAGTTAGTGGATCTCTCTCTGTACCAGCTGTCTTATCTGTAAAACATGTATAATCAATAGCTCCTACTTCACAGTACTGGTGTGCAGTTTATATGATTTAATACAGGGAAAATCCTTAGAATGGTGCCTTGCAGAGTGTAAGCACTGCTGCTGCTAAGTCACTTCAGTCGTGTCCGACTCTGTGTGACCCCATAGACGGCAGCCCACCAGGCTCCCCTGTCCCTGGCATTCTCCAGGCAAGAACACTGGAGTGGGTTGCCATTTCCTTCTCCAATGCATGAAAGTGAAAAGTGAAAGTGAAGTCGCTCAGTCGTGTCTGACTCCTAGAGACCCCATGGGCTGCAGCCTACCAGGCTCCTCCATCCATGGCATTTTCCAGGCTAGAGTACTGGAGTTGGGTGTCATCGCCTTCCCTTAGAGTGAGCACTTAAATTATGTATTAAGAGCAGCCATGTAACACTTGTCTCGTTTTTATGCTATTTATCTATTTTTGGCTGTGCTGGGTCTTCGCTGCGGTGTGGGCTTTCTCTAGTTATGACAGGCGGGGCTTACTCCACGGTTGCAGTGCACGGGGTTTCTCATGCAGTGGCTTCTTCTCTTGTTGCGGAGCATGGGCTCTAGGGCATTCAGGTTCAGTAGTTGGTGCCTGTGGGCTCAGTAGTTGCAGCTCTCAGGCTCTAGAGCAGAGGCTCAATAGCTGTGGGCTTAACTGCTCTGTAGCACATGAGATCTTCCCAGACCTGGGATCGAACTCATGTCTCCTGCATTAGCAGGCAGATTCTTTACCACTGAGCCACCAGGGAAGGCCCCTGTAGTTGTCTCTTGTCACTACAAGCAATGTTATGCTTTCAAGCCTCCTCAGAATTATCAGTTCTGAGAGGGAATAGCCAAAGCAAGCAGTGAACCCAGAACTACTCTTAGCTAATACCTGATGGAAGTACACTGAGTTGCAGCCAAGCCTGGTGGATAAAAGATCCATTGTTCTCAGCAGGAGAACAGTTTCCAGGGTGTTTCCATTACTGGCTTTTGATCGGGACTGCTCGATTAAGTGAGGCCCCAGCACTGGCACCTGCTTTCTCATGGTGCTCCTGGATGACTGCCTCTCTTGGCAGACTGGTGTGTAGATGTCCTCCCCCAGGGACTGGCCAGCTGCAAGAGCTGGATTCTTACTCCCCTGAACTTGGTGTCCATGCCAGGTCCAGGCTAGCACAGAGGAGCTATTCTGCACACTGCCATTTATCAAAAGCACTTTGAAGTGGTGATGATTATGGTCCTTACAAAGCAGTCTTCATCTCCCTGCTGATGCTGGACAATCTGGCCCTGTGTCCAGTCACCAGAGAGGAGTTGGGCATTGAAGCTAGGCCTGGGGGAACCTGCAGTCTCAGCTGTTAAGGTCCAGCATGGGCAGGGAGGTGGTAGGACCTTCTGGTGGGTCTGTACGAGAGGCACAGGCTAAAAACACCCTCTGGAACCCTGCACACTGTCAAGGGAGGACCCCCACTATCAAATACTGGATGAAAAGTTTCCTTTTATGATCCTTACCAAGTCCTTCCATCAGAGGAATACAGTCCCAAGCCCCCATCTTGAACTAGAAGTCAGAGCTAGCACTGGAAGTAAGGCATTTTTCTTCGAAGGTCTGACCCCTGCTTTAGGACCTTCAAGCTGATGTTCTGCTGGAAACTCTTCGAACTGGGGGATCTCAGTGGGCTGCAGGTAGGACAAGAAGGTGGGGGGAGTCAGCTTGCTACTGTGGTCTCAGGAGGCTAGCCCCATCGATGACCCATCCCTTTGGGGTCCTGGCCTGATCACCATTATTTAGCGGAAGCCTGGATGTCATCAATCCGCTGTTCCAGAAAAGCAGGAGCTAACCTTGACCTGGCGTTTACTACACGGCCGCCTACACTGAATGCTTTTTACATGGGTTCTATTTTTCTTGTCTATCTGGCACAACCACACAATGTGAGATAGCGAGACAGGTGCTGTTAGCATTGCTTTTACACACAGAACAAACACAAACCCAAGGAGGTATCCAAGGCAACCCTGCTGGGAGGTAGGAGAGCCAGGATTTATATCCAAACACAGTGAGTCTCCGGAGCCCACGCTCTCACCACCACGCTCAATGCCTTTATCTGCATATTGCTCTTGGGTTGAGATTTTTTTTTAATTATTTTTTCTTTACAAGTTCTTATAGAGACCACTGTGTGTGTGTGTGTGTGTGTGTGTGTGTGTGTGTGTGTGTGCACGTGCGTGTGCGTGTGCNCACAAACCCAAGGAGGTATCCAAGGCAACCCTGCTGGGAGGTAGGAGAGCCAGGATTTATATCCAAACACAGTGAGTCTCCAGAGCCCACGCTCTCACCACCACGCTCAATGCCTTTATCTGCATATTGCTCTTGGGTTGAGATTTTTTTTTTATTATTTTTTCTTTACAGGTTCTTATAGAGACCACTGTGTGTGTGTCTGTGTGTGTGTCTGTCTGTGTGTGTGTGTGTCTGTGTGTGTGTGTGTGTGTGTGTGTGTGTGTGTGTGTGTGTTCGAGACCACTGTGTTTTGATGTTTCATTCTATCTAGAAAGGCCTGCTGAGTCTCTACTTTGGCTTCCAGATCCCCACTGAGAATACCCTTGACTTGGGTGGTGCATAGCAGTGTGAGTCTGCTGTTCAGCAATTGTTGGGCTGGTCAAAACGTTAATTTGGTCAGTGAATCTGTTGTTCAATAAAGTTCTTGCTGCAAATGAAAACTGTGTCCTTTATTTTTACGTAAACCCTAATGAACTTTTTCACAACGAGATACATAACAAATCTTTTCAGATTCTCATTCAAAAACCCTGTGAGGATGATAAAGGCACCCGCCCTCTCAAAGGGAGCTTGGGAAGCCCTGGTGGCCAGGCCAGTCCTGAGGGTCCTACAACAGCCTGTCTTCCCTCCCTACCTCCCTCCTCGGCAGGGGATGCGCTGGGCAGTGAGTGACACGCTGCGTCTCCTGCCTTGTCCTTCATACAGCAAAGAACCAACAAGCATCCCACATGCCAATCCTGTTTCTTGCTCTGATCAAACGCTACATTTGTCATTTTAAAAGCAAACCAGTGTGGGGTATCTAAAATAGTTACACTCCTACAAACAGAGAATGGAATGGTGATTGCTGGGGGGCCAGGGGGAAGGGGAGATGGAGAGTTACTGTTCAACGTGTATAAAGTTTCAGTTATGCAAGATAAGCATGTTCTAGAGTTCTGCTATATGACACTGCACTATGGTCAATGTTGCTGAGTTGTACACTTCAAAGTGTGTTAAGATCTCATGTTAAAGGTTCTTACCACAGCTATTAAAAACAAAAAACCCAAACCTACAAACAATAAGATCACTCACTGGTATCTCTTAAAATTCAGCTAAAAATACTGACAGCTATTCTATTTATTTAGTTATACCAGTTCAGTTCAGTTCAGTTGCTCAGTCGTGTCCGACTCTTTGCAACCCTGTGAATCGCAGCACGCCAGGCCTCCCTGTCCATCACCATCTCCCGGAGTTCACTCAGACTCAGTCCATCGAGTCAGTGATGCCATCCAGCCATCTCAATAGAGTGAAACATACAAATATGGTGATGAAAAATATTCTTTCTACCTACCTAAATACACATTTGAGAACTGATTTATATTGTAGTGAGGGGTCAGCTGTCTATTTTCCTTCTGACTGACATATAAAATGGCCTACCTGCTCAAAAATAATTTTCTCAATTTTCAGTCAATGCCACACAATACCACAAAAAGTCAGGCATCAGTCATACATCCTACTCATGATAATGTTCACTGTGTATGAGGAGGGATATATTAATTAGCTTGACTGTGGCAATTATTTCACAATGTATATGCATACTGAAACATGAACATTTTGCAGATTATACCTCAACAATGAGAAAAAGAGGAAAAAAAAGAAAACATGTCCAAAGTGCTAAGCCTCTACCTGGAATACTCAGTAAAGGGTAATCATTACAGTTTAATAAAATACCCGTGACTGCTGAGAGCTAGGTTTTCTTTTTCTGCATAATTTCAGAGTTCAGAATATCATTGGCTCATTGAGGTCTGCATATGTACTCTTGTCAGAACACACAAACTCTGAAGATATCCTTTCCAAGAGGTGGAAGGAAATTTATTTTAAGCACATTAAAGTATGGCTTTGGAATGATGCCGTGTCCAAAAGCCAAAGTCGTACACCAGACATTCAGGAAGCCAAGCTTTCTGTTGGACATGCTCTTGGGAGTGCTGAAGGTACACGTTACTCTAGGCTGCAATACAGATGGAAAAGAGAAGGTTTTCCAACGATTGTTATAAAATGCGTTCATCAGAGTTTAGGAGACAGGGATGCAACCGAATCAATAAACATCGGCCCTAAATCCCATACTTGGTTTTTTGAAACCTATTTTTCACAAAGATCAAATCCTGTTCAATTAATCTTAGGAAAAACAGTGAGTGTAATACCTAGGTATAGCAGTGCCAGGAGAACCAGTACTGTTATTTCCATGGTTAAAGCCTCAGGTCAAGCAAACCAGAGCATGCAGAGCACTGACGGAGTGGCCCACAGAGCCTGCTTCCCACAGATCAACTCCTTAGTGAAAACTCCCCACAGTGATGATCAGAGAAGGGCTCCCCCCACTGCTGCAGCTCAGCTCCACCCCGGCATTTTCCCAGGTGGGGGTAAAGCAGCTGTGAGCAGACAGCACAAACAAGCAACGCTTGAGGGTCGAGCGGAGCGAGGGCTTACCTCGGCGATCTTCAGCACTGCACTCCCATTCAGGTCAAAGGTTGGAGTGTAGGTTATGCAGAGTAAAACCTTTAACAGCCACGAAGTAGGGGAGGAAGAAAAAGACAAGGGATTAGAATTCTAAAAATAAATTTCCATTTCACAGGCCACTTACGCAGTCTTGTTTTATGACTTTTTTTGCTCTTTGCTTTATTTCATATGTTTGTTTCTGTTCCACTCACTGCCCTCTAATTAGTGGTCACACATTGCCCAATAAAATAGAGACTAATAAAGTAAAGGCTGAAAACTTCTCCCCAAGGGAAGAACCATTCTAAGACTGGCCAGAGATGGCTTTCCTCAACAACTCCAGGAGGTCTGTCTAGTAATAAAGAAAATCAGGCTCAGTGCTAGGTCCTAAACATGAATTACCTAAATGGATTTTTTAGTGTCATTACTACTGGCCTCATTTTACTGGTAAGGAAACTGAAGCTCAGAACCATTAAATAAGCCCAAAGTCACATAGGTACCAGCTGCAGAGCTGAATCTGAACCCAAGTAATCTGACTCCATGCCCTGCCCGACTATGTAATACTGTCTCTATATCTTTCTAGACTCAAGTATCGCTATATTTTTCTGTTCCTGTCACTTCTCAGCTCCACATGGGATTAGACAGTCTATGGGCACTTTCTTCTTTCTTGCTTTACCTCCCTCAGAACACTGCCCAGGGCTTATTTATTAGTCCCAATTTCCCCTTACTCTCCAAGTTACACAGACAATGAGTTGATGACATTTACAAGATCTTTAAGGACCATTAAAAATCCCACTTTCTACTTGTAGAGCTATTAGGGAATAGATCAATAGAAGCTCAGGGCATTTTAAGAATTGCTGCTAATTTTAGATAAAAGGCTAGCCTCTCCCCTGTCCATTTGGCTTTTGATGGTGCACATTATCTTGCTGGTGTTCCCAGACGAGAAATTGCTGGTGTCTGCTCCTCTATCTCCAAACCCTACAGCCATGTCTGGTCTGCAGCTCGGCTTGTCAGTGACAGCCTCAGAGGACATTTCTCATCTGGTTCTCCCTGACTCATGAAAGAGCAACAAAGCCTGGCATATTTGCCTAAATCAGGACATACTGCTCGTCAGCACATCAAAAAGCACAACTGTCCCATGGAACTGTCCCCTCTCCTAATCTCTCAGTTAGTTACTAGCCAGGCCGGCCCTAGGAGCAGTCACACCTTCAGAGAAAGAAAATAGGTATATAATTAAAGAAGGAAAAAGAGAATTCTTGCCAATTTTAGTCACAAGGTTAGATAACTTCACTGTGGGTCTGCTCCTCCATCTTTTGTTTCTTAAGGCACCTGATATCCAAGTGTCAACTCCAGATAAAAAGCATCTGAAAGCCACGCTGGCTGAGAAAGAGGCATTGTGGGAAATACTACCCTGTGGCCTCATGGGAAAAGGCTTTCTTTCGTGTGATGACGGGGTTGGGGTCTGGTATGCAAGAAGGGATGAAAGCCGAGGACAGCAATGCCACCAGGTCCTAATTTGGCCTGGGGAGAGGCCATGTCTTCTAGTGTCTCTGTACTTGATGGCAGCTCTGCCTGACACCCTCCTGTCCTCCACTCTTCCCATGCTTGTTCCTCACGTGGGTCATCTGTTGGGTCCTTTGCAGTTTCAGCTCAAATGTCACCCCCTCAGGCATGTGGCCCTCCCTGAACACACTCTCTGAAATGGCCTCTCTCACAGCTTCTTGTTTCACTTGCTTCAGAACAAGCACTAGTTTCATAAATTACTGGTTATAATCTTTCCATCAGACTATAACATCCATTGGGCATCTGAAAGGTCCTCAAGGCTTTCTCATATGAGGCTTTCTTACTATGATTTCTTATTGCCTTGAATGGCTTCTCTTTTTTGAGATATTTCTTTTTTCTATGCCATGTTTCATGGCAGGTAATTTGGGGGTATGAGAGAGTGCCTGGTGGAAGTGGTGGTCTGGGGAGGTAAACTGGCCCACCTAGGCTCCTGGCTTTTTAACTGTTTACAATGCAATATTACTTAGACATAAAAAGAATGAAATAATGACATGTGCAACATGGAAGGACCTACAGCCCGTCATATTGAGTGAAGTGAGTCAGAGAAAGATAAATATTATATGATATCACTTATATGTAGAATCTAAAGAAATGGTACAAATGAATCTATTTACAAAACAGAAGCCGAGTCACAGATGTTGAAAATAAACTTGTGGTTACTGAAGGGAGAGAGGGGGAAGGGATCTATTGAGAGACTGGAACTGACATATACATACTACTATATATAGAAGAGATAATTAATAAGGACCAACTGAATAGCACAGGGAACTCTATTCAATATTCTGTAATGNCAACCACATAGGTAATGATACTAGAGTTTCAGATGACCTGGTGAGGGCAATGAGAATTTAGGGAGCCCCCATTCAGGATGTCCAGCTATTTGGCAGGACCTCCAGGCAGGGCAGGGAGAAAATCACCTCTACAAACTAAAGGGCATCTCTGATGAGACTTATAGAACATCTGTCACTCTCTGCTCTGAGAAAAAAAATTTTTTTTTTTTTTTTTGCATTCAACACAGTAACTGGTAACATGTACCATTTCTGGGTCCAAGAGCTCATTTCTGTTAAAGTTGTACGTAAGTCCTCTACAGGACCATTTCCAGGGGATGCAGGAGTAAAGAAATGATTCTTAAAGTTACTGGGTAGCAACTGCGTGCCACTTCACCTCTACCTTGGGTTGCATTACTTGGGCTGCCATTCTTTTACTACATAAATACTCACTGAGGTGTGACGCATTAATGACCAGATACAGNATGATTCTTAAAGTTACTGGGTAGCAACTGCGTGCCACTTCACCTCTACCTTGGGTTGCATTACTTGGGCTGCCATTCTTTTACTACATAAATACTCACTGAGGTGTGACGCATTAATGACCAGATACAGTATTAGGTATTGGGTGCACAGGAGTAAATTTGAAAAAGATATCTTGATGATCCCTGAGCTCCATAAAGCTAACATCAGGCTCTGAAGACAGTAACAAAATAAGGGATTACAATAAATTGTGAGTTGTTATGACTGAGAAAATACACCGTATTGTGAAGAGTGTCATCCGAGTCTAACAATATAGTACATTTGTAATGCTATACTCATCTTTAATGGAACTCTAAATTTAATATGTTGTAATCAACAACCTCAGATACACAGAAGATACCACCCTTATGGCAGAAAGTGAAGAGAAACTAAAGAGCCTCTTGATGAAGAAGAAAGAGGATAGTGAAAAAGCTGGCTCAAAACTCAACACTCAAAAACCAAGATCATGGCCTGCAGTCCCATCACTTCATGGCAAACAGATGGGAAGCAAATGGAAATAGTGGCAGATTTTATTTTCTTGGGCTCCAAAATCACTGCTGACAGTGACTGCAGCCATGAAATTAAAAAGACACTTGCTCCTTGGAAGAAAAGCTATGACAAATCTAGACAATAAAAAGCAGAGACATCACTTTGCTGAGGTCAGAATAGTCAAAGCTATAGTTTTTCCAGTAATCATGTATGATTGTGAGAGCTGGACTGTAAAGAAGGCTGAACACCGAAGAACTGATGCTTTTGAACTGTTGTGTTGGAGAAGACTCTTGAGAGCCCCTTGGACAGCAAGGAAATCCAACCAATCAATCCTAAAGGAAATCAGTCCTGAATATTCATTGGAAGGACTGATGCTGAAGCCCCAGTACTTTGGCCCCCTGATGTGAAGAGCTGACTCATTGCAAAGGACTCTGATGCTGGGAAAGATTGAGGGCAAGAGGATAAGAAAGCAACAGAGGATGAGACGGTTGGTTGCATAGCATCATCGACTCAATGGACATGAGTTTGAGCAAACTCCAGGGGATAGTAAAGGACAGGGAAGCCTGGCCATCCTGCAGTCCATGAGGTTGCCAAGAATCGGACATGACTTAGCAACTGAACAACAACAATGCGTATTATTAAGGAATGAAAAACACAGGGAGGAAGACAAGCAGACCATCAAGAGGTGAGTTTATTTGGGAGAGTCAACCTACTAAGGCACACCAGGAACAGAGAGGCATGCTGAATGAACAAGGAACCTTCTTTCCCTCTTTCTCAAGCTATTAAAATATACATAAAGTACTTAACTTATATACTTTGAGGTGATGGTAGTTTCACTTTTCCAAATATCAGATGTTATTTATAAGTCAAACCAAGTAACCTACTGTAGCTCAAAAAAGTAACTCAGAATTTGAGTGCAGCCCACAGAGGCCTTATCCTTCCCTTGCTTGGAGAGAACTCTGGAAACCCTTGATGCCAGGCACATTTCAAACCCCAGCTCTGGTTCTGGCTGAAAATTTAGCTGTGTTACTTAATGTACTTTGCCTTCTGGACTCTCATGTATATTGGCTTAAAAATTCATACACTTAAACATATTTGCATAATTCCTTTTCTTGAGAAACAGCCCAGTTCTTTTTTTTCCTCTGTCAAATTCAGCAAAAACAAAGGTGTCCTTATTCAGTAATAAGGACAGAAAACTGACACCAAATGCCTTTCTCTTGGGTGTAGGGCTTGTCCACCTCCTAGGAATGTAGCCTGATGAGTATGAACTGCTGGAAGTGTACCCCAGCCATGAATAGAAACACATTTTTTTTTTCCTTACAGCTCACGTGCAAACAACAAAGCAGGCTCAGTCTTCTGCAGACAGCAGAACGCAGAACACACATCTTTAGAGAGAGCGGGGTCAAGTACCACAAAAGTCAACAGAGAATTTTAGAGGACATCTTATCATCTAAATTGAAAATGTGGATTTCAAAGATACGCATTTTTTTTTTTTGTATCTTGATCCAATTTGCTCCCCCTCAGCACTACTGACATTTGGGGACTGTCCTGTGGATTGGTGGCTGTTTAGCAGCATCACTGGCCCTCACTCTCTAGATGGCAGTGACTCTCTCTTCCCTAATTGTGACAACCAAAAATGTCTCCAGACATGGTCAAATATTCCCTAGGAGAAAAAATGCTCCCCTGTTGGGAACCACTCTTAGGTCACCGATACCATGCCTTGTGGATACAACTGAGAATTCCTACATCACTCTGTTCCGAAAGCCTTCAATCTAGAATGCAGAACTTTCAGAGAGGACCTAGGGGGAGTCACTAAGCCTTCACTGGGCTTCAGAGATCCTAGATTGAAGGGAACAATGGAGGAGATGAGCCACAACCCCAATCTTTTTTTTTTTTTCACTTTTCTAAAGGTTTTATCTATATATCTATATATAGATATATTTTTAATTTAAGTGTAGTTGACTTACAATTTTTAGGTGCACAGCAATCCCAATCTTTCTTTTGATCCAAAGACAATGAATCAAATTATTTTAGTGTGTGGAAATTCTACCACTCACAACTTTTAAATTGATTTTTTTGGTTGGCCAAAAAGTTCATTTGGGTTTTTCTACACCATCTTATGGAAAATCCTGAATGAACATTTTGGTCAATCACTTTCTGGCTCAATTTACCCCAATTCTGGCAAACAGCTATTCTGAGAGTTTTTGTCTTTTTTTAGTCAACAGATTTTTCTAGAGCTCATGACTTCCCAGTTTGGAAAACACTGCAAACTACTAATTGGTTTATGATCAGTCTTCGGTTCTTTTTGATCTTTATTTGTTGCCACAAGTTTAATAGTCATTATATACATCAGATGGGCCCTTGGCACCTAATTCTAGAACATACAATACCAGTGATATTCACATGTAAATATTAATTTATGATGACCTTAGCTAATTTGCTTGAACAAATAATCAAACCATTCTTATTCTTATCTTCTCTTCTAAACTCTCTTCCTTGGCAAACACATAACTCTTAGCTTGCTCCTTGGAAGGAAAGCTATGACAAACCTAGAGAGTGTATTAACTCACTTTGATGCCAAAGGTCCAAATAGTCAAAGTTATGGTTTTTCCAGTAGTCATGTATGGATGTGAGAGTTGGACTATAAAGAAAGCTGAGCACGAAAGAATTGATGCTTTCAAACTGTGTTGCTGGAGAAGAGTTTTGAGAGTCCTTTGGTCAGCAAGGAGAGATCAAAGCAGTCAATCCTAAAGGAAAATCAACCCTGAATATTTACTGGAAGGACTGCTGCTGAATCTTCAATACTTTGGCCATCTGATGCGAAGAGCTGACTCATTGGAAAAGACCCTGAGGCTGGGAAAGACTGAAGACAAAAGAAGTAGAGGGCAGCAGAGGATGAGATAGGTAGACAGTATCACTGACTCAAAGGACATGAATATGAGCAAACTCCGGGAGACAGTGAAGGACAGGGAAGCCTGAAGTGCCCTGGGTTGCAAAGAGTCAGACACGACTTAGCAACTGAACAACAGAAGTCTCACAAATATATTTTTAGAGCCAAGATTTCTTCCAAGTTTCAAACCTTAACTTCAGCTTGTAAACATCAGCAATGAATATATGCAGTTTCACAAAAAACACATCAAGCACACTAAGCCTCTAATATGGTAAATAGCTAACACTTCTTCCTGCTCTGAAATTCTTAATTATGCAACCATTAAAATGATCTGTGAGGGGATAAATATAGCCATGTGGGAAATGCTTATAATCTAAAGTGAAAAGCAAGAAATAAAATCCTACATACACAATGAATATAACTGTAAACATACAAATAGATTATGATTAGAAGTGTATATACAAAAGTCCATCACAGTGATGAGATCTACATTGAATGTTTTCTATTTTGGAAAGCCTGTAAAGTGAAACTCCTTGTATTTATTCTTTTAAAATATTACAATTCCTTGATATCTGACAATATGAACTCACCATCTCCTTCCTAAGTTAACTCCTTAAAACCTATCATTCAGCCAGAAACTCAGGCTCCTAGTCTTATAATCATCTTAGATTCTCCCCTTTTCACCAACTCCCCAGCTACACCGCTGATAGTCACTGGGTACTGAACCACCTCACTAGCGCCTCTGACTTGGCTCTCTCTTCTCCGAGCATCCTGCAGAACCCCTTCCCCTTGCCCCCACCTTCAATATCTAACACCTCTGAACATGTCAATTTTCTGCTTACTCTGAATACTCTCCAATCTCTGTGGACTACCAGTTGCTTACTCTAACCAGGCCTTCTAGAATCCGCTTCAACCTCCTTTTCAAATTCATCCACCACTAATTCCTCACTAATCCCAGTTTCATCCTGTGTTTTTCCATCTCCAAGACTTTTCTTTTCAAAAATGCCTGCTCTCCCAATATAACTGATAGGAACTCCAAGCACCTTTCAAAGTCCAAATCAAATAGTATCCCTTCCTTAAAATGCTGATCTGTTCAGCTGAATATGGGTTCTCATTCTGAATTTTCCCGTTGAACTTTTCTTCTGCTACAACACACACATGGAATCCTCCAGGCAAGAATACCGGAGTGGGTTGCCATTTCCTACTCCAGGGGCTCTTCCCGACCCAGGGATCAAACCTGGGCCTCCCACACTGCAGGCAGATTCTTTACTGTCTGAGCCAAAAGGGAAGTCCACATAACACACACAACTATCTTGAATTATGCCAACTGTGTACATCTTTATCTTTCTTCTATCAGATTTATAAATCCTTGTCTTGGTTTTGCTTTCAATTCTATAAGGTTTTATATACTGTGGGTAATGAAAATATATTCATGGTGAAATAAATTTAAAAATTCAATGAACTATTTTTTTTTTAATTTAACTGTGACAAATTTATTTTGGCCTAATTCCAAAGCTAGACTTTTAAGAAGTGAATTTCATGAGTGTGTTTCAGATAACACATTTACACCTTTTCTCTTTTCCTCTAAGAGTCTCCGCAGAAAAGGTGCCTCATCTCAGATTGTCTGCCCATATACATATGAGGCTTTTGATAATTTTATACTCAAGGCTTACAGACAAAACCAATGAAGCACTGAGACAGAGTTTATAAAGGGCTAAAGATAACTCTATATGTTAAAAGTTTAGTAATTTATAAAATTCTTCTAGAATATCCAAATCACATGAACTCTGCCTACTAAGATGAAACACGCATATGAACTCTGCCTGGTAGCACAAAGCAAGAACTCATTGGCACAGATAAATGGTGGGGTGTTTTCTATAGACTGTGAGTTCAGGGTTACTGGTTAGGACCCTAAATATATCTAGGTAGACAACTGATGTATAGTAATTTACAAAATTATTTTCAGCAAGAAGTTCAACAATAGTAAATATAATGAAGTCCTCTTTTAGGAATCAAAATATATATGGTTTCTTTCCTTTATTCTCTTCTCTTCCTTTACTATAGAAGAAAATTACTCTATTACACACTATATAGGAGGGGTCTAAGAGGAAGAAAAGAGATAAGAATACATGTATAAAGCAATGCTGTTTCTAAAGTTCTGGTTCAGAATTTGAGTGAGTTCAGAGGTGTTCATCTTATCATGCTACACATATTCTTTTCCAGTAACTATAACAANGCATTTATGCCTGCCTTAACAAAAATCACAGGGACAACTTTATAAATACTTAGCAGAGCTGCTGTCAAATTGAAAGGGCACGGTACCTGCTTAAAAAAAAAAAAAGAACAGTGGTGCCTGCTTAAAAAAAAGAGAAATCCATAGATAAAGTGAAAATATCTTCATCTAAACAATAATGCATAACGTATATGATGGAAAATCACACATATTGTGACTTTTTCACATGTTTTTATTGCCTGTTTAATGCAGTCATGCCAAAGGGTAAAGAAGCATAGGAGGAAAATAAGAGTTTTCTCTATACATGTACAAAAGAGTATCAACATTTGATTTTAGCAGCAGGAAGAGAGAAGGCTACTTGAGAACATTTAGTTCACAGAATCACATGTTTTAAACACTTTCTTGCATTAAGAGCAGAAATAGTATGTAAGTCTATAGCTAATCTCCAATAACGGTACATTCTAAACACACCAAACACCGGATTTTTTAATTCATCCTAGAGACTGATGCAGATCTTCTAAAGTGTCTTGGTAATTTTAGATTAAGAAGGAATTTCTCCTCGCTTATGAGAAGTCAGGACAATTCAACCATTTCACTCTCAAACTTTACTAATGATCATTCCTTCCATAAAGCACTCTAGAAGACCAAATGCCCAGAATCAGGGCTATCAAAACTAACCATCTGGGTAAACAGCCCAAATATAAGACTCTGCTATTAAAATATTATTGAGAGATTTAGAAATGGTCCTTCCATTTGGCCTCTTTCTTACTCTCAAACCAAGATGCTGACTGCCATGGTGTACCCAGCAAGACCAGAGTTCTAAACGGAAATCCTGAAGCGTGCCCACCAGCCCTACAGAAAGGCAGGGCCTCCTCCGCAAGTCTCTCACCTTTACATTTGCTGTAGAGGTCTGGTTGGATTTTGTTATAAAATATAGCACCTCAATGATAAATGATACNTCCTGAAGTGTGCCCACCAGCCCTACAGAAAGGCAGGGCCTCCTCCGCAAGTCTCTCACCTTTACATTTGCTGTAGAGGTCTGGTTGGATTTTGTTATAAAATATAGCACCTCAATGATAAATGATACTCTCTCTCCATTCCCCCAACTCTATGACCACACATACTGAGTCATAAGCTAATTTGATGGGAAAGAGACTTTGATTCTTCCTTTGTATTTGAATCTAACTCACAGAACTAGTGAGGGAGTACATGGTCATGGAAGGATACAGAAAACATAGGACTTTGAGCCACTCTGAGCTTTGCCCCTTATTAGCCTGTAATTTATCTTCTCTGTTCAATCATCTATAAAATGGGAACAGTACTGGGAACCACCTGTCTTTCAGGACGAACTCAGAAGACAAGGTAACCCACTGTTCAAGACCTCATGCTTGGCCCCAGGCTGAATTCCAATTTGAATATCGGTCCTGCCATTTCACTAGCTGTGTGATTCATCAGAGTGTCTAATGCATAGTAAATGTTAAGAAATCGGCCCCTGTCATTTCTCCTTTGAAAATGTAAAGCATTTCAGCAATATTCAATTACATCATCTAAAGACGCACAGACGACATCTAATGACAGAACGTTCATCCAATGCTTGCTCAGTATCCAGCATCACATCCTTTCTTACTGACAAAGCCGCCTTGCCCTCCCCAGATAGGCAGCTCGCATCTCTAACACGCTGAGAGACACAGAAGGCCAGCCACAGTTCCTCCAGTCACTGAAGACTCAGCCAGCTGTGCAGTTAATAACCTCACTAAAGATTATCCATCAGAAAGTAGGGGGGGAACGTCCTAATTGCTCTAGCCAGAGAAGTCATTAGTTATGTACCTGGCTCCTATGAAGTCTGCATGGCATTTATGGAACTGGCACACACCACAGGAAAAATGATACCAAAGCAAACAAGTATTAAACCTAAATGTTAACTGGCTCCCTGCCATCTACTAATCCATTTCAAAGGTAATGTATCTTCAGAGAAACCCTCTTCCTGATTATCTGCAGGTTTGACACTCTATGTGCTCAGTGATAAAATTTTTATTTGGATTCCATGGCCATTCCAATAAATAAAAGTTGTCTTTTCTCCCCCTTCTGTTAGATAGTATAACCACATATTCAACAGAACAGTTCCTAGACTAAGTGATCTAACGTCATCCCTATTAAATTTGTCAGAAGCAAGCATCATTGATATTTCTGAACCCTCCAACTGAAATTCTAGAGCCTTCTTTCTAAATGAGAACATTACCATCATAATCTTGGGTTTCATTATTAGCTGCTTCCTGTTTTATCTCAGGGAAGTTTCTAAAAGAGGGAACCATATTATTTTCTCCCCAGGAATTTAATACAAATGCTGCACACTTCTAAGAATGTGACATAACATGATTCAATTTCTTATGTTTATAAACACTAGCAGATAGCAGTATGTGAGTAAAATGTACGATACAGTTTCCTGAAAAACAGGACTTATGATTTGTCATAAAAATGTGCTATGCCATGTTTGGAAAGAAATAAAAACTGCATGGTGTGACTTTACCTGTCCTGAATAGTATACTCAGACCATTATTTGTAAAGGTCTACCATATCACATTTTAAAAGATTTTCCTAAAATATATTTCTATAATATGACTAGACAATTTTTATAAGAAATATCTAGTTTAGATCACTGACTGTCAGAATGAGTTATGCAGAAACACCAAGAATAAGCTAATATATCCTCCATATGTAATGACATTCAGTCATTTCCTCTGAGGACTCATCCAATTCATATTTCTCTCTGTCTCTACTTTGGGGAGAAAAGGTGGTAAAAGCATTTTCATGTGGTAATGATATTAGCAAAACAAGTCCTTGTGTTAAAGTTTTTACTTTGGTCATGACAAGTATTGCAGAATTACAAGACAGAAGGGTGCTCACATCTAAGGATGACTGAAGTTGGTATAGAAATTCCTCATGCATGGAGAAAGGGTATAAAACTTATCTCTAAGCCCCAAATGCTATCATTTGTATATGTCTTTATACCCAAATAAGTAATTTAAATCTCAGAAATCAGAAATGATCATGGAACCCTCACCTGTGGGCTCTCACAGTAAGACCACCTTCTCCAAAGTTTCATTTGATGCTAAAAAACTAGCTTGATATATTTTTCCCAATTCTAATGTTTAAGTTTTTAAAGCATTAGCTCAGCTGGTGAAGAATCCAATTGCAACATAGGAGACCCCAGTTTGATCCCTGGGTCAGGAAGATCCCCTGGAAAAGGGATAGGCTACCCACTCCAGTATTTTTGGGCTTCTCTGGTGGCTCAGCTGGTAAAGAATCCACCTGCAATGTGGGAATCCGGAGTTTAACTCCTGGGTTGGGAAGATCCCCTGAAAAAAGGAACGGCTAACCACTCCAGTATTCTGGCCTGGAGAATTCTATGGACAGAGGAGCCTGGCAGGCTGCAGTCCATGGGGCCGCAAAGAGTTGAACACAACTGAGCGACTTTCACTTTCAAAGTTTCTAAAAACAAAAGCATGTACCAAAGGTGCTCTTCTTTTTAAAGGTTTCGGAAACCTAGAATCGCAACCCAGGCGATTGTTTTCCTCTTTTCTGACAATGTCTGATCTACTTCCAGACATTAACTACAAGTACCACTGTCTAGTATGGTGTCATTAGAAAGTCCATAAAGACTGGCTTTCCAGGGTTTCCAGCAGAGCTAACATGTGTCAACTCCTGTCTTCAGCAAGGCTGGCAGAAGGTACCACTGGGCTGGAATTAGAAAGCAAGTATGTTTTCAAAACAGGTGTTTCTGTTGACATAACCATTAAACATCCTGCTCCTCCACAGTTCCCAGAAGAATAGGTACTTTCACATTTTAATTTTTAATGCAAATTCCTATATTCCATGAAAAGCTATACTCCTGGGAGAATTTTCAGAATAATATGAAATCTGTGAGGTGTGTCTTAGCGTGACATCAACACTTAACCTTCACTATTTGGAAGAAGGATAGACAGACCTAACTTGAAAGTTGTAAAAGTGATGGACATGGCTGCTGACCTTGCCTCTCTCAATGGCTGCACAGAGGTAGCAGAGAAGTCAAACAAATCTAGAGATGGTTACTCTTGGGTTCCTAGGAAGGCACAGCAGCCCAACATGTGTCAAAGGATAAGGCAAAACCACACATTCCAGAATTAAAGAGAGTTAAAGACAATGAGATCTTAAAGGTTTGGTAGCTCAGACATTCTCAATGTTTATTGAGTATAAGAATATTCCTAGACCCACCCACTGAGATGATGACTCAGCAGCAATAGTTAGTTGTGGCAGAAGTAATAGGAATAGAAGAAGTAACAAACAGCCTTTCTAAAGAACTTGCTTTGGGCCAGATACTGTGCCAAATTCCTTACAACTGTCACTTACTTAATCCTCACAATGCTCCTATTAGGTAGGGACTACTATTTCCCCCCAATGAAGGTAATGTGGAGGTGGAGGTGATGGAATTCCAGCTGAGCTATTTCAAATCCTAAAAGATGATGCTGTGAAAGCACTGCGCTCAATATGCCAGCAAATTTGGAAAACTCAGCAGTGACCACAGGACTGGAAAAGGTCAGTTTTCATTCCAATCCCAAAGAAGGGCAATGCTAAAGAATGTTTCAAGTACTACACAATTACGCTCATCTCACATACTAGCAAAGTAATGCTCAAAATTCTCCAAGCCATGCTTGAACAGTATGTGAACCATGAACTTCCAGATGTTCAAGCTGGATTTAGCAAGGGCAGAGGAACCAGAGATCAAATTGCCAGCATCCACTGGATCATCAAAAAAGCAAGAGGGTTCCATAAAAACGTCTACTTCTGCTTTATTGATTACACCAAAGCCTTGTGGATCACAACAAACTGTGGAAATTCTTAAACAGATGGGAATACCTGACCACCTAACCTGCCTCCTGAGAAATCTGTACACAGGTCAAGAAGCAATGGTTAGAAACGGACATGGAAAAACAGATTGGTTCCAAATTGGGAAAGGAGTATATCAAGGCTGTATATTGCCACCCTGCTTATTTTGAGTTGGATAAAGCACAAGCTGGAATCAAGATTGCTGGGTGAAATATCAATAACCTCAGATACACAGATGACACCACCCTTACGGAAGAAAGTGAAGAGGAACTAAAGAGCCTCTTTATGAAAGTGAAAGAGGAGACTGAACAAGATGGCTTAAAGCTCAACATTCAAAAAATGAAGATCATGGCATCCATCCCATCACTTCATGGGAAATAGATGGGGAAACAATGGAAACAGAGAGATACTTTATTTTCTTGGGCTCCAAAATCACTGCAGATGGTGACTGTAGCCATGAAATTAAAAGACGCTTGTTCCTTAGAAGAAAAGCTATGACCAAGCTAGACACCATGTTAACAAGCAGAGATATTACTTTGCTGACAAAGGTCCGTCTAGTCAAAGCTATGGTTTTTCCAGTAGCCAGGTATGGATGTAAGAATTGGACTATAAAGAAAGCTCAGTGCCAAAGAATTGATGCTTCTGAACTGTGGTGCTGGAGAAGACTCTTGATAGTCCCTTGGACTACAAGGAGATCCAACCAGTCCATCCTCAAGGAAATCATTCCTGAACGTTCATTGGAAGGACTGATGCTAAAGCTTAAACTCCAATACTTTGGCCACATGATGTGAAGAACAGACTCATTGGAAAAGACCCTGATGCTGGGAAAAATTGAAGGCAGGAGGAGAAGGGGATGACTGAGGATGAGATGGTTGGATGGCATCACCGACTTGATGGACATGAGTTTGAGCAAGCTCCAGGAGTTGGTGATGGACAGGGAAGCCTGGCGTGCTGCAGTCCTTGGGGTCTCAGAGTCGGACACAAGTGAATGACTGAACTGAACTATTTCCTCCATTCTTCGGATGAGGAGACCAAAGCACAGAGTGATTCAGGAATCTGTTCAAGGAAGTCCAACTAGAAATNGAGTCGGACACAAGTGAATGACTGAACTGAACTATTTCCTCCATTCTTCGGATGAGGAGACCAAAGCACAGAGTGATTCAGGAATCTGTTCAAGGAAGTCCAACTAGAAATTAAGTATTCAAATCCAGACAGGCTGGCTTCAAAGTCTGAATCACTATACTAAACTACCCACCAATAGGGCTAAGGTGAGACCCAGGACGTTGAGACAATACCATGGTTAAAGTTGATCTTTTCTCAGTGGAGAAACTGAGAAGTAAAAGACTGGTATCTCTTATCAAAGACAAAAATCCACCATTGCATTTCTAGGAAGAAATCAACCATTATATGACACCAACTATGCATACACATTTCTCTGTACATGCTCCTCTAGGGAGGAAATGGACAGATGTTGGGTCCAGCTCATGGGTTCCAGCTGTGCTACTCTGACCAAGGTGTTATTCTAGGCTAGAGATTTCCATCCTTTTCTGCCCAACTCAACTGTTCACTTATGGGATACAACACACCCCCGAGTCTGTACAACAGTCTCCCAATTATGGTGACTCTCAAAGGAGGGGAAAAAGGGAAAAGGGAAGAGAGAGATGTCACCCCCCAAAGGGAGATGGTAATTAGAATGAGCTTCCCTGGTGGCTCAGAGGTTAAAGCGTCCGCATCCAATGCGGGAGACCCAGGTTCGATCCCTGGGCTGGGAAGATCCCCTGGAGAAGAAAATGGCAATCCACTCCAGTATTCTTGCCTGGAGAATCCCATGGACAGAGAAGCCTAGTAGGTTACAGTCCGTGGGGTCGCAAAGAGTCGGACACGACTTCACCTCACCTAAGGTTCACAGAATGTGAGGATGGAAATAAAGATGTGATTCTGATATGGCTTCAAAGGATGATCATCCTTTCCTTAAATTGACTATTCTACATAGCATTAATATACGTCATTAGGTCTTTGCTTTGTTTTAACATATACAGGCAGACAGAATGCCCAGAATGATCAGGTCTACCCCAAGCTGGAACAACTCCTGTACATTTTCTCAAAAGGTCACAAATCTATTTCCTATACATTCTCTCAAAAGGCCATAAATATATTTAATAACATTTGATATGCAGGCTCAGGTCAAAAATCTTACAGATTTATTGAATTCTGTAAACCAAGTAAAACTTAGTTGTCATTTCTGTTCAACAATCAAGGTTATTCTGGGGACCGCAAGCAAGGATAATAATCATATAGTCCAAATGACCACCACATAGAGGCATCTTTAAGATAACAATGAGGGTCAGCAATTTGTTTCCATCACAGTGACGCAAACGGGGAGTGCGTCAAACCCACCTTCATCACTTCCACCTGCAGGTCCTCGTGGAGGGAAGGCGTCACTTTCACAGCGTTCAGGATCTGATTGAGCAGCTGCTTCTCATCAGAGTCCGTTTCCATGGATACAAACCTCTCTTCCGCCAGGAGCTTCTGCAAAGAGGCACAAGACAGTGATCACAGACAGGCTTTCCCCTGCTGCCTTATTCTGCTGTAGCCTAGTATGTACTACAGATAACGTTTCTTAGTCAGGAGGCATGTAGCTGGAGGCCATTAGGAAGGAGTTTCCGCTCTGTGCCATTAAGAAGAAAAATGCGTCATGCCTTTGGTAAATGGTTTTTGGCAAAGGGTTTTTCCTGCTATTTGATAATTTACTGTAAATTTTATCAAGTGAAATTCTAATGTGGTAGCCAAATAAGTCGTTTGGTGGGTGAAGATGGAGGATGAACGTGCCAAGGGGAATCCAGCTTCTCACGACAGGCACGTTCACACACACCCTTTCTGAATGAAGCTTTGTCACAGGAAAGGAGGTTTTATACACAGCTTGATTGTTCATATTTGTACTTCCTAATGTGAGCTATCATTTACCCAGGAATTATTCACGAATCTACAAATCTTAATATATTTTCATCAGAAAATCAATCCCACAAAAACCTAAACAAGAAGACAGTCATTTTCATGAGGTTTCCCAGAAGGCATTACATCTCCCAGGACAGCTCTCCTCTACTTGAAAACAACTCATTTTTTCATAAAATTCTTTATGAATTGAACCAAACCCTCCTTGCCTACAACTTGGATGCCCTAGTTATACCTGGAGCCACACAGATTACATTTCTAGAATACCTGATCAGTGATGAACTCCACCTAAATCTCTTCTCCACACTAAACCTCTTTGAGTGTCATCAAACGTTCTCCACATAACAGTTTCATAGACACTTTCCTCCTCAACTGGCCTCCAGTGAATTTAACACTTCAAGGGTGGTCTGACAGCAATGAGCTGCTGCTGCTGCTGCTGCTAAGTCACTTCAGTTGNAGGCCAATTCTAGCACCAAGATTTCTCTTAGAAAAATTAGTGCTTTAAGGAAGCAGACAGAGCGAGTTCATCTGGGTACCAAACCAAGGCACTCCATCCATCCAGTTATCCATCCACCCAACACTTGAGAGTCTGCTATGTGCAAGGCACTGTCATGAAAAGACCCAACAAGGAACAAGATAGGACAGATACTTTCTTTCATTTTATGCATAGAAGGAAAAAGAATAAAAACTACTTATTGTTTTGCTATTAAATCTACCAGTCACTTCAACCTTAAAATGGGAATTCTAACCCTTGTTTTATATTTGAGAAAATAGAGTTTCAGAGAGATTTGATAGCCTGCCCAAGGTTACACAGCTCAAATCTACTGGAAATAATCTGAACAGAAATCCATCTCACTCCCAAGACCAAGTTTCTTCCAACACCCTTTAGTTTCAAAAGATGAGAGCAAAGCTAAAATAGTTTCATTTCTTAATCTTTTCTCAATCACGAACACAAAAAGATCCTCTTCCTAGATAAGTATACGAATCGTTTCAGGGTATTCATAGTTCTCACCCTTCCCCTGGGCTTTCCTGGAGGCTCAGTGGTAAAGAATCCACCTGCAATGCAGGAGATAAGAGTTAGATCCCTGGTCGGGAAGATCCCCTGGAAAAGGCCACGGCAACCCACTCTAGTATTCTTGCCCAGGGAATACCACGGACAGAGGATGCTGGTGGGCTACAGTCCATACGCAGGGTTGCAAAGAGTCGGACATGACTGAGCACATACATAGATCCCCCCAAACTCTAACTCCACATTGATCCCAAGTTAAGAGCTTCCTCTTTCAGGAGAAATGACCTGCCCAACAAGGCAGAAACTTCTGTGTGTCAGAGAAGAGGCCGGGTTCCCTGGCTGGGCTCAGTCCCAGGAGGATGAAAAGCTTTGAAGTAATGTTACACTGAGCCCTGAAGCAAGAGAGAGAGAAGGGGTGGTGGTGTATGCATGTGGGGCCCAGCTGATTACATGGCTTGCTCTCTGGTGTCATAAAAATCCTTCTGCCTTAATTTTTTAAAGTGATTTTAATTTAAAAAAAACAGGCTTGTTAATTCAGTCTCAGGATGAAATGTATAATGAAGATGCAACATGGCACACACTCGGGCCCCTTTGTAAGACTGTTTTGGAATAAATCGCCTTTTGATCCTTCTAGATGCTGCCTCATTGGGGAATAGGCACACGAAAACCAACATTCAGTTACACGAAGTGATTATTCTTTATGCATGGGCACGTGCAAGTTCATGCTTGCCTCACTGAATAAAGATGGTGGCCCCAGGTTTCATGCCCTGGCATGTCATTATTTCTTAAAGAAGAATAATTAGCATCTCTGCCCATGAACAAGGAAGACATCATCCCGTGACAGTGTCTGGTCGTGGCGAGGAAACTAAGCCTATTTCTTTAACTGTGTTTTCACAGTTCACAGACCAGCTTTATTGGGCCAAGATAACAATGGACAAAGGGAAATTCAAATAGGTGAATGGGGGAAAGTTAGATTTATCAAATATTACCTTTTACTATGAACAGAAAAATGAGCTTCCTGTAACAGCAAATACATTTGTGAATTTTAGGCTGACTTTTTTTTTGACTCACTGCCTGGGATGAAGCAAAAAGATACCTTAGATTTCTGAGGTCTGCTGAGGCTCTATAATTCTAGGATTCTATGATCAAAGCCATTTATTGAATAACTGTCTGGATTCCTTCACATATAGCCACAGCTCTGATGGACCATCAGTGACCTGTAAGTCCCAAGTACCTGTTCATACTATCTGACTATCTTATTATGAAGAGATTTAATTGTCAACAAAACAAACTAAGGTTGGATTACCTGTCCAAGGTCACGTGTTTGTAAATGACAGGGCTGTAATTTAAATATTTTTTAAACAGGTGTTTTCTTCAACTTTTTACTTTGTATCAGGGTATAACTAATTAAGAGTGTTGTAGTTTCAGGGAACAGCAAAAGGACTCAGCTGCACATACACATGAATCCGTTCTCCCCCAAACTCCCCTCCCATCCAGGCTGCCACACAACATTGAACAGAGTTCCCTGTGCTACACAGTAGCTTCTTTTTGGTTATCCATTTTAAATACAACAGAGCATACAAGTCCATCCAAGTCCCCAGCTCCCCATCCCTTCCTCTCATCCCTTCTCACCAGCAACCATAAGTTTGTTTTCTAAGCCTGTGAGTCTCTTTCTGTTTTATAAGTTCATTTGAATCCTTCCTTATTAGATTCCACATATCAGGGATGTCATATGCTATTTCTTCTTCTCTGTCTGACTTACTAGAGCTGTGATTTAAATTTAGACCATCTGTCTTCAAAACCCCTGTTTTCTGGTCTCTGCCAGCAGACAACTCCCCATCACCTATGGTGTATGCCACACTACTCAACAAAGAACAATCCAGGCGCCCACCAGAATGGGATGGGTATTGAATAAATAAATTATCTTACTGTGCAGGTCGTTCATGGAACAATGCGTCACATTTGATGGCTGGAATGCAGTTATGAAAAGGTACACACAGTTTGGATGAATGCGATACATCCAGTTTGAGATCTAGCTGCTGGGTTCAATGACAGCCACTTTTCCTAGTTTGAGTACAGAAGGTTTTCAGCCCCCTGTTGTGACATTCGAGATGTTATTATTTGTGTTTATGAATACTGATGCTTTCAACAGTTTGTATCAACATAGATGAATTTTCATTGACTAAGCTTTTGCCAGAGCCAATTCACGGAGCCAACTGGAACTGAACTGGTTCCTTGATTTTTTTTTTCTGCAATGCAGTTAAATTGTTTCTCTTTTATTTCTATTTTCACTCCTAGTTTAATGAAATTATCTTCATCAGTAACCTCTATATTGAACAACAAAGATTAGATTCCTCCTTCAGGAATTGTTCTAGGTCTGAGGAACACAACTGTGAACAACATAAAATCCCACTTCTGCGGGATTCTGAGATGCCTTGGCAAGCCTATTGCAATTATTAAGTAGAACATATGAATCTGCTATTTTCTGTATATTGGGAAGGGCTGCATAATTTTACATGATACACTGTTAAAAAATCTTAAATAGATAATCAACAAGGTTCTATTGTATCGCACAGGGAACTATACGATCTTGTAATCATCTATAAGGGAAAAGCATCTGAAAAACAATATATAGATGTATACCTGAATCATTCTGTTCACTTGAAACTAACACAACTATACTTCCATACAACTTTTTAGAAAATCCTAAATCACACAGTTATGTTCATATCTGTGTGCTCAGTCATCTCTGATTCTTCGTGACCCTGTGGACTGGGGCCCCCCAGGCTCCTCTGTCCACAGAGTTTTCCAGGCATGAATGCTGGAGTGGGTTGCCACTCCCTACTCCAGGGGCTCTTCCCCATCCAGGTATCAGATCCCTGTCTCGTGTGTCTCCTGCACGGGCAGGCAGATTCTTTACCACTGTGCCACCTGGGAAGCCCACGGTTGTGCTCCTACTTTCTCCCAAAATATACCTTTTTTATATTTCATTATAAATGGCTTACATGTACATTACAGAATCCAAACAATCCAGAGAGACACAGCTATGAAAATCAATTAGGCTCAGGTGATAGTGATTTAGAAAAAACATTGGAAACTGCCACATGGCTTCTGAAAGGTCATTGACCTCTGACCCAATGGAAAACTTGGAAAGGATCATATGGGTTTCTTTTCTAAATAGGTTATGCTACATAGTCCTGCTGTTAATAGAAATGAGTGAGATTAGTGAATGTGTCGTAAACCTGGGACAACCTTCAGCAGGCCCATGGATCTCCAAGCCTTGAGTGCTCAGTGACAACAAAGATCACGTTAATATTTCAAGTAAGCAATAATAAATTTAGCGGAATATTTTAAAGTTCTTACCACTTTTTTCATTGAGGTCCTTAACCTAAAATTTACCCTGTAAAAGCATTTTGCAAGTTTTGATAAAGTTTACCAAAAAGTTTANAGATCACATTAATATTTCAAGTAAGCAATAATAAATTTAGCAGAATATTTCAAAGTTCTTGACAATTTTTTCATTGAGGTCCTTAACCTAAAATTTACCCTGTAAAAGCGTTTTGCAAGTTTTGATAGTTTACCAAAAAGTTTATTTACCACAGTCATGGTATAGAATATTTCCATCACCTTTTCCCCTCCCCCAAATTCCCCATGCCCCTGTGTGGTCAATCACTCTTCTCTACCTCTTATTCTTGGTAACTACTGACCTATATTCTTTCCCCGTTTTGTTTGCAGCAGTGTGAGAAACCTGAATTGATACCACATGTAGCCTTTGAATCTGGCTTCTTTATAGCATGATGCCTTTGAGATCTGTTTTGCATGTATCAGTAATCTGTTCCTTTTTAATAACTATAAGCTTATTTACAGCTGAGGGACATTGGTTGTTTTGGATAATTACAAATAAATCACTAAACATTCCAAAAAAATAAAATAAAATCAATTAGGGTGCTACCTAAGAAAGAGCTGGGCTGAATGTTGATGATGGGTATGTCCAGACAGTGGCATGGAGGAGCTTTCATTTTCTTGTATTAATATTTTATATTTGTATTAATTTTAATATAACTCTAGAGTAGATGGATATAATCTGAAGAAAGTATTTTTTAAAATTTTATTGAAGTATAATTGCTTTACAGTGTTGTGTTATTTCTGCTATACAGCAAAGTGAATCAGATATATGCATACACATACCCCCCTTTTTTGGATTTCCCTCCCATTTAGGTCGTTTCGGAACACAGCGTTCCCTGTGCTGTACAGGAGGTTCTTATCACTTATCCGTTCTATTCACAGTAGCGTGTATATGTCAGTCCCAATCTCCCAGCTCATCCTGCTGCTGCTTTGTAGTATCAGTTGTGTCTGACTCTGTGTGGCCCACAGACTGTAGCCCACTAGGCTCCTCTGTCCATAAAATTCTCCAGACATGAATACTGGAGCAGGTAGCCATGCCCTCCTCCAGAGGATCTGCCCAACCCTGGGATCAAACCCAGGCCTACTGCATTGCAGGCAGATTCTTTATCATCTGAGCCTCCAGGGAAGCCCCCAACTCACTCTACCCTTACTTAAAAGCTTTTGCACAGCAAAGGAAATCATAAATGAAACGAAAAGACAACTCTCAGAACTGGAGAAAATATTTGCCAAAGAAGCAGCTGACAAGGGCTTAATCTCCAAAATATACAAATAGTCTCATGCAGCTCAACATCAAAAAAAAAAAAAAAAATCCAATAAAAAATTGGATGGAAGACCTAAATAGACATTTCTCTAAAGACATACAGATGGTTAAGAGGCACATGAAAAGATACTCAACATCAACAACTACTGGAGAAATTCAAATCAAAAATACAATGAGGTGTTATCTCACACTAGTCAGAACGGTCATCAGTAAATCTGAAGAAAATATTTACAAAGCCACAAAGTCACTAAGCTCCTCACACAAATGGACATCACAGTATTTCCTTCTCCTGTTCAGCTCAAAAAGGTGAGTGAAATTGTACATACAGAGAGAAAATATTAAATACGGAACTCATTTCCTTCCTGGTACTTATATCTATAGTCCCAATGTTCTTTTTAGCAATTACACCTACTGTTCTTGCTCCTGAAGCAAACCTCCATTCACCTGTTGGGCATCACTATGCTAATAGGTTTGCTTTTGTAATGAGAGGACAACTACAGAGGGTAAAGTGGGTTATCAATCACCTGAAAAGTTTTAAATACCATCTAGATTTTTATCCTTGCTATTTAATATACCTAATTTAAAAAATAAGCTGTAAAGGAAATAGAAAGCAACATAAAAGACAAAAACATTTTGTAATACAATTGTGATAGGGAAGTGGGTTTACCTTTTTCATTTTAAAGTTTCCATCTAATATTCTTGCAATATTTAAAAAAATATAAAACACGATAGGTCAAGATGATGTACATTTTTCATTTTGAAAAATAATTCCATATGACTTAAAGACATGTTATATATAACATGGTGTCAGTTTAATGCCTGCAACAAAATGATTTGATACATGTATGTGTTATAAAATAACTACCACAATAAGTTAATAAGAATCACCTCACATAGTTAAAATTTTTCCTTCCTTGAAGCTCTATTCTCTTAGTAACCTTCAAATACATTATACAGTATTGTTACAGTCACCATGCTGTACATTATATCCCCATAGCTTATTTATGTTTGAAAAAAATTAAACGTGGCTAGTATTTTCATCTCCTTCTCCAACGACGTGTAAAATAGATAGCCAGTGGGAAGCTGTTGTATGGCACAGGGAGCTCAGCTCAGAGCTCTGTGATGACCTCTAAGCTAGGATAAGGGGGTGGTGGGAGGGAGGCGCGAGAGGGCAGAGATATGTACACATATGGCTCATCCACCTTGTTGTACAGCAGAAACTAATACTATGTTATAAAGCAATTATACTCCAATTAAAAAAACACATTAAAAAATATTAGCATGCTTTGACCTAGGATTTTCTTTTTCTATTAACCTTTTGTAAAGAAATCAGAGATCTAGCAAAATCTCAGGTGCAAAGATTTATCTGTAGTTTTATTTATAAAGTAAACAAGCCTAAATAAATTCTAGCATATCTCTGAAATGGAATAACGTAAACTATCTTGTAAAGTTTTTATTAACACATGAAAACGCTTTGAAAATGTCAAAGAAATTAAAATGAGAATGCAATGGAGAAAATATATTATATCATGGTCCTCCACTTGAATTAAAGAATATACACATACAAGTGAGTGGAAGAGAGAGGCTGGAAAGAAATTGCTCAAAACTCCTCTAGAATTTGTCTGTCTTTTGGGAACATGGATGGTTCTGGCTTTATTATTTATATGTTTCAACATTTAAAAATCTTTTAATAATAAAATAGACTACCTTTAGAAATAGCGAGGAAGTGAAGCTAGCGCTCTCCTACCTGTGCGTAAACGCCCACTCCCTTCTCTTCAAAGCTTTGCCCTAGAATCCTGGAAGGCCATGTTTCCAGAAACAGCTTCAATCTAATCCTTCCAGACCTTCTGGGCTAACTTCATCTCTTCTATTAAGTCACCACTCTTCCCACCTTATCAAAAGCAGACAATATTCCCAGAATAGTTTCCCTTTCCTCAAAGACATTTCCTTAGCATCTTTCAAACACTTCTTTTCCCCCAAATCTTTTGGACTGAAAATAGGNGATTCCCTCGATGGTTTTATCTCATCTAGACCAGTCCTGTCGTAAGTTACTTGGGCTCAAAGAAAGGGAGAATTCTGGACTGGAGATGGATGGAGAAGGAGACTCTTTTATTTCTTTAGAACAGAAATTTGACTCCAAGTCAAATTCACACTGGGGGTGGTTGTAGGGCAGGCAGAGCGCCTCATCCAGGTGGGCCAAGGACTTCATGGGAACCTAATGAGAGCTGAACCCCTTGTATATTCAGTGTCCTTTGACACAGACCATTAATCAGGTCATGATATTAATAACTACCACAAACCCTCAACCTCAATCAAGCGAGACATTAGACTAGCCAGGGATTTGATTGAGAAGAGAGTAAGGGTTTAAGACTATACTAACTGAGGTCAATGGATAGGGTGTTGGATTTCTGGTCTATTCTTTGGGACCTATCCTTTCAGCCAATAAGATATTTGAGATTCTACTGCTAAAGTACAGATTCTTCCAAATATTATGACACAGATTCTTCCAAATGCTATGTTTTCCAAGAACCTAGGAGATGAGGACACAGGTTCACTGAGATGCACAATGCAGGGTCTGGAGAGGCACTTTCATCCTCTGAACATTTAGAGGGCACTGAACTAGGAGGTAAAAAGATGAAAATTTATGTATATGAACTCCTTGAAAAAAGGGTCTTAAACAGATCCCCTAAACAATTACCAGCCTGACTGATAAATGCCATGACAAATTCATGACAGAAACAGTGAAGGCGCAAAGGAAAGAAGGATCACTTTCATTAACCATCAGTTCAGTTCAGTCTCTCAGTCATGTCCAACTCTTTGTGACCCCATGAATTGCAGCACACCAGGCCTCCCTGTCCATCACCAACTCCCAGAGTTCACTCAGACTCAAGTCCATCGAGTCAGTGATGCCATCCAGCCACCTCATCCTCTGTCGTCCCCTTCTCCTCCTGCCCCCAGTCCCTCCCAGCATCAGAGTCTTTTCCAATGAGTCAACTCTTCACACGAGGTGGCCAAAGTACTGGAGTTTCAGCTTTAGCATCATTCCTTCCAAAGAACACCGAGGACTGATCTCCTTCAGAATGGACTGGTTGGATCTCCTTGAAGTCCAAGGGACTCTCAAGAATCTTCTCCAACACCACAGTTCAAAAGCATCAGTTCTTCGGCACTCAGCTTTCTTCACAGTCCAACACTCACAACCATACATGACCNTCCTTGAAGTCCAAGGGACTCACAAGAATCTTCTCCAACACCACAGTTCAAAAGCATCAGTTCTTCGGCGCTCAGCTTTCTTCACAGTCCAACACTCACAACCATACATGACCACTGGAAAAACCATAGCCTTGACTAAACGGACCTTTGTTGGCACTAACCATAGGTCAATCTTCAAGGATAAGTAGTAAAAGGAAGTGAAGAATACCACAGAAGACAGTGAACAATTTTAATGATAAAAGCAGCTCAGAAAACATGTCCCTCGTGTTTCAGTGTCCCCATATTAAGGGGAGCATTGGATTGCTAACCACAGACCTCGAGACCTGCACTCTTGGTCCTGGCATCCAAAAGGAAGAGGACTCGTAACCAGTATGCTCTATTTCAGTGTATGAGATAACTCCCAGAGGAGGGGGGGCAGAGACTGGGAAATGCCCTCAGTAAAACTCTAGTTTTATACCCTTTTGCAATGTGTACATGACTAAGACCATGTTTAGGGTTC
Source organism: Raphicerus campestris (assembly GCA_006410735.1). NCBI lineage: Eukaryota > Metazoa > Chordata > Mammalia > Artiodactyla > Bovidae > Raphicerus > Raphicerus campestris. Next base: position 145,701 of record SJYW01034019.1, on the reverse strand, counting down.
TTACTAAACATGGTCTTGGTCATGGGAAGAGCTTGTTTCTCTGATGGTCAGATGCCAGCAGAGGGACTGAGCATTTCCAGCCAGGGCTTAGAAGCAGGACACTACAGGAGTCCATTGGAAAGGGAGGGACGTTCCTCAGGAACTTGCCAGCAGGTCAAGAAGGATCTAGAAGAGCCAGTGACTGCAAATAACAACGGTACTGAATGGTCCACAGAAATGACATAAGCCCTTTTCCTTTTAACACATAGGGTTAGAAAAAATATAAGTTCTTCAATAATATTTCAGAGAGAAAAACATCAGACAGATCTAAGTATCATCATAAGCAAGCCATTACAAAGACAGTAGGCATGAAAGGGAAAGACCAATGTATCAACTTGCAACAAGTTAAACATTACAGACATTGTGGCCCCTCCAGGTGGCTGGTGATAGCCTCGCAAAACACAGACACCAGCCCTGAATATTCATAATAAAACCCAGAGCAGCCCTGAAAATTCCGTAACTGATCAGGTTACTTTGGTTACATTACTTGATTCCTAAACCACGGCGGGAAAAGCAAGAGCTGTAGGATGAGAGAAAGTAGAAAAAAGGAAAGAGAAAACATTTAATATTGTTAACTATTAATAGTTCTTGATCAATAGCTTCCAAGTCTCATTTATTTCTTACTTGGCTGAAAACTAACAATGATGGAGTCAGTAACTGTTGGACGTAACTTGACTTGGGCAGAGATATTTTATCAAGTCTCTCAACTTGGAGGGAACATCCTAAGCTGCCTTTTGCCAGTCAAACAAGAAGGCTGAGGAAAAGATAACCCCAGCCTGAGGAAGGCCTCTTCCTTGAGCATGGGTACACCACCACTGCCCACCAATTCACAGGTTTTATTCAACCCTGCAAAGACATATAAGACCTGAGTTTAAGCAGAGAGAAAAGAGGGACTTCATGGTGGTTAAGAATCCAATTTCCAATGCAGGGGATGTGGGTTGAACCCCTGGTCAGGCAACTAAGCCCACACATGACTATTGAGCCCACTTTCTCTACAGCCCACTCACCACAACTGTTCAACCTCAAGCCACAGCAAAAAGCATGGGCCACCAAAAAAAAAAATCTTAAAAAGGAGTGAGGGTTCAGGCTTCTCAAGGAGGAAGATAAGGATGTTTAAATCTCATCCCCCAAGATCAAAAAGCAAGACTATGGGTAGGAAGGCGGAAAGATGTTCATGTGACTGTCTACTGACAAATTCAGGAAATACTCTACAGGGCGAATTCCCTGGCCCTTCCCTCATCCCCGACACTGAACCTCACTGCGTACTCTACGTGAATCCCCATCCTGGTTGCTAAGGCTGCTCACTGTATCAACAATAAGACTGGGCATTTGTTAAGTGAACAAGCCTGGGGCAGAAATAAGCCATGCCTCTGACCACTCCATTCCATCTAAAACCTTTTTTCATAGTTTTCTCCCATACAGTGCCCTAGGCATGACCAAATCCAGTCACCAGAGTCACTAAAATCATTCACGTGACTTGTGGACTTCCATTTGCACAAGAAGTACTCAGAGCAATCAATGGTAAAAGAAAAAAAAATTTTTTTTTAAAAGACAATACAACCTTAGTTCTTTCAAGGTATCAATTTTCTTCTGGTTTGAACTACCACTACTAATGTACACAATTGATCAGAATAGGATTAGTAATTATCTATTAGAATGCTAACATATTTAACTTGAAAGACAATCAATGGCAAAAGAAAAAATAAGAAAAAAAGCACTGCAAAAGTATTTGTTATTTAATTTAGTTCTGATGGCTCGTTTCAGAACCTGAAACAACAAAACATTTTTGCAAATAATCATTTTCTAGGTGATTTCATAACAGAAATGGAAACTGAATCTGAATACAAAATCAGAAGAATGCCAAGAAAGCGTTTATGAATCTGGTTTCTTTCTCATATACTAAAATATAACTGAAGAAAAAAATCATTAAAATAGAAGTATAACTGAAGAAAAATAACAAATCCAAATTCTTACTTATAAGCAGACAATTACAGCACCTAAATTAAAAAAATTTTTTTAGTTTATTTTGCTCAAAAAAGTTAAACACATTACTGGACAGAGTACGTGCACTGTGGGTTTAAAAATGCCTGGAAGAAGAATCAAAGGATTAAAGGAAAACTGATTTACCATAGAGGGGGAAAGTCCATTATGGTGTTTGTTTCCCTGATATCAAATAGTCAAGCAGATTCTTTAATTCAATAGCTCATTTTTGTTTGATTACGGCTTATTCACATAGGCTAAAACAGGCTTTGAAAGGCTCCCAACTATTACAAGTCAAACTGAAACCTGATAGGCATAAAATTCCATAGTCAATTTATACTTGCTGCCTCAAAAGTGTTTTTTTCCCAGCTACATTTGTTTTCAGTCTCCTCTTAGAGAATATAAAATCTCTAGATTAATGCTTACATCCACTGTGTCTCATTCATACAGCTCAGTTCTCTGTACAAGGATGCTTGACTTTGCTGCACATCTGGAATGCAAAAACACACATTCTTCTGTATATAGGATGATATCAACAGCTCTCTTATCATTCACACAAACACTCTGAGTTATATTCTAATATTGGTGAAGACAGGTAAACACACATACACATACATATGTATTCATCTGTGGTTCCTCATCTGGCATCCTTCCCATCAATTTTGTGACCTCTTACGGTCATATCCTCATTCATCAGAGGGCAGACAGAAGAAGCATGAACTACAATCCCACAGACTCCAGAAAGAAAAGAACAATCATCGAAAGCTAACCAAAATGATCATGTGGATCACAACCTTGTAAAGTTATAAGTCGTGCTGTGCAGGGCCACACAAGGCAGACAGGTCAAATGGAGGATTCTGACAAAACATGGTCCACTGGAGAAGTGAATGGCTAACCACTCCAGTATTCTTGCTTTGAGAACCCCATGAACAGTATGAAAAGGCAAAAAATATGACATTGGAGGATGAGTCCCCCAGGTCAGTAAGTGTTCAATATGCTGCTTGGGAACAGTGGAGAAACAGTTCCAGAAAGAATAAGGAAGCTGAGCCAAAGCTGGAAACAATACTCAGTTGTGGATATGCCTGTTGATTTTTTTTTTTCTTTTTGGAAGTCAACCCTGAATATTCATTGGAAGGACTGATGCTGAAACTGAAGCTCCAATACTTTGGCTACTTGATGTGAAGATGCGACTCACTGGAAAAGACCCTGATGCTGGGAAAGATTGAGGGCAGGAGGAGAAGGGGATGGCAGAGGATGAGATGGTTGGATGGCATCACCGACTCAATGGACATGAATCTGAGCAAACCCTGGGGGATAGTGAAGGACAGGGAAGTCTGGTGTGCTGCTGTCCATGGGGTTGCAAGGTCAGAAATGACTTAGTGACTGAGCAACAGCCTGTAGTCATACAAGATGGCCAGCTGGCCCTGGGCTCAATATCACGAACAAGTGTAATACTCAGTGGCTAAGCAGGGGACCAAACACAGCCCATTAGTAATGTATTTTCTCCAGCTCGTTTGGTTCCACATCCACTGTGGAAGAAAAATGCCAGTTGTTTTTTGATGCCCACTGTACCAGGAGCCTCTTCTGGTATCATTGCTGCTTTCTTCCCTCTAACACCTTGGGTGTTAGATAAAAGGCAAACCTTTTATCACAGATTCACAACCATAGAAAGTTGCACCATAGCTTCAACAACCCCTTGGATATACAGCAGTGTCAAACATTTTTGCAAATTTTAAATACTATTTTTCACACACTTTAAGTTGACATTTAAATTTCTCAACCATAATTTTAATTCATTGCAAAGGCTGTAACTCTGGCATATTGGAATTAGTACAACTTTAATTAAAACATATCCCTCACTTAAAGGTATCCAATAAAATCCAAATACCACACCAATTTGCAAATCATCTTCACCCATCAAAAACACATGAACAAACTCCTCTTCGCTAAAAGGCTGCACTGTTATCTCCTTGAACTTGTATTTCCATTTTACTCCCCCCACAGAATTATCTCACAATATAATACGTTTAACACTTGATTTTATGAATTTTCCTATTATATTTCCCTGCAACAAAAATGTATATAAAGTGATTCTTAAAAATTTCCTCTAGCTGTAAGGCTTAAAAGTGTTTCATTTTCTTCTTTGAGCTATCATTACTAATGCACACAACTGATCCAAACAACATTAATAATTACTTATAAGAATGTTAATATAGTTAACATGGAAATTAAAAATTTATTGGAAATGTATCTCTAAAGAAATGTACAGGATTTGTCTCTTTTCAACTAGTTCATATACTGATGAATGAACACTGTCTACTGTTATATGATGAAATTGAATTATATTATAATAATAATATAAATTCCATACCTTTTTCCCCCACTTTTAAAGATGTAAGCACTAAGAAACCTTGCTCATATAAGTAAGAAAAGAATGAAGGAGATTCATCATCAAAAAGAATCTTTGTTCTTTGTTATAACCAGATTAGGTCCTCTTCCAATTTCACTGAAAGCCAAGAAATGAAAACTAACCTGCAAAAAGATGTGTGCCTTGGTCATTATATTCATCCCCTTTACCAACACAGACATTAATATTTTCATAGTTCTCTGCAGGTGGGAAGAGGGTTTTGCATCCCAGGACAATGCATAAGGGTCAGAGTCAGGATGGGGTAGGAGACAGCTCTGCTGTGCTTTGTCAAGAAGGAGAAGGGTGACTGTAAGAGGTGAAATGGCAAAAGAGACACAGCAAAATCAATTCTGAAGCAAATAAGTTCAAGACAGGTTAACTATAGAAACTGGGAACCAGGAAATCATCTCCCTTCAACCATCTATGCCTTTGTATCTCCTGGAGATTTTTTACATTCCTTTGTGTGCATGCATACGCCAGCTGGAATACCCCTCCTCTGGGTAAGAATGTTGCTGCCAGACATTCTATCTGTTGAGAAGAAAAGTACACTTGGTTTGATCAATGTACAAATTTCCTTATACACGAATTGACTAACACACGAATGTATCAGCCTGTAGCAGGCACTACAGTAGAAGTAATACATTTTCTAAATAGACAGGAGCATAATTCTTTTTTCAATCTACTTGAAAAGAGAGAAAATATGTAGTAAATCATAAGTGTCCTGANAAATTTCCTTATACACGAATTGACTAACACACGAATGTATCAGCCTGTAGCAGGCACTACAGTAGAAGTAATACATTTTCTAAATAGACAGGAGCATAATTCTTTTTTCAATCTACTTGAAAAGAGAGAAAATATGTAGTAAATCATAAGTGTCCTGACAATACAGAAAGTATACTCAAAAAACTTAGTTTTTAATAATTGCAAAGAAAAATCTAGAAACAATCCAAATGTTTAATAAGAAAATTACTAAATAATTTATGTTGCAACAGCCATATAGTAAAAGAATATGCAATATTTCAAGAACATATATTGTAATTAGAAAACGTTCTTCTATAGTGCTGACCAAAAAAACCAAGCAGGAAACAAACCTGTAAATAAAGCCTCATATTAATTTGTAAAACTATGTATGTGTGTTGGGGGGAAAGTCTGTTAAGAGACTCTGTTAAATTGTTTTCAGTGTTTATTCTAGATTGGTGTAATTATGGGCAACTTTCATATGCTCTTTGAAAATTTCCACAAAAGGCATGTATTTCTCTCACCATGATGGCGGTAGGGGGAGTGGGGAGAGTTGAGGAACTGGAGAAATAGATTCACTGTCTCAGGGCTGCTGTAGGTGGCCACAGCGTCTGTGAGATGGTGTCCACCCAAGGGGCCAGTGAGAGCTTAAACCTACCCAACGCGGGGCAGAACCGCTTACCCCCAAAGTGAAAGCTGCTCCGCTGTGTCTGATTCTTTGTGACCCCATGGACTATACAGTCCACAAAATTCTCCAGGCCAGAATCCTGGAGTCTGTAGCCGTTCCCTTCTCCAGTGGATCTTCCCAACCCAGGGATCAAACCCAGGCCTCCTGTAAGGCAGGCGGATTCTCTACCAGCTGAGCCACTAGACAAGCCCAAAGTGGGCAGCATTTCCTAACTCGTGGTGGGAGACTAATCCACAGTCTCCACATCCACAGGCCACATCCTCACTTAGGTTTTGGTCCTTTCTCTCCTTGACCAATTTTATCCTTTCATCCAAGACTTCCACAGCTGGTTCCTTTGGAATACAGATTTCACTGACACCAAGACACTCATGAAACACCCCAGTTCACAGATGCAGAAGGTCAACAGTCAGCAACTAAAATGCCATAAGCCAAAGAGGCTATCTGGGCTCTTCAAGGAAACATGGTGGGCCATTTTTACTTCTACTATATTCTACAACTCCAGACTCCTTACCTCAGCAAGTGTGGAGGGATCTTGACAATGGTATCCACACCATCGAGGGTTTCTGCAAAAGGAAAATTACAAAGTTCAAAATAAATATGTGAGGACTAGGAATCTAAACTGTACGTAAATCTCACTATTAGTTTCTTGCCCGCCCCCGCCGCAAAATTCCTATAATTATAAATTAGTCAATTCTCAACTATCTGCATGCAAATCATCCACACTTAAAAATCCTTTGCCTTTTCTAGCTCACAAGACTTCCTCTTGGAGCTTAAAAATTAGGATGCATTTCCCTTAGAGACAGAGCCAATTCTAACCTGAAACAGAATGCCAATGTAATCTATTTACAACTGACTAAAAATGCTATATTCTTGCAATAACAATAGAGAAAGGAGAGCTATTTCCTTGAAAATACTGTTTTAATACCTTTAAATAATAACTTATTCTTGAGAGACTTTCATGTTCACAAAGCACTTTATGTAACAGCTCNGCAGGACCCGCCGGCAGGTGCCCGGCGCCCCGCTCGGCGCGCTTACCCAGGGCCCAGGTGCAGCTCTCTTTGATGGCTTTGTACTTGCTCCCGGACGCTTCCTTCTGCAGCTTCCTTAGGATCTCTTCCATCTTGACCTCAGCCGCGGGGCCAGCAGCCGACAGCTAGGGGAGCGCGCGAGAGGCCCGGCGGGGACGCCGCCGCCACCGCAGCCCGGCCCTGGGCGCCTGGGCGGCCGCTGCGCTCGCCCCGCTCCGGCCCGGAGCGGCGGCTGATGAATCACGCCCGCTCCATGCCGCCGCCGCGTCAGGCCCGGAGCCCCGCCCGCCGCCCCGCCCGCAGGGTCAGGTGCGCCCCGCGCGCCGCGATGGAGACGGCGCGCTGGGGAGCGGAGGCCGAGACCCGGGGCGGCCCCCGGGGCACGGAGGTTCGCGGAAAGCTGGTGGCGGATGTCCTGGGCTCGCTCGCCGGCCGGGCGTTGGCCGGGCTCGGCCCGAGGGAGCGTCTGGTGGCTGCGGGCAGCGGGCGGGGAGGAGCCTCGTCGTTGCCCCCGCCTCCCCCGCCCCATCCCGGGCGGGCGGGGTTGGGGCTGTTCGGCTCCGGCTAGAAGAGGCCCCCCACGCCCGGTGGTGTCGTGCCGCCCGCGGCCTCCCGCGGTCCAGGCTCCTTAGTTCTGGGCCGCCCTCGGTGCCAGGCTCTGGCGCTACCTGNCCGGGCGGGCGGGGTTGGGGCTGTTCGGCTCCGGCTAGAAGAGGCCCCCCACGCCCGGTGGTGTCGTGCCGCCCGCGGCCTCCCGCGGTCCAGGCTCCTTAGTTCTGGGCCGCCCTCGGTGCCAGGCTCTGGCGCTACCTGTGAACAGACTGATTCTGCCCAGCCATGTACTCCACACCATCTCACGTGTGCGTGTGTGTGTGTCACGGTAGGATTAACACCCCCGTTATACACCCGTTATACACGAGGAAATCAGGCCCAGAGGTTAAGGTACTTCCCAAACCAACAAAATTTGGACTCTTGAATCCAAAACCCTTAAAAAAAAAAAAAAATTCTCCTCCTTCCCTTTCCAATCCTCTGTTGACCTGAGTTGTTATCCTCTGAAGAAAAATTTTTAAAAAGGGTGTGGGGTGGCGATGCCCAGGGGACCACGCAGCAGAGAGCTGTCCAGCTTAGGTGTGGGGGTGGGAGAGGGTGCACAGAGAAAGCGTTGGCCATGAAGAAGCTTCAGGCAGAACTCGGGAGCGGACAAGGGTGGCCGGAAGGGGGAAGGCAGCCTGAGGCAGAGCCTCGGATCTTAGGAGAGTGCTTCAGTCACTTCACGTCTTTCACTGATGGAGGCCCTAGGATGGATGTTGGAGGAAAAGGGGAGGGGAAAGCAGGGGTCTGATTTGGAGTCTCTACCCCCACCCCCTTGTGAAAGCTGTGATTGGGAACTCAGAAAGGAATCTGGGCATTTTTGTTTTTCTTTAGAAATTTAGCTGCAGTGGTAGTGAGGAAGTGAAATTGCAGAGAAGCAGACCGCGGAGTCGGACACGACTGAGCGACTAAGCTGAACTGAAGTGAGACTGGCAGCTGGAAAAGAGAAGATTCTTCAGTGATCAGAAATAAATTAAGCCAAGGGTAGGTGAAAAGGAATAGAGGAAAATATAGCAAGAGATCTTTGAAATGAAGCAGTGGGACTTACTGACTGACTGGGATGACTTCCACGTTTATTATTTGGGAAAACGGGAGGGTAATGGTCCCGTCCTGTAAGCTAAAAAAGAAAGGAAGAGAAGGATTTGGAATCCAGGGAGTATATGAATTCAGTTATGAACAAGTTCAGTTTGAAATGGCAATTAGGATATCCATAGAATGTTTGGGGCCTCCCTTGTGTCTTACATCCATACATGACCACTGAAAAAAACAATAGCCTTGACTAGACAGACCTTTGTTGGCAAAGTAATGTCTCTGCTTTTCAATATGCTATCTAGGTTGGTCATAACTTTCCTACCAAGAAGTAAACGTCTTCTAATTTCATGGCTGCAGTCACCATCTGCAGTCATTTTGGAGCCCAAGAAGATAAAGTCTGACGCTGTTTCCACTGTTTCCCCATCTATTTCCCATGAAGTGATGGGGCCAGATGCCATGATGGTCGTTTTCTGAATGCTGAGCTTTAAGCCAACTTTTTCACTCTCCTCTTTCACTTTCATCAAGAGGCTTTTGAGTTCCTCTTCACTTTCTGCCATAAGGGTGGTGTCATCTGCATATCTGAGGTTATTTATGTTTCTCCGGGCAATCTTGATTCCAGCTTGTGTTTCTTCCAGCCCAGCGTTTCTCATGATGTACTCTGCATAGAAGTTAAATAAGCACGGGGACAATATACAGCCTTGACCTACTCCTTTTCCTATTTGGAACCAGTCTGTTGTTCCATGTCCAGTTCTTACAGATATCTCAAGAGGCAGGTCAGGTGGTCTGGTATTCCCATCTCTTTCAGAATTTTCCACAGTTTATTGTGATCCACACAGTCAAA
>SJYW01034019.1:98499-108851 GCA_006410735.1 Raphicerus campestris | reverse complement strand
ACCTTAGTTGGCAAAGTAATGTCTCTGCTTTTGAATATGCTATCTAGGTTGGTCATAACTTTTCTTCCAAGGAGTAAGCATCTTTTAATTTCATGGCTGCAATATCAGCTCATTAATAAAATTTTAATGAACATTCTTTTCATAGTTGTGATAAATCTGTGTGTTTAGATGTGTATAGCTAAGTCGCTTTAGTCGTGTCCGACTCTGTGTGACCCCATAGATGGCAGCCCATCAGGCTCCCCCATCCCTGGGATTCTCCAGGCAAGAACACTGGAGTGGGGTGCCATTGCCTTCTCCTTAGATGTATATATGTAGGTGCAAATATTGATGTGTGTGCACGTGTTATAAGTCACTTCAGTTGTGTGTAACTCTTTGAGACCTTATGACTGTGGCCTGCCAGATTCCTCTGTCCATGGGATTCTCCAGGCAAGAATACTGGAGTGGGTTGCCATGCCCTCCTCCAGGGGATCGTCCAAACTCAGGGATTGAACCTGCGTCTTCTGCGTTGGCAGGCAGATTCTTTACCATTGAGCCACCTGGAAATTCCAAATATTGATGTAGTTTTATGCAAATGTGGTAACATTATACATGTTTTTAAACATTCTGTTTCTTTTACTCAAATGTTTTGTCACAGACACGTCTTCCTTTTTAAATGGCTGCTTATCATTTGGTGGCTCAGATGGTAAAGCATCTACCCCCAATGCAGGAGACCCGGGTTCGATCCCTGGGTTGGGAAGATGCTGGAGAAGGAAATGGCAACCCACTCCAGTATTCTTGCCTGGAAAATTCCATGGGGTTAGAAAGGGTGGGACATGACTGAGCAACTTCACTTTCACTTTTATTATTTCTGTTATATGACCCATCTATAATGTTGGTTCCAGTTTCTACTATTATAAAGAAGACTTCAATGAACACTTAGTTATACATTACCTCCCTACTTCCCCACATACTTTCCTAAAGTAAAATCTGAAATGTGGAAGTGCTGAGTCAAAAAGCATACACAGTTAAAGGGCCTGCCAACTTATTGCCAGAATATGTTCAAGGAATATGGATGTTTGCTTCCATCAACAGTGCAGGAGAGAAGCTATATTGTTATTCTTCAGAATCATGGTATATTGAAAATTACTCAGAAGGTTAGAGAAAGAAACCTACCTCATATTATGGAAGCATTTATTATTCCTCATCAATGTGTCCATTTGAGATTCTGATTCTGAAGCAAGCACCAAGAAGAAGGAAGGGACATAGTCTGGAGACAAGAATGCTCCATTTGCAACTTCTGTTCAACTGTATACTGACTAAAGATCTCAGACAGCACAATGAAAAACGTGCAAGAATTAGAAAAGGAATGAAATAGTCATTATGTATAGATGATACAATTACATACAAGGAAACTTTAAAAGATCCTACAGATAAATGTTCAGAATTAATAAGGGTTTAGCAAGGTTTCTAGATGTAGTATTAATATAACAAGACAATTTGGATTTCTATTTTCCAGCAAAAATCCCCCCAAATTAGTAGCATAAATTAATATAAAGCAGCTAGGAATAAATATAAGGAAATGTGTGCAAGCCCTTTGTTCAGAATACTCAAAGTCTTTATTAAAGAATTTTAAGGGCATCCAAGAAAATGAAGAGACATACCTCATTTCCTGTAAAGAAGATAAAATGTTGAATAATAAGCAATTCTAGTGAAATTTTCAACAGGTGTTTTCTTGGAGCAGAAATGGATGAATTTGAAATTCATTTGGCCCTTTTATCATAAGTTAATTGACAGATATGGGTGGGCTTATTTCTGGGCTTTTTACTGTATTCCACTGATCTATGTGTCTTTTTATGCCAATACCATACTGTTTTAATTGCTATAACTTTGAATATAGTTACTGTAATATTGTGAAGAATATACAATGGGGAAAGAATTGTCTCTTCAGTACATGGTTTTGAAAAAAACTGAACAGTGACATACAAAAGAAGGAAACTTGACCAGTGTCTTATATCAAACACAAAAATTAACTAGAAATGAATGAAAGATTTGAACATGAGACCTGAAGCCATAAAACCCCTAGAAGAAATTTTAGGCCATACACTCCTTAATGTAGATTTTGACAATGATTTTTTGAATCTGACACCAAAAGCAAAAGCCTTTTCAAAAACAAAAATAAACAACTAGGACTATACCAAACTAAAAGGCTTCTTCTACCCAGCAAAGGAAACTATCAACAAAAATGAAAGGGCAGCCTACTGAATGGAAGAAAATATTTGCAAATTATCTATCTGTTAAAGGGTTTATATTGAAAATGTATAAAAGCTCATACTACTCAACTGCAAAAAAAAAAAATCATTTAGAAGGTTGACAGAGGACCTGAATAAACATTTTTCCAAAGAAGACATACAGATGGCCAATAGATACACGAAAAGATGCTCAACATCACTGATCACCAGGAAAATGCAAATCAAAACCACAAAGAGATATAACCTTATACCTGTTAGAATGACTCTTATTAAAAAGATAAGAACTAACAAGTATTGATGAGGATGTGGAAAAAAGGGTACACTTGTGCATTGTTGGTGGAATGTAAATTGGTGTAGCCACTGTGGGGAACAGTACAGAAATTCCATAAAAATTTTAAAATAGAACTACCATACAATCTAGCGATTCCACTTCTTGGTAGTTAGCTGAAGAAAACAAAAACACTAACTCAAAAAGATATATGAACCCCCATTTCATTGCAGCATTATTTGAAATAGGCAAGATATGGAACAACCTGAGTATCCACCAATGGGTGAATGGATAAAGAAGATGTGGTGTATATACATAATAGAATTTTGTTCAGTCATAAAAAAGAATGAGACTTGCCATTTCTGACATTATGGATGGACCTCAAGGGCATTATACTAAGTAAAATAAGTCATACAGAAAAAGACAAATGCAATATGATCTCACTCACTTGTATGTGCAATCTAAAAATTCCCTCAAAACAAAAGCCAGCAAGCTCACAGATACAGAGAACAGATGGTGGTGGTCAGGGGCAGAGGATGGGGGGTGGGGGTGGGAGAAATGGGTGAAAATTTAAAAAAGAAAAAGTTTAAAAAAGGAAGTAAAGGGAATTTGTGAGGGTTGCAAAGAGTTGGATACGACTAGGTGATTATAAAAAACTAGTTATAGATAAAAAATAATAAAATTCATTTGAAAAAGCAAAGGTCGAAAAGAGCTAAACCACTGTTGAGGAAGAAGAAATATGCAGGTGACATGCCTTCCCAGAAATCAAGACTTCTCCAACTCTAGGAAGTGATGGTTAAATTATCAGAAGAGTACTCAAGAGGCTTCAAAATAATGACTCAGCAATAGCTATGCAAGTAGTTCACTCTATTATTCTTTGAACCATACATGCTATATTCCTTCTTTTATATGTAAGTTCCCCCTCCCCCACAACTTAATAAAGTGAAGTGACAGGGGCTAGTTTGCAATTCANCTCAGCAATAGCTATGCAAGTAGTTCACTCTATTATTCTTTGAACCATACATGCTATATTCCTTCTTTTATATGTAAGTTCCCCCTCCCCCACAACTTAATAAAGTGAAGTGACAGGGGATAGTTTGCAATTCATTCCTGCAGTGATATGATGGTAGTGGCACCGAGCATCTGGTAGCAATAGTGGTGAGGGAACCAGGTAGGGCGTGACTGGCTAACCTACCCCATACCTGGAGACTTGACCTTGACACTATCCCACATTGCTGGGTGTCCTTTGGATTTTTTTCCCTATTTTCCTAAGCTTCGTTCTGTACCTTTCCATGAAAATTCTGTGAACTACTAAATATCCTTTCAAAAAACTGTGTTTCTGCTTAAGTTTATCAGAGTTGTTTCTGTTACCAGTTGAAGAAATATGGTCATGCCATGAGAGAAAGTAAAGAGTGCTTATAGAAGCATATAGAAGGGGAACTTCCCTGGTGATCCAGTGGCTAAGACTCCACAGTCCCAAAGAGGGGGCTGGGTTTGATTCCTGATCAGGGAACTAGATCCTGCATGCCACAGTAAAGATCCAAGATCCTGTTGTACCACAACTGGGACTTGGCACAGCCAAATGAATAAATAATAAATTTTTTANATGCCATGAGAGAAAGTAAAGAGTGCTTATAGAAGCATATAGAAGGGGAACTTCCCTGGTGATCCATCCAGTGGCTAAGACTCCGCAGTCCCAAAGAGGGGGCTGGGTTTGATTCCTGATCAGGGAACTAGATCCTGCATGCCACGGTAAAGATCCAAGATCCTGTTGTACCACAACTGGGACTTGGCACAGCCAAATGAATAAATAATAAATTTTTTAAAAAAGATAGGAGGGACACCTAACCAAGGCTGGGGGTTGAGATCCTTTCTGCAAGCAGCGCCATCTAAGCTTTGACCTGAATGTGAGTGGAAGAGAACCAGGTGACCATCGCGAAGAGTGAGGGTTCAGGTTCCTTGTGTTCTGCTTCTTCTAAGGACTCCTTTGCTAAGTGGTTGGTTTCAGCGCTGGTTTCCACCCTGCCCTTCCTGCCAAGTCTCTACATTCTTTAGGCAAGCCCTCCATTCTATTTCATCTCTTTATTTGATATCATTTGATATGATTGACTACTTTTTCCTTCAAACACACTGTTTTGGTGGATTCTGGGAAACCCCCTTTCCCTTGTCTTTCTATTACTCTAATTGTACTTTCTCACTGTACTTTCATTTTGCTTACTGGTTCTCATTAGAGGAACTTCACACCTCAATCCTAGCTCTCTCTTTCTCACGTTCTCTCTGTCTCTCTGTATGTCTCTCTCCCCCTCACTCTTTGCTGCCTCTCCTATTTCTCCTCACCTTTCACAGGCTCTCACGCCCACTCTCTGAGCTTTTGACACTATTGCTGTGCTTATCATGCTACAGCTCAGCCATCTCTTCCAAGTGCAAGTAGTTTAAGAGCCAAGAAGGAAGTAACCATGCCTGTTTTGTTCACTGCTGAATGCCAGTGCCTAACTTGATGCCTGGCACACAGTTGCTATTCAATAACAATACATGGATGTTTGAGTGAAAGATTATACTTACATTACTCCAGGTGTCTGGAAACATCTAACTTTATGTTTCTATTCAATGTGCTGCTGCTGCTGCTGCTAAGTTGCTTCAGTTGTGTCTGACTCTGTGCGACCCCATAGACAGCAGCCCACCAGGCTCCCCCGTCCCTGGGATTCTCCAGGCAAGAACACTGGAGTGCGTTGCCATGTCCTTCTCCAATGCATGAAAGTGAAGAGTGAAAATGAAGTCGCTCAGTCGTGCCCGACTCTTAGCGACCCCATGGACTGCAGCCTATCAGGCTCCTCCACCCATGGGATTTTCCAGGCAAGACTACTGGAGTGGGTCGCCATTGCCTTCTCCATTCAATGCTCTATCTTATATTTAAACTTTATCCATTTACTAGGGGAACAAATGAACTATTTCAAATCTTTTTTGGAAGTATATATACTTTTAGATAAAGGATTGCATATTGTTACAAGCCCTGAGAGAGACTTGGCAAGTCAATAATTTAGTGGTTGAAAGAAGTAATTTTCTCTTGGCATTTAGGAGTGGATTTAAGAACCAGGGTGTCCCTGGTGGCTCAGATGGTAAAGAATCTGCCTGCAATGCAGGAGACCTGGGTTTGATCCCTGGGTTGGGAAGAACCCCTGGAAAAGTGAATGGCTACCCACTCTAGCATTCTGGCTGGGAGAATTCCATGGACTGTACAGTCCATGGGGTCTTAAAGAGTCAGACATGATGGAGCGACTTTCACTGAAACTGAATTGAAACTTAAGGACCAAAGAAAAAGGACTTCCCCTCTCTAATCTCAAATGGTCTCATCTATGGCTGGGTATAGAAGTCAGGGGAACTGGGAAAGGGAATTGGAAATAACCAGACACACCTGACCTGTGGGAACTTGGGGAGGAATATGCTACTCCTTGACTACAACTCTGCAGGGTAAGGCTCAGAGTCTAGGAGTCCAGGACGCACGGAGACGATAACTGGTGGAGCTGTCTGGCTGAAAGTAAAGAACCCTTATCCTGGGCCTGCTGTTTAAGAGAAGAAACTTTTGGTCCTATAAGTAGAAAGATATGAAATTGCCTTTTGGGTAGTAAAACTCTGCAGAGATCTTCTCTAGAGCTCTACTGTGATCTCCTTGTTACATTTGGATATTTATACTGCAGAAATGTTTCTTTTCTTTCTCTCTTTTTTTGTGGCCATGACACAAGGCTTGTGGGATCTTAGTTCTCCTACCACGTATTGAACCCAGGCCATGGCAGTGACAGTGCCAAGTTCTGACATTGTGTGCCCAGGGTATTCCCCAAACTGTTCTGAACGTTTTAGCAAACCCTGAAGATATTTTTTAAGAAATTCAAAAGTGGAGAAGGCTGAATGTTTCTTCTCTGCAATTCAGTTATTTTTTTGACTTGGGGAACAATATGTATATTGTTTTACAACCACAGATCATGCCCCCTAAGAAATTTAGGGTTTTGACAAACAAGCAAATGTAGAAGGGAATTGACAAGCCATGTACTTGAGGGGAAAGAAATTCTGCTTGCCTTTGTGGCTGGCAGATTCCTTGAGTTAGCTGCAGGCATGCCCAGAAAGGAACACTTCCTTTTTATCTTCACAGTTGGACTGGGCTTTAATATTAAAGATAAATGTGCATTTGATTTAATATTTTATCGAGTGAAAAGAAAAAATCAAATTACTATAACTTTTAATGTTCATCCTACAGGTAACCCCAACTTATGAGAGGTATATAACCCAAAAAGTATTTGTTAAGCCTAAGATTATAAATGGTGGCTACATTCTTAGCCAAACTCACCAAATCTTATTTAATCTTATTTAAAACTGTATTCACAGTTTTATTATTAAACTGGGTGCAGTTCTTAGTATTCCCAGAAAGAGAGACCTGACCACCACCTCACACTCTCATTTCTAAGCCCTGAGAGTCTTAAGACACTGAATCCCTGGTGATTTTGTCTATGGGAAGAATGGATGGAGGTACCACTGGCTGGAGAGGTCCCAAACAGGGGCTCCTAACTGTTCTCCACAACAGCAGATAGAAAGGGCTTCATGAATTAGGTACCAGCAGCAAGGGAAGGTTCTTGGAGAAGAGGATATCAGTGATAGCACAGGACTTCTGGGAGTGGTCATTCAGTGTACTACTGAGTCAAGTGTTTATAAATCAGGGGAGGTTTGTACCTATAATAGTTTCTAGACATTTCATTCCAGTTATTCTAATTGGAACGTTAATTCATTCAACAAGTACAATATTAAGTCTACAGATGCAAATATAAAAAGATGTGGGTGATCTTCAGAACCACCTGAAGTGGATATATATCACTTCTCTCAAACAGCACCATTTGGCAGATGTTGTAGGACAGTTAATTTGACTCTAATAACTTTGGAAATACTTGATCTGGAAAAATGGGTAAGCCAAAATTTGTTATTGGAAAGTGATTCATGTGTATCAAGTGTTCATGAAAAAAAAAATGACAAAGTTGACATTTGTCATGAAAATTCAATATCTTGACCTCCTTATACAAGGTTATCTGTATCTTCACTGGAGCAAGCTCTTTTTTTCCCCATCTTTACAGAGAAGATTTAAAAAATAAAGGTTCCTGGAATGAAGATCTGATTGACTGGTGTGAATATATGCATGCGCTCAATCAGTCACGTCTAACTTTTTGCGATCCCATGGACTGTAGCTTACCAGGCTCCTCTGTCTGTGGACTGATAACTACAATGAAGTCTTCAGTGATGTCCATAGCTTAATTTAAAAAATTAAAAGGCAATAGACTGATAATATTTAGACTTCAGAAAAATGTTAATTTATATAGAAAATAAAAATAAAATGCAAATGACTAAAAATAGTATGATGAATTAAAAAAAATATTTGCAATATACATGAGAATGGTTTAACATACCTAATAAGGAGGTGTTATTTGGTAAGAGTAACATCAGAGAAAATTGGGCAATAAGAATAAATACAAATGACAATAAACCTGTGAAGAGATATTCAAGCTACATCAGTTCAGTTCAGTCACTCAGCCATATCCAACTCTTTGCTACCCATGGACTGCAGCACATCAGGCCTCCCTGTCCATCACCAACTCCTGGAGTTTACTTAAACTCATGTCCATTGAGTTGGTGATGCCATCCCACCATCTCATCCTCGGTCAGCCCCTTCTCCCTCCTGCCTTCAACCTTTCCCATCATCAGGGTCTTTTCAAATGAGTCAGCTCTTCATATCAGGTGGCCAAAGTATTGGAGTTTCAGCTTCATCATCAGTCCTTCCAATGAATATTCAGGACTGATTTTCTTTAGGATTGACTGGTTGGATCTCCCTACTGTCCAAGGGACTCTCAAAAGTCTTCCCTAAAAAGTATTCTCTCAAAAGACTCTCTTCTCTAACATCACAGTTCAAAAGCATCAATTCTTCGACACTCAGCTTTCTTTATAGTCCAACTCTCACATCCATACATGACTACTGGAAAAACCATAGCTTTGACTAGATGGACCTTTGTTGGCAAAGTAATGTCTCTGCTTTTAAATATACTGTCTAGGTTGGTCATAATTTTTCTTCCAAGGAGCAAGCATATTTTAATTTCGTGGCTGCAGTCACCCGCTGCAGTGATTTTGGAGCCCCCCCCCCAAATAAAATCTGTCACTGTTTCCCCATCTATATGCCATCAAATGATGGGACCAGATGCCATGTTCTTTGTTTTCCGAATGTTGAGTGCTAAGCCAACTTTTTCACTCTCCTCTTTCACTTTCATCAAGAGGCTTTTCTTCACTTTCTGTCATAAGGGTGGTCTCATCTGCATATCTCAGGTTACTGATATTTCTCCTGGCCATCTTGATTCCAGCTTGTACTTCATCTAGTCCAGCATTTCTCATGACGTACTCTGCATAGAAGTTAAATAAGCAGGGTGACAATACACAGCTTTGATGTACTCCTTTCCCGATTTGCAACCTGCCATGTCCAGTTCTAACTGTTGCTTCCTGACCTGCATGTAGATTTCTCAAGAGGCAGGTCAGGTGGTCTGGTATCCCCATCTCTTTAAGAATGTTCCACAGTTTGTTGTGACCCACACCGTCAAAGGCTTTGGCAGAGTCCATAAAGCAGAAGTAGATGTTTTTCTGAAACACTCTTGCTTTTTTGATGATCCAGCAGATGTTAGCAGTTTGATCTCTCATTCCTCTGCCTTTTCTAAATCCAGCTTGAACATCTGGAGGTTCACAGTTCACATACTGCTGAAGCCTGTGTGTGAGATGAATGCAATTGTGCGGTAGTTTGAGCATTTTTTGGCATTGCCTTTCTTTGGTATTGGAATGAAAACTGACCTTTTCCAGCTCTGTGGCCACTGCTGAATTTACCAAATTTGCTGGCATATTGAGTGCAGCACTTCCACAGCATCATCTTTCAGGATTTGAAATAGCTCAACTGAATTTCCATCACTTCCACTAGCTTTGTTCATAGTGATGTTTCTCCTAAGGCCCACTTGACTTTACATTCCAGGATGTCTGGCTCTAGGTGAGTGATCACACTATCGTGATTATCTGGGTCATGAAGACCTTTTTTGTACAGTTCTGTGTATTCTTGCCACCTCTTCTTAATATCTTCTGCTTCTATTCAGTTCAGTCAGTTCAGTCGCTCAGTCGTGTCTGACTCTTTGCGACCCCATGAATCGCAGCACGCCATTCCTCCCTGTCCAGCACTATCTCCCGGAGTTGACTCAGACTCACATCCATCGGGTCGGTGATGCCATCCAGCCACCGCATCCTCTGTTGTCCCCTTCTCCTCCTGCCCCCATTCCTTCCCAGCATCAGAGTCTTTTCCAA
The DNA here is from genome assembly GCA_006410735.1 of Raphicerus campestris. Taxonomy (NCBI): domain Eukaryota; kingdom Metazoa; phylum Chordata; class Mammalia; order Artiodactyla; family Bovidae; genus Raphicerus; species Raphicerus campestris. The sequence continues at coordinate 98,993 of SJYW01034019.1, read as the reverse complement.
TGAGTCAACTCTACACATGAGGTGGCCAAAGTACTGGAGTTTCAGCTTTAGCATCATTCCTTCCAAAGAAATCCCAGGGCTGATCTCCTTCAGAATGGACTGGGTGGGTCTCCTGGCAGTCCAAGGGATTCTCAAGAGTCTTCTCCAACACCACAGTTCAAAAGCATCAATTCTTTGGCGTTCAGCCTTCTTCACAGTCCAACTCTCACATCCATACATGACCACAGGAAAAACCATAGCCTTGACTAGACAGACCTTTGTTGGCAAAGTAATGTCTCTGCTTTTGAATATGCTCTCTAGGTTGGTCATAACTTTTCTTCCCAGGAGTAAGCATCTTTTAATTTCATGGCTGAAGTCACTATCTGCAGTGATTTTGGAGCCCAGAAAAAAAGTCTGACACTGTTTCCACTGTTTCCCCATCTATTTCCCATGAAGTGATGGGACCAGATGCCATGATCTTCGTTTTCTGAATGTTGAGCTTTAAGCCAACTTTT
>SJYW01034019.1:18006-65000 GCA_006410735.1 Raphicerus campestris | reverse complement strand
AAAAAAAAAGTACCTCTCTTAACGCTGACAAGAGCTGATGTGCTTCTCTGTAAATTATTCTTTTTAGCCTTCTAACAGCAGACAGATTTTCAAACATTTAAGGGTAGATCCCAAATTTGCTGCTAGTTACCTTTTCTGAGTTCATACACAATTTCCTGTATTTTCCCATCTTCCTGTATAGAATAGTTTCCCCCTCAGACTTTAAAAGAAGACGGTAAAGGAGTTCTGCAAAGACCAATGGGCAAGAGTTATCTGGCTCAGTTTAGAGGGGGTGGGAATGTGGAGCATGTAAAGAATCTCACACCTACCGAGGAATCGCCGCCCCCCTCCAGTAATCCCCGCCCCCACCATTCTTCCTTTAAGCCATTGCTTTCCTGCCTCCAAACCTTGCAGGATCGCTCTTCCTATGCTGATTTATTTGGAGGTCTGTACTGAGTTATCCTTTAGATTTTTACTACTAATGTGTCGTAGACCATCAGCATCTGCATTATTGGGGAGGTTATTGGACACTCAGTATCTTAGGCCCATCTACTGAATTGGAATCTGTATTTTAACTCGGTCCCCAGGTGGCTGATTCATCAGCACTTTTAAGTTTCAGAAGCACTGGTCTGTATTACTGCGAGTTTCCTCAATGAACAGGAGGCAACAGTCTTTTTGAATATCTCGTCCACCCATGCTTATGTTTATTTGTAGATAGCATCTTTTTATATTTTTAATTTGGCCTTACCCAGTTTCCAGTTCTGCTTGTGTATGACATAAAGAACTTTATAGAAACAGTAGGAAGAAATCTGACAGAATCTCAGATTCACTAGGTAGGGTTTTCTGTCTCGTTCATTGGTGAATCTTTTGTTCTGGAAAGGAGCCGTCCTCTGGGTGGGTGACAGTTTGAAGTCTGCAGGGCACTGAGTAAGGGGCTCGGCCACAGCAGGTTTCGGGCAACATTTGTTGCTGTGTGCTCTGCTCAGTCGCTTCAGTCATGTCCAGCTCTTTGCCATCCTATGGCCTGTAGCCTGCCAGGCTCCTCAGTCCATGGCATTCGCCAGGCAAGAATACTGGAGTGGGTTCCATGCCCTCCTCCAGGGGATCTTCCTGACCCAGAGATAGAAGCCACGCCTCCTGCATTGCAGGCCGATTTTTACTACTGAGCCACTGGAGAAACCTCAATATTTGGTGCCCACATGTAAAACTCCTGAAGAATGCAGCAAATCCATTAAAAGAAATACTAATTTGGGGTGAAAAAGTCATGACAGTCTCCAAAATATCACCCACAATAGTAGTAGTGCTCTCCTTATCGTAAAATTTGGTTTTTTTCTTTTCCACAAATTTAAGTTTGATTTATAGTTTCTAGTTTGATATTCGAGGTATTTACTTATTTTTACTTTTACTGCTCTTTTCTTATCAGTTGATCTTATTGGTCTTTTCCCGGCTGTATTTGCCTTGTAATGTCGTGTTTTAGTATAATAATCTCTGGAAAAAGATACAGCATTCTTCCTCATACAAAAAATTTAAAAACATTTCCTAGAAAAAACTCAGAATTTCATTATTGATCAGCGAATGGTTTCCATGTTGTTGATTTAATGTTGAATCTTTGTAAGAATTAGCAAAATTTGATAAGCCATTCTTCACCTAAATGGATCTTTAATGAATCTTATTTAAAAATGGATTTATAATATTTCTGATTTCTTTGATAATATGAATTTCTCCAAGTGGTATTTAGAAAATAAACTTATGACAGAATAAATTATGAATACATATGAAACACCAAATTTGTCTTCCTTTAAGAAAACAAACAAACAAAATTCCTGCATAGAAACTCTGTTTACCTGTTGTGGTCTCAATTCGGAGAAGGGTGATTGACAACCCCTGCACACACACATACAAACACACACACACACACACACAATTTGAATTTAATGATTGTATTTAATTGAATTTAATGATTGACAGTAAACATGAAAAAATATAGAAATGAGACTACAGTTGATAGTAGTCTGATTTCTCATGAAACTTACATGCTCCTTTTTGGCAGTGCTGCAGTCTATCTTTATAAGGAGATCAATCATCTAAGTTGTTCTCAAATTTTAGTATGGATGTAACAAATGCCAATAAAATACAGATTAGGAAAGGCAATGAAATTTACTATATAAAATATTAATGAAGGACAGAGTTATATTCGGACTAGATGAAGATGGATTGTCTTTGAAGAACTGAGGAACATCTGTTGAATCATGAAAGAAGTAGCTTTAGGACAAGTTTTAAAAAGTGGGTTTTTTTCATTGGGGCTGTTAAATAGGTATAATTTAGATCAAGGTATAATATAAAAAGTTCTCAAAAGGGTTTGTTAAATTTGGGAATATAGGCTCATTCTGGGTAATTAAGGGAGACCAAAGGTACTTAGCCTATAGACTTAACTTTTTAAAGTGTACGTCTTGGAAGATTGCTGTGTTGTAAGTCTCCATGGCAGCTGGGCTCCTTCTCAGGGAGAATGTTGGGCTGGGAGGACCCTGCTCAGATCTGATAGGGTCCATCTCACCATTTTACAACAAAATAGTCATTGACATGAGAGCAGATTGCCTTCCTTGTTATCCATCCATCAGGACCTTCAAAACCGTGCTAAGATTTATATCTCAAATTATAGTTAAGTGATTCACTGTGGGTGTTTCCACGCTACAAGGAGCAGGTTTTACATGTTCTACTTCCAAGGCAGCCTTTCTCCAGACAAAATGTTGCTGAAGTGTCCATTTTGATTTCTCTCAGACTCAGCATTTTAAATAAGCAAGACGCTAATTGAGTTGATTTAACATAGCATAGAAAGAGTTATTAAAATGATCTGTTTATCTTTACATTCACCTGTTGGTTTTAGGTGAATTGGCTTGCTATTTCTTTAATTTCTTTCAAGTACCTGAAACTAAATGTAAATTATAGCTATAGTGTCAGACGAAGTAGTAATAGCAATAATTTAACTTTGTATTAATTTTCCTCAAACAGGTAAAATGATTGATATTACCCTTTAGGCAATATCATACATTATTTAGCTATAGTTTAAAAACCTTACTCTGTAATTGTCAAAGTTTATTATTAAATATGTTCCCTGTTAGGATTTTTTTTCTGTTTTTATTGAACACTCACATTCTGCTGTACAATTGATCTTCATAATGTTTGTATTCCTCTGTACGCATATACAGATGTATTGCCTTTTCATTGAACAGTTACAAACCTGTGAATTCAACTTAAAAGGAAAAATCAGTGTCTGCTTATTTGAATTTAATCATTGTATTTAATTGAATTTAATGATTGGCAGTAGCCATGAAAAAAATCTATAGAAGTGAGACTGTAATTGGCAGTGGGTCACATGCTGAAAGTTGCATATTCCTTTCTGGTAATGCAACAGCTGTTCTTACAAGAAGATTAATCATCTATCTTAGTTGTTCTCAAACTTTAGTATACTAGTAAAGAAATACTAGTAAAATGCAGATTCCTGGGCACTGTCTTTTCAACTGTGATTCAGTGTATCTGGAGGGACACACAAGAATCCATATTTTCTATAAGCACCACTGATGATTTGTGTCAGCGGTCTGTGGTGTAGACTTACAGATGGTCTTAGTTCTTTCCAGAGATGGATTCTCTTCTCTGGAAAGTTACCTTACTCAAAGGACAAGGCAAAAGTGAAAAAAGAGAATTAATTACTCAATTTCACATCCTGGCTTTATCTATGTTGCTTTTAAAATAAAACATTTCTTTTTACCTTGGCCCTAAAATCTCTTATTGATCTCACATAAAGAGCAGGACTTGGAGGAAAGTAGTAAAAATTATAAACAAAGCTGGACCCACTCATGCACTGTCATGGCCCTGACAGTGCCATTGGTATTGTCATCCTGACAGTGCTACTCAAGGGTCATTTGTGTGAAAACATAATATTTGAGCATGTAAAAAAAAAAAATGAGCCTGTGTCTTCTACTTGAAAGAAAGTGAAAGTCACTCAGTTGTGTCTGACTTTTTGTGAACCCGTGGCCTGTAGTCCACCAGCTGCTTCTGTCCATGAGGATTTTCAGGCAAAAATACTGGAAAGGGATGCCGTACCCTCCTGCAGGGGGTCTTCCTGACCCAGAGATCAAGTCTGTGTCTCTTATGTCTCCTGCATTGACAGGCAGGTTCTTTACCACTAGGACCACCTGGGAAACCCTAATAGGTAGTAGAGGCGGGGTATAAACAAGGTTCCCAAGCCTTGTGCTTTCTGCTAGTCGTTAGGTTTGTCTACCATTTGACCAGTCTAGTGACCAAAATTAAGTGAGGGTATGTTTGCCAGCCAAGCTGTGTTAAAGTTGGAGTAGGACCAGCCCTGAGGTGCATGCAACTCTCCTTTCCAAATTCCATAAAGAAAAACAGGTTAAGGGTATGTGTTCATTCATTGATGAATGAGTGGACAAACATAATGTGGGCTCTCCATACAATAGAATAATTATTGGTCATAAAAAGGAATGAAGTCCTGATCCATGCTGCTATAATATGGATGAACCTTGAAAACACGCTAAGTGAAAGCACAGGACAAAGGCCACAAAGTATTAAACTATAATTCCGTTTATAAGCACTGTACAGGGTATACAAATTTATAGAGACAGAAAGTAGATTAGTGGTTGTTGGAAGCTGAAGGAAGAAAGGAGAGGGAGGTTACTGCTAATGGTCACTGAGTTTCTTTTTGGAGTGATGAAAGTTTTGGAATTGTAAATGGTGATGGCTGCACAGCCCTGTAAATATAGTAGAAACCACTGAATTGTACGCTGTAAATGGATGAATTTTCCAGCATGTAAATCGTATCCCCAAAGAAAAAAAGAGTCATATTCTGGCTTCAGACAGGCTAGAAATCAGACTTGGCTACCAGCTCTGTGACTATAGGCAGGTTATCTGGACTCTCCAAGCCTCAGTGTAATCTCACTTCTAAAATAGAAATGATAACAGAATGTGAACCTTGAAGAGTTATCGTGAGAATTCAGAGAGTTAAACCATGGCAGGTTCTTAGCTCCATGCCTGGCACAGAGTGATTCTTCATACATGTCAGTTACTACCTCTGGAGAGAAAGTTGTGTGGGAAAGAGATTTTACAAATTGGTGCAGGTTGAACAAGAAGAGTGACTGGCTGGAATCCTTAGCTGGGAAGTAATGGCTTTTCTCTTCCCATAGGTGTAGAGCAGAATGAGCCAGAGCTGGAGCTGCCCACATTGATCTTTGAAATCAGAACTCAATTTCCACCTCATCCTGATTGTTTTTAGGGCGCATGTCAATAACTGAGAATTATTGTGCAACAAATTCTAAATACTTCAGAAAAAATTTAGAAAGGTTGTTTGCACCTAAACTTGTTATAAAAATCATACCTACTTTACAATTAAGTTGTTTTATTTCACACCTCTGCCTAGGCATAGGTACTCTGTTTTCAAAAATTATTTTTTCATGGAACCAAATCTTAATACAAAACAATGATCCTTTTAAAGGTAATTGAAACAGTTCCTGAAGAGATTATAATTTGGATTGTTCAATACCAAAAATGTTGTTTATTGGGTTGTACTGGATTAGAACTTGAGTTAATCTTTTAAATATACCTGTTTATATGGCCAATTTATCCACTTATTAAATGAAATACAGTTTAATGATGTCTACCTTTCATTTTGGAGGAAGAAACATTTGCCCCCAAATGGAGGGGTAAGGTATTACCGTATATCACTATATTAATGTCCTACCTACGAATTACCTATTCTTCCCTTGAAATATGGAGATGTTTAAGTACTATTGAAAGAAAAACTGTTCTTCCACCCAAATATAATTATTAAAAAGAAGAAAAACCTGTTGATGCTTTGTTAAGTAATTTTTAAAATTGGCATGCCTGTCGTAATGACTGTTTTTCCTTGTAGCTTGGGGAAGGGCAGCCGCTGCCATGCTGCTCTGTGGTCTCATCATCCTGGTGATCTGCTTCATCCTCTCCTTCTTTGCCCTCTGTGGACCCCAAATGCTTGTCTTCCTGAGAGTGATCGGAGGCCTCCTGGCTCTGGCTGGTAAGACTGTGCGCCAGCAATTCTTCATTCCTATCTGCAGTGAATATCAAGATAGTAATGTCCAAGCCACAGTGAAGATCCCTGACAACACAGTTCCTGATCTGCTCTCAGAAAATGTGTCCCCAAAGGCAGAAGTAACAGAGGATGTGCCTTAAGATCTTGATCCCCTTCCTCTTCTGCCTGAGACAGCGTTCCAGTTCCAGGACCTCCACCCAAGTGAGGCAGGTTGTCACTCTACCTGCCACTGTCTCTCACAGATGACCTCGAGCCCCTGACACTGGTCCCCAAGGGGCCAGGGCTGTGTTGCCAGAGAAGGGCAGTCTCCACAGTGGTCCCAGACTGGCCTGCCATGAGCTGCATGCTTAGGCGACTGAAATGTCCCTGAACCATTGCACTTGGTGAAGAAGTTTTGCAGTCCTAGGATGTGGTGAATCGTGGAAGGGTCCTCAGCAATTTAGATTTTGTAGAAATTGATCTAAACCATGTGATGAACCAAAATGGGTAGATAACTATATTTTATATGTATTATGGCACATAGTAGAGAAAAATGCAGAAAAGTGTTCCTTTTGTATGTAGGACACAACGATTTGCACTAAATGAGAGGCTTAACCTATGAAAGTTTGCTATTTTAAGTAGACAAGAAGCAGAGAAATGATGATCTGCACCAAGATTGTCCTTCATGAATTGCCAAAGGAGAGCATTTTAAGTTGGGAAGCAGAAGCAACAAGTCAAGATAGGGAAACACCCATAGCCTTTCTAGTGATTAAAAAAAAAAGAAATGGAAAAACTAGCTTTTCTTTAAAAAAAAAAAAAAGAAGAAGAAACAGCAAACTAGTTAAGAATGTATCTGTGGAGCTAGTAGAAAAAAATTAAGGTGAAAGGAAAGTGGTGGTGAGAACTCTCCACTCCTGGACATACTCCAGGAAGGACAGCCNAAATACAGTTTAATGATGTCTACCTTTCATTTTGGAGGAAGAAACATTTGCCCCCAAATGGAGGGTTAAGGCGGTACTGTATATCACTATATTAATATCCTACCTACGAATTACCTATTCTTCCCTTGAACTATGGAGATGTTTAAGTATTATTGAAAGAAAAACTGTTCTTCCACCCAAATATAATTATTAAAAAGAAGAAAAACCTGTTGATGGCTTTGTTAAGTAATTTTTAAAATTGGCATGCCTGTTGTAATGACTGTTTTTCCTTGTAGCTTGGGGAAGGGCAGCCGCTGCCATGCTGCTCTGCGGTCTCATCATCCTGGTGATCTGCTTCATCCTCTCCTTCTTTGCCCTCTGTGGACCCCAAATGCTTGTCTTCCTGAGAGTGATCGGAGGCCTCCTGGCTCTGGCTGGTAAGACTGTGCGCCAGCAATTCTTCATTCCTATCTGCAGTGAATATCAAGATAGTAATGTCCAAGCCACAGTGAAGATCCCTGACAACACAGTTCCTGATCTGCTCTCAGAAAATGTGTCCCCAAAGGCAGAAGTAACAGAGGATGTGCCTTAAGATCTTGATCCCCTTCCTCTTCTGCCTGAGACAGCGTTCCAGTTCCAGGCCCTCCACCCAAGTGAGGCAGGTTGTCACTCTACCTGCCGCTGTCTCTCACAGATGACCTCGAGCCCCTGACACTGGCCAGGGCTGTGTCGCCAGAGAAGGGCAGTCTCCACAGTGGTCCCAGACTGGCCTGCCATGAGCTGCATGCTTAGGTGACCTAAATGTCCCTGAACCATTGCACTTGGTGAAGAAGTTTTAGAGTCCTAGGATGTGGTGGATCGTGGAAGGGTCCTCAGTAATTTAGATTTTGTAGAAATTGATCTAAACCATGTGATGAACCAAAATGGGTAGATAACTATATTTTATATGTATTATGGCACATAGTAGAGAAAAATGCAGTAAAGTGTTCCTTTTGTATGTAGGACACAACGATTTGCACTAAATGAGAGGCTTAACCTATGAAAGTTTGCTATTTTAAGTAGACAAGAAGCAGAGAAATGATGATCTGCACCAAGATTGTCCTTCATGAATTGCCAAAGGAGAGCATTTTAAGTTGGGAAACAGAAGCAACAAGTCAAGATATGGAAACATCTATAGCCTTTCTAGTGATTAAAAGAAAAAAGAAATGGAAAAACTAGCTTTTCTATAAAAAAAAAAAAAGAAGAAACAGAAAACTAGTTAAGAATATATCTGTGGAGCTAGTAGAAAAAAATTAAGGTGAAAGGAAAGTGGTGGTGAGAACTCTCCACTCCCGGACATACTCCAGGAAGGACAGCCAACTAATTGGTCTCTCTGTGAAGAGCCGTGTCTGAGTGTCACAGAGCTAAAATTTGCTCATACCTTAAGTCATGGGAATGTACACACATGAAATACTAAGTTAAAAAGTGCATGGCATAGCATTGTGTTCAGCCGCTCAGTCATGTCTGACTCTGCGACCCCATGAACTGCAGCATGCTAAGCTTCTCCGTCGTTCACTATCTCCTGGAGTTTGCTCAGACTCATGTCTATGGAGTCAATGATGCCATCCAACTGTCTCATCTTCTGTCATCCCCTTCTCCTCCTGCCTTCAGTCTTTCCCAGCATCAGGGTCTTTTGGCATAGCTTATGGCGTAGCATAGCCTGTATATACTCATTAACGCTTTATAGAATTATGCATGTTCATTGAAAAAGACTACAAAGTAAATCTAGTAAAGCTGCTTTTATTATTAAGCAATTTAAAATGTTAATGCATGATTAATAATAATTGTAACAATGTGACTCTTAAGAGTTTAGAAATCTTTTTGACATGTTTCCCTGGCTGTATCTTCTCTTTTACTTTTTCAAAGCACTGTGATTTTTCTCTTTTACTTCTTTTCTCCTAGCCTGGAACAGTCTTCTTCCTGCCCTCCATCTCTTCATTTCTGTTTATTCTTCAAATTTCCCTTCCTCTGCAGGCATTTCTACTGATTCTCCCATTGATCATCATATCATTGTTTCATTTAGTCTTTATTGAATGAATATTCCAGTGGTATGTTATCAAATGTCAGTATTGAGTTCTAACTCTGTGTGTGTGCACACACGTGTACATATACACGTGTACATATATATTATTTTTGCTACCACTGAAATATTAAATGTTTGGCATAGGAAATGCAAAGATGAAAAAAATAGGCTCTTCTCTGCCCTCTTGCTTTCTGTTGCACACCACAGTTCAGCAATTTTTACTTTAGTATATATAATGCTTACACAGGTACTATGGAATGATTTGCTAATATTCTGCCTGTATTTCATATATTCAGTATTCTGCTCAGTGCCAGGTATCTCTGACACAAAATATTCAACCATATTTTTTGGTTCATGATTAACTAGATTCTCCCAGTCCCTTTATCAGCATTATTTAGGTGGATTTAACACTTAATTTTGAGGCAGAAATGTTGAGGAAGAGGAATTAATCTGTTGTTACTATGTATTCATTCATTCATGCATTCATACTTGGGAATTTTTTTTCCTTCCTTTTAGCTGTGTTCCAGATCATCTCCTTGGTAATTTACCCTGTGAAGTACACTCAGACCTTTAACCTTCACCTCAACCCTGCTGTCACTTACATCTATAACTGGGCCTATGGCTTCGGGTGGGCAGCCACTATTATCCTGATCGGCTGCGCCTTCTTCTTCTGTTGCCTCCCCAACTATGAAGATGACCTGCTGGGCAATGCCAAGCCCAGGTACTTCTACACATCTGCCTAAGGTGGGGAACGAGCAGAAGAACATCACTGCTGCTGAGATATATTCCAGAGAAAGAAACTGTTTTCCCCAGAATACTTTGAACCTGTTTTGGGGACAATGTTCATATCTTTAAACTATGGTCAAAATGCTAAAATAATCTGGGGAAAGTATTTCTTACATGGTGTTATAGTTTCATATTCATCTTTTATATATGTTTTGTAGTGTTAAGTAAGACATTTCTTTTAATTAATTACCTGATTATTAAGTTGGCTAAAAAGTTCATTCAGGCTTGTCCATAGATTGATAGGAAAACTGAACTCACTTTTTGGCTAACTCAATACTAATATGCCAATGTTTCCTTATATCTAGCAATATCGTTGATACTGCGTTTGTAAAAGAATATGAGTATGAAAGTAACCACATAATTTATAAGGTAAAAATGAGAAGGCTTCAAAGATTTGAGTAAATCTGGTTAGGTTTCTGTTTTTCTCAGATGGAATGGGTGGGGTCTATTAAGGATTGAGGAGAAGAAGGAGATACTGGTAAAAATTGTCAGTGACTAAATATTCTAAAAGAAACACAAAAAAAATTTTTTTCAAGCCTTTGGCTCTTCAAAGAAGCAAAATTGGTTCCTAAATGCATGTCATTTATGAGATTTTCTAATGAATATCATGAATAATTGATTTGGGGCTAAGTTTCCATTAATTTAATATGACATCTAGGAAAGTATTCTTTCATGGGCAAACCTGTTGCAGTAGTAAGGCCTGCTTAAGCAGTGAATCTTAAGATGAAATTTTCTCTTTTAAAGTGGTTCATAGGGTGGGGTGTGGTAGAAAGTTACTAGTAATTTCGTGCTCTTTGGTGTCTATATGCTCTAGACCAGAGTAGACTGGATTAAAAAATGGACTGGTCTAATTCATTATGACCTCTAAGTAGTATTAGGTTGTTCAGTAAAGCATTAGGAGGGCCATTCCCATCACAAAAGTAACATTAAACAGCCTAAAGAGAAGACATGGCTTGAATTTGTCATCTTTGGCTTGATTGGGCTCTAATCATGTAGACACAGCTTCTGATAGATTGCAACTGTAAGCAAAAACTTTAATACGGTTAAAAACCTGGTTTCCCTTGGTAAACAGATTAAAAATATCTGATGTAAAACATTTAACAGGAGAATTCAGGAATGTGGGATTTCTCTGACTTGCAAATATGATATATCACATGGAATATTATTTTTTTTTTTACTATTTGTACTTACATAATGAAAACCAATTCATTTTATATATCAAATTATTTTGTAAGTTGTAAAAATAGCAGTTGCAGTTTTATTACAAACTTTTCTCAATAAACCAGGTGATCTTATCTTGTTTCTAGTTTGCAGTTTTTTTGGTTTTGCTTCTCCCCTCATTCCCCCAAATGTGAGGGAAGGGAATTTGTAAAAGATGTTTTTTGAGTGGGGTAGAAAGAACATTGGATAAAGTGAAAAGTTGCTTTTATCATTTTCAAGTTTTAAGATGAACATAAAAAAACCAAAAAACAATTTTTGATGAACTTTAATGGATTCTAGTAGTTTACTCTAAACTACTTCCTCAATGACCAATACCTAGGACACCAATATCAAACAGTATTTATCCAGCTGCTGCCATCAGAGGGAATGGACCAAGAGCTTCCTGGTAGGTCCAGACACCATGGGACATTAGTATGGTTTTGCTGGTGGTTCTCCTGTCTTCTGTGGCACAGCTTCTTGCTTGAGATGGAATCTTCTTCTATTCAGGTCATGGGACCACAAGCAGTCTTTTTATTTCTTTTCCTCTTGTCCATCTTCCATTTTCTGGTTGTTGGTTTTTTTTTTTCCCCCCATGGTGGCTCATAGGCGAATTCTACTCCATTATATATAAATGTGAAGAAGGGTTTCCAAGTAGCAGGGTGGGAGAAGGAGGATATTTTTTCTTAGTGCTTCTGTCAGCCACTGGCAGTGACTTTTTCTTCTATGGTTTTCAAAGTTTAAGGTGATCATTTCATAAATTTGACCACAAGACTACAAGAATTTGGACTGAGTGATTCTTTACACCAAAAGTTAAAAAAATCTATGACAAAGTTTGAAATGATCAAATTAACAATTTGATCGATTCACAAAGATAATGGATATCAAGAGATTCAGAAACTGGATTTCTCATTAGACATGAAAATGACTCAGATACAGGTCCTCTCTAAAGCAAGCACTCTTGGCTTTGAATTTTGTTCCTACCCAGCTTCCTTCTTTCTGTCCTAAATAAGTAACACACTAGATCCTAATGATGCACATTTAGGAAAAATTACAGCTTCCTGGAATACTTTACTTAAAATATGCCACTTCTTTCAGCCTTGTTCCAGCGTAGAGACCCTCCATTCCTTCTTAGTGTACGTTCATCAGGACAGAAACCTTTATGTTATAAACAGAGCAGGAGAATTCTAGGGAATTCCAGAGAGGAATAGAGAATTTGAGAAGCCATCTCAAGACTAAAAATGTACTGAATGAGATTTCCCATGATCAAGCTGAACTGGTTTCTGGCTCTGTAATTATTATACTGAGTCCCCACCCATTAAGCAAGCAGTTCTAGGTTCCCAAACAATCATCTCATGCTCACACTAGAAGTAATCAGATATGCCAAGTGCCTTTTACCATTGACTGTAACAAAAGGGTAATGAGTCAAGGACTTTTCAGTTGTCCCACAAGGTAACTATGGAGTGTAATTACTTTTAGCTTCAAAATCATACACTGCAGAACTGACATTAAAATTTGATAGGTTTTCTTTCCTTAAGGGAATGAAAAGAATGAAAAAATATAGTCAGAATAACTTAGGTTGATTTTTTGCTACAAGCTCCTGCTGACAGTTCTGTTAATATAATAAACACAGATGCTGAATTGACTTGTTTTCCTAAGAATACCTGAAAAGGGCATATTTTAGTTTCATCCCACTGTTGGCTTTTGTTAGCTATGCTGGAATTCATAGCTTGAGTCGTTTACCACCCTTCATGCCTCCACCTCGTCTGTAAGATTATTGCTATGATCCTTTTTCTTGCAAAATTCTTATTCAGTGTGTGTGTTTGTGTAGCTCCTCATTTGTTGATTTATTCACATATTCTTGGGAAAAGGAAAAAGGATTAAGTGATGCTATTTTTTGGTGTGTTTTTTCAAGTTGATTTTCGTAACTAGAGACAAATGATTAACATCTTCTTAATATTGTGATGGATNAATCTTAAGATGAAATTTTCTCTTTTAAAGTGGTTCATAGGGTGGGGTGTGGTAGAAAGTTACTAGTAATTTTGTGCTCTTTGGTGTCTATATGCTCTAGACCAGAGTAGACTGGATTAAAAAATGGACTGGTCTAATTCATTATGACCTCTAAGTAGTATTAGGTTGTTCAGTAAAGCATTAGGAGGGCCATTCCCATCACAAAAGTAACATTAAACAGCCTAAAGAGAAGACATGGCTTGAATTTGTCATCTTTGGCTTGATTGGGCTCTAATCATGTAGACACAGCTTCTGATAGATTGCAACTGTAAGCAAAAACTTTAATACGGTTAAAAACCTGGTTTCCCTTGGTAAACAGATTAAAAATATCTGATGTAAAACATTTAACAGGAGAATTCAGGAATGTGGGATTTCTCTGACTTGCAAATATGATATATCACATGGAATATTATTTTTTTTTTTACTATTTGTACTTACATAATGAAAACCAATTCATTTTATATATCAAATTATTTTGTAAGTTGTAAAAATAGCAGTTGCAGTTTTATTACAAACTTTTCTCAATAAACCAGGTGATCTTATCTTGTTTCTAGTTTGCAGTTTTTTTGGTTTTGCTTCTCCCCTCATTCCCCCAAATGTGAGGGAAGGGAATTTGTAAAAGATGTTTTTTGAGTGGGGTAGAAAGAACATTGGATAAAGTGAAAAGTTGCTTTTATCATTTTCAAGTTTTAAGATGAACATAAAAAAACCAAAAAACAATTTTTGATGAACTTTAATGGATTCTAGTAGTTTACTCTAAACTACTTCCTCAATGACCAATACCTAGGACACCAATATCAAACAGTATTTATCCAGCTGCTGCCATCAGAGGGAATGGACCAAGAGCTTCCTGGTAGGTCCAGACACCATGGGACATTAGTATGGTTTTGCTGGTGGTTCTCCTGTCTTCTGTGGCACAGCTTCTTGCTTGAGATGGAATCTTTTTCTATTCAGGTCATGGGACCACAAGCAGTCTTTTTATTTCTTTTCCTCTTGTCCATCTTCCATTTTCTGGTTGTTGGTTTTTTTTTTTCCCCCCATGGTGGCTCATAGGCAAATTCTACTCCATTATATATAAATGTGAAGAAGGGTTTCCAAGTAGCAGGGTGGGAGAAGGAGGATATTTTTTCTTAGTGCTTCTGTCAGCCACTGGCAGTGACTTTTTCTTCTATGGTTTTCAAAGTTTAAGGTGATCATTTCATAAATTTGACCACAAGACTACAAGAATTTGGTCTGAGTGATTCTTTACACCAAAAGTTAAAAAAATCTATGACAAAGTTTGAAATGATCAAATTAACAATTTGATCCATTCACAAAGATAATGGATATCAAGAGATTCAGAAACTGGATTTCTCATTAGACATGAAAATGACTCAGATACAGGTCCTCTCTAAAGCAAGCACTCTTGGCTTTGAATTTTGTTCCTACCCAGCTTCCTTCTTTCTGTCCTAAATAAGTAACACACTAGATCCTAATGATGCACATTTAGGAAAAATTACAGCTTCCTGGAATACTTTACTTAAAATATGCCACTTCTTTCAGCCTTGTTCCAGCGTAGAGACCCTCCATTCCTTCTTAGTGTACGTTCATCAGGACAGAAACCTTTATGTTATAAACAGAGCAGGAGAATTCTAGGGAATTCCAGAGAGGAATAGAGAATTTGAGAAGCCATCTCAAGACTAAAAATGTACTGAATGAGATTTCCCATGATCAAGCTGAACTGGTTTCTGGCTCTGTAATTATTATACTGAGTCCCCACCCATTAAGCAAGCAGTTCTAGGTTCCCAAACAATCATCTCATGCTCACACTAGAAGTAATCAGATATGCCAAGTGCCTTTTACCATTGACTGTAACAAAAGGGTAATGAGTCAAGGACTTTTCAGTTGTCGCACAAGGTAACTATGGAGTGTAATTACTTTTAGCTTCAAAATCATACACTGCAGAACTGACATTAAAATTTGATAGGTTTTCTTTCCTTAAGGGAATGAAAAGAATGAAAAAATATAGTCAGAATAACTTAGGTTGATTTTTTGCTACAAGCTCCTGCTGACAGTTCTGTTAATATAATAAACACAGATGCTGAATTGACTTGTTTTCCTAAGAATACCTGAAAAGGGCATATTTTAGTTTCATCCCACTGTTGGCTTTTGTTAGCTATGCTGGAATTCATAGCTTGAGTCGTTTACCACCCTTCATGCCTCCACCTCGTCTGTAAGATTATTGCTATGATCCTTTTTCTTGCAAAATTCTTATTCAGTGTGTGTGTTTGTGTAGCTCCTCATTTGTTGATTTATTCACATATTCTTGGGAAAAGGAAAAAGGATTAAGTGATGCTATTTTTTGGTGTGTTTTTTCAAGTTGATTTTCGTAACTAGAGACAAATGATTAACATCTTCTTAATATTGTGATGGATTTTTTTTTTCTTCAATTGAAAATTAAAGAATATTCCTTTCATTGGAAGATCTACTAAATAAGTGCCTCTAGATTCTTCTTATGAGCATAAGTAACCCTGAAGCCTAGAAGCAAATATTTATTTGTATTTTAGAGAGCTTCTGATTCAAGATGGTAGAATGAATTCTCTATTAAATAATCACTTCTGACCAGGATAGAAAAAAAATGTAGAATAGTAAACAGGTGCCAGAGGGAATAAATCCATAATTAAAGAGGGATATATAGCTGACCAGAGATTCTGTCAGATTTCTGGAAGATGGAAAGTGAGTGACATTGTCAACACATCAGTGGCGCTGCCAGTCAGAACCAACTCAAGCTGGCTGTCAGGGAAGTAACAGCTGTGCTGCTTCAAGTGCCAAAGAAGTGCCAAGCTTGGTGTTGGCAAGGGAAAGTAGGACCAGGAGAGGAGGAGGGTGTAAATCATGGGGGTTAGTTAGGAGTCAGCCCCATGAGGAATTTGCCAGTTGGCTTGGCCCCTCATCCCCCCACCAGGCTGCCACCTGAAACTTACAGAGTGAAGAACCTGAGGATATGGTGACACTTCCTAACCAGCATCCTCTAAGTGCTTCCCATGTACTAACCCATATAAACTTGGCCTAGACCCTCTGATATGAACTTAATGATCTTAATTGTTCAGAGAAGAAATGGAAGCACAGGAATGTGAAGTAATGTTCACAAGGTCAGACACCTAGTAAATAACAGCAATAATAGATGCAAAATACACCGTGTTGTGGTATTGTTTGGTGCATTAGAACACAGTACAGTAGATATTTGGGCTTCTCTTGTGGCTCAGCTGGTAAAGAATCTGCCTGCAATGCGGGAGACCTGGGTTTGATCCCTGGGTTGGGAAGAGCCCCTGGAAAAGGGAACGGCTACCCACTCCGGTATTCTGGCCTGGAGAATTCCATGGACTGTATAGTCCATGGGGTCACAGTCGGACATGACGGAGTGACTCACTTTTCCAGTAGGTATTGATACTCTTATGAGGATTTCAGGCTTCCCCCTCCTCCCACTGTGTTGGTCTGGGCTTCTCAGCCCCTTTCATTCTCCATACTCCAGGAGGGCTCCACTTTTCTATGTGTTTTGGGAGACATTTTATAATGGAGAAGTATGGAGAGTGTAAAGTTCCCAGTGAGGGCTGGTTCTTCATAGAGAATTGGGCATGAACAAGGCAGATGAGGGAAATTCATGGCAAAGGGAAGAAAGGAATTAAAGACATCTCCATGGGTCTGTGTGTCTCAAGGGACCATGTTTGAGAAGCAGAGTTCACACTGTGTATTTTTCATGGTTGGATTGCACTTCAACCATGTACTTGGACCCTTACTTCATAAGTCATGACTTCATGAACTTCACAGGTCCGAGCCATTTTCCAAATCATTCCAGGGATGTGGCTGACATTAGAGGGGCCAGTCTTGATGGAGAGGGCATCATAAAGAAAAACTATTTTAATCTTTCTGAAGCACTAGTTTTTAGACTTTCTAAAATGCACTGCTTTAGAGATTACAGATTACTGTACCAAGGTACAGTTTTTAAAAAGACAATAGAATCATCCATACACTGCAGAGAATGTTGTGCACCTTCACTGTGTACAGGATGCTTTGAACTATATATTACAGAAAACACTGTGAACAAATGATATTCACATAGAACAGAGTACATCAATAGTTTTTGTTATACTGTGGAAATTCTTCATCAGAAAAATGATCTTGACATCTAAATTCATTTGAAAAGGGGATGACTTTGAGTAAGAATATTCCTATGATTATGCAGTAAGGATATAATTGGAACTGCAGCAGTGGCTCTGCCAGGGGCAGGAGAAGGCTGCTTAGGAAGCTGGGATAAAGAGATTTGGTGCCAGCTCTTGCTTTTGAAATCCCTCCCCTTTTCCTTGCTCTTTCTGTAACAGTTATTTTTGCAGCAGTTTTAAAACCACTCTCTTGGTAGAATGGTTTCAGGTTTTAAAATTCCTGAAGGCAGACCAAGCTTGGGACTCACTGGTGGATGATCAGCAAGCCCTTTGCTTTTGAAGACCATTCTTCAGTGAGCTTGACTTGTCTGGTCACCCTTCCAATGCATTGTTCTTGGATTTCTCAAGTATCTGGGTGCGTCTGCGGGGTGTGGCAGAAATAACACACCTCAAGTGTGGGAAGAGAAAAAGCCAAAAAAGGAGATTAAAAGAGGTTTATATTCTATGCCATTAACAATGTTCCACTTGTACTATTCTATGTTTCATTGTTAATTTTATAACCTGCTCTCTCCAACTGCAGAAATAAAGGAGAATTCAGAAGTGCGTGTGTGTGTGTGTGTGTGTGTGTGTATTTAAAGATAGTTCTCTGGTGAAGAAATGGAATCCTGTTGATTTAAATGGCTTAAGATTGTCTTAGTGATAATGAGTCATCAGAGAATCATAAGAGATGGTTGTATAATGGTTTGCTCAGCCAATTTTTCCAACACAAATATTCAAGGGAACTAACTTGCTAGTATCAACTATTTATGAATAAGTTAAGAGGGAACTTACATGGAAATTCTGAATGTAATCATTAAA
Organism: Raphicerus campestris; assembly: GCA_006410735.1. Classification (NCBI taxonomy): domain Eukaryota; kingdom Metazoa; phylum Chordata; class Mammalia; order Artiodactyla; family Bovidae; genus Raphicerus; species Raphicerus campestris. Next base: position 46,991 of record SJYW01034019.1, on the reverse strand, counting down.
AGTAAATTGCCAAGTGAGGCTTTGAAAGCAAATTTCATGTGTGAATCCTGTTTCCCTGTTCTGTGCTTTCTGTTCAGTGGATATTTTAAATGTGAAATGCTTCCGTGAAAATTTAGATTTTCAAATTACACCTCACTCAGTTCCTGGCCTGGCAGCACCTTAATGTGTGTGTGTGAGTCACTCAGTCATGTCCGACTCTGCGACTGCGTGGACTCTAGTCCACCAGCTTCCTCTGTCCTTGGAATTCTCCAGGTAAGAATACTGGAGTGGGTTGCCATGCCCCTCTCCAGGGGATCTTCCTGAGTGAGGGAGCAAACCCAGGTCTCCCGCATTGCAGGCAGATTATTTACCGTCTGAGTCCCTAGGGAAACCCAGCACCTCAATACCTCATCCCTTTTCAACAACAGCCAAAACTGGTTTCAGTGCGGATGTAGAAGATTGATAAAATGAAGTATGTATAAGAAGCTGGCATTTGCCACGATTAATTTCATGTTGACAAAATTTACTATTGAAATAATCTCCTCTTCTGAAGATATCTAGGGGGTCAGAAATTAGATCTCAAGACTAGAGACATCAACATGATAAAAATGAATTCCTGGCTAACCCCAAACAAACACAAACCACTTTTGAAAATTAGCCTCCTGGTCCTCTTTCTGGAGGGATCATCCCAGTAGGGCTCTTAGTGCTCAGGGAAAGAATAGATGCAGCTTTCCACCAGAAGCACCCTGAGCCAGGGACCCCTGTGCAGGACGCAGCTGCACAGCCCCACCAGGTGGCCCTGGCTATGCATTCAGACATCCCAACACCACAGCAGAACAGTCCTCACTCCAAAGAGGAGCCCTGGTACAGATGAACAGTACTATCAGAATTGAGAAGTCAGCCAAGCCTTGCCCCTCCCCTCGGCACACATCCCTCTCCAGATGTTCTTCTATAAGACATCAGGGATTGCAGTCAGTTCAGTTCAGTTGCTCAGTCGTGTCCAACTCTGCGACCCCATGGACTGCAGCATGTCAGTCCATCACCAACTCCCAGGGTTTACTCAAACTCATGTCCATTGAGTCGGTGATGCCATCCGACCATCTTGTCCTCTATTGTCCCCTTCTCCTCCTGCATCAGGGATCTTTCCCAGCATCAGGGTCTTTTCAGATGAGTCAGTTCTTTATATCAGGTGGCCAACATATTGTAGTTTCAGCTTCAGCATCAATCCTTCCAAAGAATACTCAGGACTGATTTCCTTAGGATGGACTGGTTGGATCTCCTTGCAGTTCAAGGTACTCTCAAGAGCTTTCTTCAACACCATAGGGATTTAGGGCCAGTGAAAGTTAAAGTTGATCAGTCATGTCTGACTCTTTGCGACTGTATAGTCCATGGAATTCTCTTGGCCCAGAATACTGGAGTGGGTAGCCTTTCCCTTCTCCATGGGATCTTCCCAACCCAGGGATTGAACCCTGGTCTCCTTCATTGCAGGCAGATTCTTTACCAGCTGAGCCACAAGGGAAGCCCAAGAATACTGGTGTGGGTAGCCTATCCTTTCTCCAGTGGATCTTCCCGACCCAGGAATCAAACCGGGGTCTCCTGCATTGCAGATGGATTCTTTACCAACTGAGCTATGAGGGAAGCCAAAGGTAAACACAATAAGGGCTTCCCTGGAGGCTCAGACAGAAAAGAATCTGCCTGCAATGCAGGAGACCTGGGTTTGATTCCTTGGTCGGGAAGCTCCCATGGAAAAGAGAATGGCAACTCACTCCAATATTCTTGCCTGGAATACACTAAATAATAAATTCAACATTCAGAAACATCACCAGTTAAGTTGAAACTGACTTGAGTAATGTTTTCTATTCACATGTGCTGCAGATACACGGATCTCAAAGAAAACTATGTCATATTAAAAAAAATAAATAGATAAAGGCTGCATTGAAGTTACTCAGCTCAGAATGCTACTTTTCCACCTCCTGACTGAGCCGATTAACAATAAGCTCCCAGCTCTAACTGGCTAATTCTTAGCCTAATTGCCTTGGTGGGGCTCTCTGAGCATCCCTGGAGGAGCCGTGGATGGGTGCTGTCCTCAGCCCATGGCAAAGCTGAGTCATTACAGGAGAGCCATCAGGAAGCAGACAGCCTGCCCCTAGCCCTTTACCAGAGTTTTCTCAATCCAGCTTGTTTAGTATTTAGGGATTTATGTACTCTTGCCTGGAAAATCCCATGGACGGAGGAGCCTGGTAGGCTGCAGTCCATGGGGTTGCACAGAGTCGGACACGACTGAAGCGACTTAGCATGTATAAAACATGCCTGGTTGTTCATTTTTTTTACATCACAGTTTTTCGTTCTAAGAAGCTAGAAAAGTTTTCAGAATTTATAGCTGTGTAATCTCATGGCTGCTTTTGGAAATGAATGGAAAATGGAAGGATGTTATGCACAGGCAGCCTGTTTTATGTAGCTTTTCTTTTCGTAGGTCGTCTGTGGGGAAAGTGCACTTTGGGCCCAATGTTTTGGTAACAGAGCAGCCCAATCTTTTCCTCAATCTGAGGGTAGGTGAGTAATCACAGCATGTGTTTGGGCTGGCAGGCAAAGTGTAGAAATTTCCACACGTTACAACACAGAACTTTCCAATTAGGAGTTTGGGATTAACGTATACACACACTGGGGTTGGTGGTTTAGTTGCTAAGTCGTGTCCGACTCTTGCGATTCCATGGACTGTAGCCTGCCAAGCTCTCCAGGCTAGAATACTGGAGTGGGTTGCCATTTCCTTCTCCACACTACTATATATAAAATAATCAACTATATATAAAATAACTATATATAACACAGGGAACTCTACTTAATACTCTGTAATAACCTACATGGAAAAAGAATCTGAAAAATAACATATATATATATGTATAACTGAACCACCATGCTGTACACCTAAAACTAATGCAACATTGTAAATCAGCTACACTCCAATATAAAATAAAAATTAAAAAAACTACAGATCTTTCTGCTGAGACACCATTTTCATTGAGCAAAAGTTTGGTAACACGGACCAAATGAGAATTGTTAGAGAATCTTCATAAGGTTCACGTTGTCAACAAAGCTGACATGTTAAACACAGGCTTCTCCTTTGTAGGAATTCATTGATAGAAATGCTTTTTTTGAGTTCTACAAATTCCTTTAAAACTCTTATAGAAGAAACGTCATCATTTAGAATTATGATTTAGTATTTTCAGCGCAAGAGGAGAGGTCAGATTTTCACTAGAGAAATGCCTACAGAAAGTTCTAAAAATACAGTCATGTTCCAGATGCTAATAAATCTTACCAAAAAAGATTTTCCCATCAGGTAATTATAATAATATCTATGTTTTATCAGTTTCTTACCATGAGCCAGGCTTTTATTCGACCTTAACAACAATCCCTTTAGGTAGATATACTGTTAGCACAGTAGAGTTTGAGATCCTAAGGCACACGAGAGGTGATGGACTCCAAAGTAAATAATGGAACCATCATTCAAATGAGGTCAGTTTGATTCCAAAGTCCATTCTTTCAGCTACACATAGATCCACTGGGGAAATACAGTGGTAAATAGAGTATAAAGAATATTTTTATTATCATCATGTTGTTTTCTTTTTTCTTAATTACAATATACATTTCAGAACTCCTAAGATGCTACAGTGAACTATAAGTCATCAGGAGTTTTGCAGCAGAAACCTTCCTTTTGTTCATGGTGCACTGCCCTAATTTGGATTCCTGAGACGAGAACTCGGGGGTAGGTAGTTTATTTGGGAAGTGATCCCAGAAAGCACAAATGAAGGAATAAGTCGAGAGAAGAGCTTCGGATAAATGACAGTCAAGTGTATGTTTATAGTCAGAGCACTGACCTGGGGCTCAAGACTGCTGAGGAGCTGTAAGGAATGTGCCTCGGAACAGCTCTACTGCAGGACCGGGAGGCTGGGCTCTTTATCCAATGGCTGCCGTCCTTCACTGTTGATCTTTGCTCTGGGGTTTAAATCCCAGCATGTCTAAGCTGCCCTGTGTGCAGGCTGAGCAGACTGTCATGGCAACAGGCAAAGCTCTCAGGCCAAAGGTTAGAGAGACAGACACTTGGGCTGGGAAGCCGTCAGAGGGCGAGGCAGCTGTCCTGTAGCTGCGGGGCCAGACGTGTGCCAAGGAAACATGGGGGGACATCGCCTGCTACAGCCCCCAGGGCACCCCTGCCCCACACTGAGCAGGCTCTGCTGTTGCTGCCTCAAGGTAGCTGAAGGCCACAGTCTCTAAGCCAACTCATAAATGGGAAGACAGGTGATAGGAATTATAGTCCCCATAGTGGCAGCCTGAGGCTTTAATTGCTATTTTGTAACAGCAACTATTTGCCTTTGTGATCATCAAGGTCAGTTAACACTAATACAATAACTGATTATTGGCTTGTTGGCCCATCTCATGAGGAACCTAAAAGCTTCAGTGGAACCCTTATTACGTTCCCTGGTCAAAGTGTACCCCCTCAAAGACCTAGAGCTTGAATGCTGTAGAGCCTAAAATTTCTATTACAGGGGGCATGTGATGTGATGTGATGTGATGTGATGTGAAGTTGCTCAGCCGTGTCCAACTCTTTTCGACCCCATGGACTGTAGCCTACCAGGCTCCTCTGTCCATGGGATTTTCCAGGCAATAGTACTGGAGTGGATTGCCATTTCCTTCTCCAAGGGATCTTCCCAACCCAGGGATCACAGGGGGCATAAACTCCCCCAAATAAGACACTGGAAGTGGAGCCACAAGGGCGTGAGCCCAGCTCTGAAAGATCTAAGAGCTGGTACCTTTGCTGAGACTATAAAAGTGAAAAGTGAAAGTGTTAGTCGCTCAGTCAGGTCCAAGTCTTTGTGATCCCATGGACTGTAGCCTGCCAGGCTCTTCTGTCCATGGAATTTGCCAGGCAAGAATACCGGAGTGGGTGGCCATTTCCTTCTCCAGGGTATCTTTCTGACCCAGGGATCGAACCAGGATCTCCTGCCTTATAGGCAGATTCTTTACCTTCTGAGCCACCAGGGAAGCCAAAAGACTTCTTGTAAAGAGACTATAAAAGGCTGTTTTAGTATCTCCTTAGTCTGGCAGCTTCTGGGAGATTCAGCCAACGGAAAGATCAGTGGATCTTATGGTCATGTGTCCATTGCCACACCTCGGCTCTCTTAGTTTAAGGAAACGTTATACAGGATTTCACCGCTTACAACTCCATAAATCCCTGGATACTGGGCTTGCAGGTTTTGAGGAAGGTGGTTCATCCTACCACCCATCTCTCAATCCTACATCCCCAAAGTCCATTTTCATGTCTGACTTCTCAGTGCTAACTGGACATATCAGCCAGGTCCTACAGCGCTTTTGCTGATAGCCATTTCTTCCGGTAGTTTTACTTTGCTTTTCAGGATAGTCTAAGAACTCAATCTATCACAGGTGTAGAAGCAATGAAGGAAGGAACAATGAGGAGGACTCTAACATCTTATGAGGTATTTGCCTCAGGTGAGGTCTTTGTTTGGTTCCAGGCAGTGGGAGGTGACTTGCCTCCACCACAGGAGAAGGCACCATTTGGTGAGTCTGGAGCTATCTACCCAAAGTCTGAATCCCAGGTCTTGGAGTCCAGCTCTTTTCCTATCAGAGCCTGCTTTTTAACATGGGAGACTTCCTAGAACTGTGCATGCAGCCCCCACTGTAGGTCTGTCATGCTTGTATCAAATCCTAGACCTGATTTTCAACAGTTTGACATACAGATGCAGGAGATAAAGATTCTTTGGATGCTTCCATGGAGGACCTCTGGCTTTCACACCGTGCCACAAGTTGATGGTTGGTTGACATAAGCCTTTTATTCACTTTCTTCAGTTAACAATTCCATGATCCTTATCATTACCGTTGCCCCCACAGGTTATCTTTCCAGTGCTACAGAGATTTTATAAGCCAGTGCTTCCTCTTCCATTCCACCCCCTCACAGGGAAGCATTTCAGTGATTGTGATGCTCAGGCTGATAGGAGTCTTCACGGCGGCATGCACCACCAACAATGCCATTGTTGCTGCCTTCTGACTGGAAGGAGCCAATTGTGGCTCCATCCTGAGACCACTTCTCCAACCACTTATCTAAGTTTGGTTTTCCCTTGAAGCTGAACCATATGTTGGATCTCTTAGTTAGGTATTCTAATTTTCTGTTCTTTTCTCTCAATGTTAGAATCTCTTTTCTTTCTGTCCTTTTCTGTTTTCCATCTTTGTCTTTTTATGCTTCCTTTGCAGTGATTTTTCCAATATTCGTCTTTCAGTCTTTTTGTTGAATCTAAAAACTTTTCTTCTATATTTAACTTCCAAGAGCTTTTTCTTATCCCTCAATCATCCTCCCCCTTTTTTAAAAGAGTATTATCCTGTCTTATTCTGTAGAAGCAAAATCTCCTCTCATTTTTCCATAATATATTAATAACAAGTTTTTGAAGTTTACTTCTGGTCCTGTTCATATCTCTTTCTTCCTTGCAATCCATTTTTTTAGTAGCTTATGTGTGTGTTTTGGTTCCTATTTTTCAAATTTGAGGCTTTTCTTGGATGTTTGATGATCCTTGGTTGATCATTTATATTTTAGAGCGAGACACAAAAATTCTAGTTTTCAAGCTCCACATATGTTGATTGGGTTCAACTAGTGGTCCTCACCATGGGTTAAGAAGGTGAATCTGATTGTTGTCTTGGGGGGCTCCAAATTACTGACAGACATGAGTCTTTTCTCTTGGGCTGATCAGTTTTCCTGGAGCAGAATTTTCCTATCTCTTGCCTAAAAAGCATAACCTGGTTCCTATTTATTCTAGGAGCCACTGGGGGACTGGACTGGGACTTTCACCATTAAATATACTGCCTTTAACATAATCTACATGTTTTCAACATGTGCCTTACTTTGTCTTAGCCATGATTTGTCCTCAATACTCTGGGCACATTTCTAGTTTTCTGCCAAAGTTGAGGAGAAGTCACTTAATCCTAGTAGAGAAGCAAAACTGGGCTTCTATATGTTTCTTGTAAAGACTTTGAAGCTATCCTCCTGTATTCAACTTCACCTTGAGTCTTGCCTTCAGAGATTGTTTGTTTTTAAATTCTGAATCTTGCTGAAGCAGGAATCAGCTTGCTTTTTGTTGGCTTACTTCTCCCCCTACCCTGCAGGCATCTTAAGATTTAAAAACCCTTACAATTTTCCACATGTTCTGACATGGGAAGATATCAATATATTCTGAAATTTAAAAAGACAAGTTTAAATTTCTGTGATCTTATTTCCCTATATTTATGTATATGTACATGTATAATAACACATACATATATATATGACATGTTGTATAACATCACGTGTGTATGTATGTGTGTATTTATATAGACAAAAGAAGAATCATGGAATAATACACACCAATCTTAACAGTAGTTACTTCTGGGAATGGGACTGAGTGAGGAATGGCTTTTATTCTTTACTTTTAACTTTTCTATTGTTTTAAACAGGCATGAAGTGAAGTGAAGTCACTCAGTTGTGTTCGACTCTTTGCGACCCCATGGACTGTAGCCCACTCAGGCTCCTCTGTCCATGGGATTCTCCAGGCAAGAATACTGGAGTGGGTTGCCATTTCCTTCTCCAGGGGATCTTCCTGAGCCAGGGATTGAAACTGGGTCTCCTGCATTGCAGGCAGACGCTTGATCCTCTGAGTCACCAGGGAAGCCATTTATACTTTATAATAATTACTATTGATAGAGGTATATGTTCAATACTTATTGCCAGGAGTTTTATCTTCCCTGATAGTTCAAGTGGTAAAGAATCTGCCTGCAATGTAGGAGGCACAGGAGACTTAAATTGGATCCCTGGGTTGGGAAGATCCATTGGAGGAGGGCAATCCACTCCAGTATTCTTGCCAGGAAAAATTCCATGGACAGAGGAGCCTGGTGGGCTACAGTCCATGAGGTTTCAAAGAGTCAGACACAACTAAAGTGACTGAGCACACAAACATACAACAGCAGGCTATAAAATAGAGTATATGTTAAATGTTTTATTATACACACACACAACTGGAGAGAGAGAGAGAGGAAACAGAGAGAGAGAGAGAGAGAGAGAGAGAAAGAGAGGGAGAGGGGAAGGAGAAGTTTAAAGAACAAATCTGAAAATGTATAAAGAATGGATACCTATGGATGACAAGGTTAAACATGATTTTTAATGACCTTCCATGATTTACAAATATCCTGCATTTGCTCATTTGGCCATTCATTCTCTCAGCATAGATTTATTGCATACTTCCTTTGCAACAGTTACTGGAGATACAGTGGTGAACAAGACAGACAAGGTTCTTACTTTCATGAAACTGACATTCTGATGGGTGGAGACAGTAAAACGACTTTAGACAACATGCTTCCTAGTCATTCATGAATCAAGTGGTAGTCATTGTTTGAGCCTATTTATGTACTTGGCTATAAAATGGTAATGCCTTAGAGGTGTCCAAGATGGTGAAGTAGGAAGACCTTGAACTCACCTCTTCCCACGGATACACCAAAATTACAAGTACTTATAGATCAAGTAAGTATCTCTTTATCTATGAGAATGACCTGAAGACCAGCAGAAAAAAATTTTCACAATGGAAGTCATAAAGAAGAAACCACAATGAGATGGATAGGAGGGGCAGAGATGTGGTTTAGTCAGAAACCACACCACTGGCTCAGCGATCCACAAATGGGAAGAATGTCACAATGGACCTGTTTCTTTTTTGTGCAATACCATACTGTTTTAGTTTCTGTTGCTTTGTAGTATAGTTTAAAAATCAGGGCATGTGAAATATCTAGGTTTGATCTTCTTTCTCAAGATTAGCTATTTGCTTTAGCTATTTGAGGTCTTTTGTGCTTCCATACTATTTTTAGAATTACCTGTCTTAGTTCTGTGAAAAACTTTTACCTTTTTGGTTAGATTTATTCCTAGCTGTTTTATTCTTTTTGATGCCTTTATAAATGGGATTATTGATTTCTCTTTCTGATAGTTTATTATTAGTGTATAGAAGTGCAAGATTTCTGTATACTAATTTTGTATCCTGTGACTTTACTGAATTCGTTTTTAAATTCTAATAGTTCTTTTTGGTAGCATTTGTAGGATTTTCTGGAGAAGGCAATGGCACCCCACTCCAGTACTCTTGCCTGGAAAATCCCATGGACAGAAGAACCTGGTAGGCTGCAGTCCATGGGGTTGCTAGGAGTCGGACACAACTGAGTGACTTCCCTTTCACTTTTCACTTTCATGCATTGGAGAAGGAAATGGCAACCCACCCCAGTGTTCTTGCCTGGAGAATCCCAGAGACAGAGGAGCCTAGTGGGCTGCCATCTATGGGGTCGCACAGAGTTGGACACGACTGAAGCGATTTAGCAGTAGCAGTAGCAGTAGGATTTTCTATATATAGTATTATGCTATCTGCAAACAGTGACAATTTGAGTTCCTTTAATTTCTTTTACTTGTCTGATTTCTATGGCTAGGACTTTTAATAGTGTATTGAATAAAAGTGGGAGGAGTGGACATCCTTGTCTTGTTTGTGATCTTAGAAGAAATGATTTCAGCTTTTTACCATTGAATATGACATTAGATGTGGGCTTATCAAACATGGACTTTATTATACATATTTTGGTAGTATCTGTAGGATTTCCTACATANATGTGGTTTAGTCAGAAACCACACCACTGGCTCAGCGATCCACAAATGGGAAGAATGTCACAATTGACCTGTTTCTTTTTTGTGCAATACCATACTGTTTTAGTTTCTGTTGCTTTGTAGTATAGTTTAAAAATCAGGGCATGTGAAATATCTAGGTTTGATCTTCTTTCTCAAGATTAGCTATTTGCTTTAGCTATTTGAGGTCTTTTGTGCTTCCATACTATTTTTAGAATTACCTGTCTTAGTTCTGTGAAAAACTTTTACCTTTTTGGTTAGATTTATTCCTAGCTGTTTTATTCTTTTTGATGCCTTTATAAATGGGATTATTGATTTCTCTTTCTGATAGTTTATTATTAGTGTATAGAAGTGCAAGATTTCTGTATACTAATTTTGTATCCTGTGACTTTACTGAATTCGTTTTTAAATTCTAATAGTTCTTTTTGGTAGCATTTGTAGGATTTTCTGGAGAAGGCAATGGCACCCCACTCCAGTACTCTTGCCTGGAAAATCCCATGGACAGAAGAACCTGGTAGGCTGCAGTCCATGGGGTTGCTAGGAGTCGGACACAACTGAGTGACTTCCCTTTCACTTTTCACTTTCATGCATTGGAGAAGGAAATGGCAACCCACCCCAGTGTTCTTGCCTGGAGAATCCCAGAGACAGAGGAGCCTAGTGGGCTGCCATCTATGGGGTCGCACAGAGTTGGACACGACTGAAGCGATTTAGCAGTAGCAGTAGCAGTAGGATTTTCTATATATAGTATTATGCTATCTGCAAACAGTGACAATTTGAGTTCCTTTAATTTCTTTTACTTGTCTGATTTCTATGGCTAGGACTTTTAATAGTGTATTGAATAAAAGTGGGAGGAGTGGACATCCTTGTCTTGTTTGTGATCTTAGAAGAAATGATTTCAGCTTTTTACCATTGAATATGACATTAGATGTGGGCTTATCAAACATGGACTTTATTATACATATTTTGGTAGTATCTGTAGGATTTCCTACATATCACCTGATAATGAAATCAGACACAGACACTAAAAAAAAAAGGGGAAATTACACACCAATATCACTGATTAATATAGATGTAAAAATTCTTGATAAAACATTAGCAAACCAAATTCAACAACACATTAAAAAGATCATACATCATGATCAAATGGGGTTTATTCTAGGGATGGAAGGATGTTTCACTATCTGCAAATCAATCAGTGTGTACCTCACATTAACAAACTGAAGAATAAAAATCATATGATCATCTCAACATATGTGAAAATGCTTTTAGCAGAGTTTAACATTTATTTATGGTAAAACTCTCAACAAAGTTGGCATAGAGGGAACATACAACACAAAAATCAATGAAACAGACTACAGAGTCCAGAAATGAACCCAAGCTCATAAGCTAATTAATCTATGACAAAGGAGGCAAAAATATATAATGAAGAAAAGACAGCCTCTTCAATAAGTGGTGCTGGGAAAGGTGGAAAGCTACAAGCAAAGGGATCAGACTGGACAACTGTCTCACAGTGCATACAAAAATAAACTCAAGATGGGCTAAATACTTGAACATAAAACTTGAAACCATAAAACTCCTAGAAGAAAGCACTGACAGCATGTTCTTTGACACTGGTCCTCAGGCAAGGGAACAAAAGCAAAAATAGGCAGCTGGACTACATCAGACTAAAATGCTTTCACATAGTGAAAAAACTGTCAACAAAGGAAGAGGTGGCTTACGGAATGGGAGAAAGTATTTGAAAATGATATGTTTATTTAGAGACTAATATCCAAAATATACAAACAGCTCATAAAACTCAATATTAAAAAAAAAGAAGGCAGTGAGTAAAAGCCCTGAACAGAAATATTTCCAAAGACAATATAACAGATGGCCAAGAGGTACATGAAAAGCTGTTCAACATAACTAATCATCAAGGCAAAGCAAGTCAAAACCGCAATGAGATACCACCTCACACCTACCAGAATAGTTCTCAATGAAAGGATAACAAATAACAAATGTGCTCTGTTGGTGGGATGGTAAATTGGTAGAGCCACTATGGAAAGCTGTAAGGAGGTTCCACAAAAAATTAAAAATAGAACTATCATATGATCCAGCAATTTCAGTTCTGTGTATTTACCTGAAGGAAACAAAACACTAATTCAAAGACATATGCATACCAGTGTTCACCACAGCATTATTTACAATAGTTATGATATGGAAGCCATGTCAGTGTCCATCAACAGACAAATGGATAGAGAAGGTGTGGTATATATGCACAATGGAATACTATTCAACCACAAAAAGACATCTTACCAATTGTAACAATATGGATGGATCTAGAGAGTATAATGCTAAGTGAAATAAGTCAGATAGAGAAAGATAAACACTGTATGCTTTCACTATATGTGGAATCTAAAACACAAAACAAAAGAAATAAAACAAACCCAGATTCATAGGTACAGCGCATAAACAGGTGGTTGTAGGGAGGAGAAGGGTTGAAATAGGTGAAGGGGATTAATGTTTACAAACTTTCATTTGTAAAATAAATAAGCCACAGGCATGTAATATACATACAGCACAGGGAATATGGTCACTAATATAGTAATAACTTTGAATGCAGACAGATGATTACAAGACATCATGGTGGTCATTTCAAAATGAAAGCAAATGTCAAATCACTATCTAGTACACCTGAAACTAACCTAATATTTTATGTCAACTGTAATTTTAAAAAGACATAAATGATATGTTTATGCTTTGCACAGTAGTCAGGAAATTTAATCTGATTAAATTCATGTAATTATTCATCCTTAGTAAGGATGTAGAGAATATGCCTAGGATTCCAAGAAATACCTTCTCTGAGAGACTACACTCCAGCATTGTGGGGCCCAACTGGTATGCTGAGGCATACTGATATACCACAATTCTGTCACTGGCTTGCAATGTAATTTTGATCAATTTGTAAGTTGTTATTTTTTTACTATAATTAATGACATTGGACATACTGAAAAGGTAAAGGATTGACAACAGATTTTACATCAGAAAAAAGATCTTATTTGTTAAAACATGCATGTGCTCTAAAACAATATTTATTTGTCTGAGCTGGGTCTTAGTTGCAGCACACGGGACTTTTTTTTTAGTTGCAGCATGCAGGATCTCCTAGCTGTGGCACGAACTTTTAGTTGTGGCATGTGGTATCTAGTTCCCCAACCAGGGATCTAACAAAGGGCCCCTGCATCGGGAGTGTGGAGTCTTAGCCACTGGGCCATCAGGGAAATCCTTATGTTTTAATCATTTTTAAGGGAACCTAGCTGAGGTACTTTCAACAACGGTGCAAAGACTACTCAATGTCAGAAGGAAGGCTCTTCAACAAATGGCCTTGAGAAAATACTTAAATGAAAGACCTAAAACTATATAACTCCTAGAAGAAAACATAGGGGCAAAAATCTTCAATGACGTTGGATTTGGCAGTGATTTCTGGATACGACACCAAAGCAAAGGCAACAAAAGCAAATATAGNAGCTAGTTCCCCAACCAGGGATCTAACAAAGGGCCCCTGCACCGGCAGTGTGGAGTCTTAGCCACTGGGCCATCAGGGAAATCCTTATGTTTTAATCATTTTTAAGGGAACTTAGCTGGGGTACTTTCAATAAGGGTGCAAAGATTACTCAATGTCAGAAGGAAGGCTCTTCAACAAATGGCATTGAGAAAATACTTAAATGAAAGGCCTAAAACTATATAACTCCTAGGAAAAAACATAGGGGCAAAAATCTTCAATGACGTTGGATTTGGCAGCGATTTCTGGATACGACACCAAAGCAAAGGCAACAAAAGCAAATATAGATCAATGGGATTGCATCGAACTTCAGAATTTTTGTGCCTCAAAAGTCACAAACAGAAGAGTGAAAGGCAGCCCACAGAATGGGAGAAAATATTTGCAAATCATACATTTGATAAGCAATTAATATGTCCATGGGATTTTCCAGGCAATAGTACTGGAGTGGATTACCATTTCCTTCTCCAAGGGATCTTCCTGACCCAGGGATTGAACCNAGGATGGAGGTACAGGAAGCTGGGTAGGGAGCCAGGCAAAGCACTGCTGTCTGATCCTAACCCCCTCACAGCATCAAAGCCTCCTCTAGGTCTTCCAGATTGGGGCTGTCTCAACTCTTTCATTTTCTAAACTTGCATCTTTATCATAATTTCAGGGCTTAATTCTATGCCAGGAGGTACTATCTTATTTTTTTATTTTTAGCGTTATTTTTCACTGATGCTGAGACACAGCAGCATTCAATCTGTGCATAGGGTCTTCTCTGGGGAAAAAGATCCCACCCACATGGAAACACCCAGGCTCTGAGTTCAGATGGCCTGGGTTTGAATCTCAGCTTTACTACTGACCAGCTGTATGACCCTGGACAAATTACTTAAAATTTCTTTGCTTCATTGTCCTCATCTGTAAAACGGGGATAATAATAATGCCCACTTCAATAAGTGGGGGAGGATTTCAATTAATGTGGATACTATATGCATTTAGAACAGCTCTTGGCCCTTAATAAATAACTAATAAATGTCAAATATTATTTTTTCAATGAGAAGAGAGCCTGAGAAGGAGCCTAGATTGATTGGAGGCTGTCTTTCACTCAATAAATATATTCTGAATGCCTCCCGTGTGCCAAATACAGCTCCAAGATCTTGTGGTATATCAGTCAATAAACAGACAAAAGTCTCTGACCCAATGTAGGAGACCTGGCTTTGATCCCTGAGTCAGGAAACTCCCCTGGAGAAGGAAATGGCTACCCACTCCAGTGTTCTTGCCTGGAGAATACAGTCCATGGGGTCACAAAGAGCTGGACATGACTGAGCAACTAATACTTCCACACAGGATGTCATCTTTTTCTGTTGACTCTGAAATAAAAAGTTGGATCTTCAGAACAATTCCCTAGAGGGGCTGTATGAATGCCTTTCACATTTCTTTTTTTCTGTACAATTGTTTATAAGGATTGCAGTAGCAAACACTAAGCCCAGTCCATGGGCCTCACCCAGGGCAGACCTGACCCACCAGCACGGCCTCTCTCCTACCCGGAAGTCCTATTAACACCTTACAAACCTCCTTAGAGCAAACTCAGGACAACGCTCTGCTTCCTTAAGAGCCGGTGATCACTTTGTGGCTCTTCTCTCCCTGCTCTTCCNACGGCCTCTCTCCTACCCGGAAGTACTATTAACACCTTACAAACCTCCTTAGAGCAAACTCAGGACAACGCTCTGCTTCCTTAAGAGCCGGTGATCACTTTGTGGCTCTTCTCTCCCTGCTCTTCCTCCTTGTAGGGCTGGGGACACGCTGTAGATCAGGACTTCTCAACCTCGGTCTTCCTGACATCTTGTACCAGATAGCTCTTTGTAGAGGACAGTTGTCCTGTGTGTCAGAAGGTGTTTAACAGCATCCTTGGCCTCTGCTTGCCTGATTCCAGGAGCATCCTCCCAGCTGTGACAAGAAAAAATGTCTCCAGGCTTTGCTGTGTGTCCCCTGGGGGTAGATTCATCCCTGGATGAGACCCTCTGCTGACAGTTGCCAGGTGGACAAGGCTGCCTGACACAGCCTCAGGGTCCACGTGGTTCTAGTCTCTGTTGTCAGTGAAGCTTCTCTGGTACCCGGAATCTGAGCACCTCTCCTGGCTCAAGATATTCTGTGCTGAGTGCTCACAGCTTCTACATCCTTATCATACAAATGGCCAACCCTAGGAGCTCTCTGACTCTGGTTCATTCAGGACACCAGGATGGTTCATGGATGGAGGGATAGAAAGAGGAAGAGGCAGCCATTCATTCCTTTCCTTTTTCATGGGCTCAGACCATACTTACAGAGGGCAGGCCACACCAAGTGTAGCATCCAGCTCTTTCCCAATTAGATACTGGGTTTACCACATGTGGGCAGTCAGGCATGATCAATGGCACACTTGGCCCTTTATTTTCTTTCTTCTCCTTGTTACAAGACGGCTGAAGCTGGATTCAACTTGCCTGCGTGTGTTCTGAACTGGCATGATCTCAGGGGATCTAATAGCCAGTTTTTGAAGTCCCTAAAAATACTGGCAGAAAGGGGTCATCCCTGGAAGCTGTGGCTCAGGCAGGGCTCACAGGTGAGTGCTGGCTCTAAGAGGAAGGGGAGGGCCCAGATTGCCCTGCATCTCCCAGCACCTCTGCGAGGATATTCACCAGCCCTTCTGTATAAGTGCCCCGTGCAGTGTGCATCTCTGGCAGGTGTCTGTTCTTCCAAGGTGACTGAATTATGTCACAGTCAGAATTAAGTCTAGTATTTATGTTGGGATATTGATTGTGAGGGCACACTTTGTCCTTTAAAATTTTTTAAAAATCCAATCTGGTTTCTTTTTAGATTGCCCTTTGAAAGACGTAGGCCTGCAAGGCTTGAGAGACTCACTTCTGGCAAGTTTGTACAATAATTTTCCAACGCAGTTGGACTTTGCTCTAGTGCAGTCCTTGACGTCACAGCTCTGTACCCTGTTCCTGATGCTTCTGGTTCTTTCAAAAGTTGAGTCTTTTTAAAGGGGTCCATCATGAACCATGATCAGAGGGTATTAAAAAATTATATATATATGGTTCTGACATTTTGGGTCAGGAAAGAACAAGTGAAACAAAGCTGCACTGGAAAGGTGCAGTGAGGAAGAGAGGCAGGGGTGTTTTGAAATGATGCGTGTCTGAGAGGCAGGGGCTGCTCGGAAGCTGGATGTGCCTGGCTGCCTGGCCGTGGCCCGCTCCCACCCTCCCCTGACAGTCAAAACCATAGATGCCCGAGAGGAACAAGTTCATACTGAAACTTCTTTCCTCTTGAAAACTTCATTCAGCTATCTTTCAGTTTAGTTCACTCAGCCACACAGCTCAGGGAGCAGACAAGTGAAGAAACCCTGAGGATGTGGTTTGCTCCAGGTGATTCAAATCAGTGTCTCAGAATACATGAGAAGTTTCTATCCTGGAAATTGCTGTTCAAGTCACCTGAAATTGTGGCTTCCAGTCCTGTCACAGTTCTGCAAAGTCCCTTATAAAACCCTCACTACACTTGACAGAGAAACAGATTTGTTGCTTTCTTTCTCTTTCTCATAGAATGTGCTGGTTGTTTCTCTGTTCTCTGGTATTAGCACAACCCCAAACCTAGACAGTTTAGGGGCTGCAACATTTTAGATCATTGTTCAGAGACTCTTTTCTCTCCTCCTTTCTCAAAATAGCACTGCTCTGAGCTATCTTTCTCAAGAGCATCTACCTTCTCCTGGGAACTCTGTTCCTCATGGTAAATGGTCTGCAGGAACCTGCTCAGTCTTGCTTCATAATATGTCTACATCACTCAGGAATTCAAAACTAGTGCACCCTAAGCAAGGTTCACATTCTTATTGTTTCACAAACAGCACACCAAGAAGAGACTTGAGTTCCTGGAGATATTTTCCAGCTTGGTTTTTCCTCCTTCAATATGAAAGTTACAAGAAGATCTATATTCAAAATGCATTTTTTTCAGACTTCTGGATTGTGTATCAGTGAATGAATAGACCATAGAACAACCAGGTGCAAAAAAATAGCCAGTAAATTCAGAAGGAAATGAATGGTTCAGCCGAGGAAATTATGACCTGGTGATAATATACAAAGAATAGAAAAATGGGCTCAATACCATCCTCTAGAATAAGAATACTAGTGTTTAATGATTGCAGAAATTTTACAAAGTGCAAGGTTTCTGGGTAACTATGCCTGAGGGCAAGGTCAGTCAGTCATTCAGCTGGTTGATCTCATATCGTAGTGACCAGAGCCTTGCAGCCCAGCTCTGCCCCACTTCCCCAGACTCCTTCCTGTCACATCCCCTTCCCTTCACAGATCATCTCCCATAATCCCAGCCAGGTTGGCCTCAGGCTTCCAAACACCCAGCCAAAACTGGATTTGGCTTTTCATTGCTTTTTTTCCTTTTCTTTTGTACTTTTGAAATTAATTTTCCCAAGGAGGCAGCTCCTGGAGATTTTCATGGAAAGAAAATATTAATCTATAAGATCCCATATGCAACAGGGGATTTTGGTGGCTGAGCAGAAGCCCTTCATCTCTCTCCACTCCTTCTCCTTATCCTTTATCTGTTACCAGCTAGGTACACATGTGAGGTTTCATTTTGTAATTCGAGTTGGAGGAAAATGATTTTGGGGGATATAATTTGGTTGGAGGGGATGAGATCTGAGACTTCTGGCAAGGGACAATGGCTAGCATCGAAGATTTGGGAGCGCTGGGCACAAGCAGAGAGCAGCTCTGGGGGCCAGGGAAGCCATGTGGCATGGAGTTGGGGCTGCAGTGTGGGGCAAGGGTTCCTGAACCATGGAGGGCGGCACCCGATGACTTTTAGGGTGCCAACTCTTCCAATTCCAAGAGTTTCCTTTGATATTGAAGTTTCTTAGCAATTTAATAATTTGTTATTAAAAACACGTTGTCATAAGGTAATACTTCATTATGTTTGTCTTCTTGCAACAGTGTCTTACAGATTTTAAATAGGGATTGCTTAAGGAAGAATAAAAAAGAATCCATTTTACTTGGACTAAGGTGAGGTCTCTCAGTCGTGTCCGACTCTTTGTGACCCGTGGACTGTAACCTACTATACTAGGCTTCTCTGTCCATGGGATTCTCCAGGCAAGAATACTGGGGTGGATTGCCGTTTCCTTCTCCAGGGGATCTTCCTGACCCAGGGATTGAACCTGGGTCTCCTGCATTTCAGGCAGACGCTTTAACCTCTGAGCCACCAGGGAAGCATTACCAAAAATGCTCTGTATCCCAAGCTGCTGGTATCCTTTGCACAGCACAGCTGTGTTAGATGCTATGTGGTTGCATTCTCCATCTTAATTGAAAGCTTCTCATTGATCACAGTCAGAGGGTGGAGCAGGTCTCCAGAATGGGCCATGGAGAGCTAGTAACATCCTGGTACCCATTGTGGGGTTCCCATCACTGCACAGGAAACTGTGCAAATTCTTGGTTGAGTTATGCTACAGAAGAACGGTTCCCACGGCCAGACTGTGGACTCTTGCAGGTCTGGTTGGACCAACTGATATTTATTATGAGTGAAATGAGGAAAAGAACAAGGCAGTGATTTTTTTTCTTGATGTTAATTTAGTCAAAAGCTCTCCTTTATTTGAATCATGCTTTTCCCAGTTTCAGATGTTAAAAATGTCATTTCATCTCAGATACAAGGGTGAGACTAAATTGGCAGGGTCTTTTGTTTGTCTGTAATGCCTGTACATGACAAAATAAAACTCTGCCATTCTCTAAAGTTTTGGTTTTGAAATGTCACAAGCCTGGGAATCTCTGTTCTAGAAATAGTTGTCAACTAGACTTTCGAGGAGTGAGTCTTAAAGTTCACATTTCTGTTGAACCCTGGGCTGTGAGCTGGTCACTGAGAACCTTGGGAAGTCTTTCTGATGCCTTTAGTACTTTGTTAAAAATGAAAATGTTAAGCTGTGATATCCCTCGTCCCTCCAAAGCATTATTTTCACTTAACTGTGTTTTTAGCGTTTTTCATTCTGGAGGAAAAAAAAAAGGGTGGGGCAAGGGGGCTCCTCTAGGGCTCATGTAGGAAGTTAAGCTGATGAGAACTGTCGAGTCCAGAGCTGCACTCACACGGTCCATGTGAAATAAATCACGAAGACGAGAAGCCCCTGGCACACAGCCAGGTGAAACAAGGAGTGGCCCTTAGGGAGTGGGACCCTCCGCATCGTTGGATAGGCGGGGCCCGCTGCAGGGGATTGTGTCACTTGCCCAGCGCTGGGAAGCACCTCTCTCCAAACTACAGGCCTTACCTGTCTGGTGGCTCAGGGAGCCTGGGGCGCTGGCTGAGGATTCTGGTCTAACCATCAGCACCCAGTCTACCAAGAGAAAACCTGAACTAAGATCAAGTAAAGCCAGAGCAAGAAGAACCAATATTGTTTGCTACCCACAGCGTGGGAGACCTGGGGAGATTTACACTGCCTTTCTGGGGGAGAGTCTACTGGACACTCTGCAGCTGGAAAGGACTTGAACACTGAGTTGCTTTGCTTGAGTGCTCTTTGCCTGGGAGGCTTTGGTATGAGGGGAATATTGGAGTCTGCTAAGTACTATTGTGTTCTCATGTAAATTACCAAAATCATCTGGGGCTCATGGCTGCTGCTGCTCAGTCGCTTCAGTTGTGTCTGACTCTGTGCGACCCCATGAACTGCAGCCCACCAGGCTCCTCCATCCATGGGATTTTCCAGGCAAGAGTACTGGAGTGGAGTGCCATCGCCTTCTCCGATCTGGGTATCATAGGCAAAGATAAATTACTGAGGTTGTTTTGGGTGGTGACAGTGTGGAGGGGGAGGTGATCTGGGATTTTCCCTTGAGTGAGTGGCATTGTCAGTATGGATTGTTGGGGGTGGGAGTATTGGAAGAGGGATGGAGAAACATTTGCTCAGCTCCCTTCCTCATTGGTGACAGACTGGTCCCTTGGGACATGCATTCTGAATTTCTGAGTGGTGACTGCAGGAACCTCAAGAAGTTCTCTTTGTGCTTGATTCCTCAACATCAACAGAAAAGCCAGGGAGGAGGCCAAGAGTGCGTGGTGCTGGCATGAGCTGAGTGCTGTGTGCAGTTTGGCAGCTTGAAGTTCAGGCTGCATGTGGGGATGTGGAAACCACGCCCAAAGACCTCAGAAGCAAGGGTAGGTGGGTGTGGCACCTAAGTGTGTGATGCGGTACACACCTTGCACCACTCAGATTCACCTGTGCTAAAGCCTCCATTTCTGTGAGAATAAGATTTTCTCACTTATTTTATTCAAGAGAGAAAGTGTAAGTTCAGTAAGTCATAGAGTCTGTTTCAAGGCAGTAACCAGTTATGTCTTTGAAAAAACCAACGCGAGAGGATTAGTAAAACAAACTATAGTTCCCACTGTAGCTAATCCAATAGGCATAACTGATTTTCATTATCTTCTTGCTTCACCATCCATTCTAGAATTCTCTTCTACTCAACCATCACTGAACTGGCCTCAGTGACTTGCCTGATGGCTGACTCAGGTTTTCACTGTCTAGTGATGTTACCTTGCTTTTTTGGGGGGATAATAGCTGCAATTGCCCATTTATCATTCTCACTTGGCAAGGAGTCACCACGAGGTGCCCCAGTATATCTCCTAGATTCTAAATGTACTCTTCTCTGACCCATTGTATAGAAAAAACCTGCAGAACTTCATGTGAATCACTGGCACTTACTTCCGTGGTAGCATAAACACATGACTGCTGGTCCACTGGTGGATGGTGATCTGGTGGGAGTTACAACTACAAGTTCAATGGAACTTTTTATCGTGTCTTCTGGCTGATGATTTCTCCCTAAGAACTAAGATTTTTAACCAGCAGAGTCAAAGGCTTCAAGGGCAGTGTAGATTCCGCTAGTGGGATACTGGGAGAGAGGGCAAGAAGGCCCAGTTGTATTTCTGCTATTGGGTTTCAGGACCCAGGTAGTCTAGCTATTAGAGATGTACTCTGTCCAACCCATTTGTTGTCAAAAATGGGTCATTTCCTTTTTTCTGAGTAATATTCCATCGTGCATATGCACCACATCTCCTTTATCCAGTCACCTACTGATGGGCATTTAGGCAATATAGTGCTGCTATGGACACTGAGGTGCAGATATCTTTTCAAATTATAGTTTTTCCCTCATATATGCCCAGGAGTGGGATTTCTGGATCATATGGCAACTACATTTTCAGCTTTCTCAGGAAACTCACACTGTTTTCCATAGTGGCTGCACCAATTTACATTCCTACCAACAGTGTAGGAGGGTTCCCATTAACAGAACATTCTTTACATTTCTATATATATTTCACAATTTTGTATTGATACTTAAAATATGATTGATATGGTCACATCTTTTATAAGGGTTCACATTCATATAACATTTGTGAGTTTATTTTTTACAATTTCGTATTGATATTTTTAAAATGATTGATATATTCAGACTCTTTATATGATTCCTATTGATATAATACTTGTGGACTTAAAATTATAATGAGCATTACCAGGCAGTGTGAGAGAGGAGAGGAGTGGCTGCTCATCTGCTCCCTGGTAGCCCTTCTAAGTCCTGACTCTACCGCTGTCAGGTCAGCCTGGGAGGAAGGCTCTGGTGTCAGCTGAACTGGCTCACACTGGTTCTCGTGAGCGCCAGCCTCACATGACACTGTCCCCAAGAGCTTCAGCTGAGTGGCAGGAAGCCAGCTTGGTCCCACTCCATATTGTCAGCAAAGACTAACTTTTGTGGTGAAAATAAACACGGTGTAGAGTACACCCAGCGCACATTCTGGTTTATCTTGTCAAATCTCTGGGCATCTGATGCAAGCCTTGAAACATCAATCCTCCCAACAGAACTGGCTCCTTTACTGAATAATGCCAAGTGTCAGCCACTCTCCTTCAGCCGTCTTGTTTGGAACAGCTCTACCTGTCTATCTACTGCATCTTTAGCCTCATGGTGGCATAAGAACAGAGACACATGGCTGGGATTAATTGCGACAAGGCTTTCAGCCAAATTTTCTTCAATTCAACTGCAGACTCACCCTCAAAAATGATAGTAGTGGGCCGCCTTGTAAATGGTTGGTTCAAAACTCTACCTTTTATGGTGTAGTTTTGATACTATAGAAACATGTCACACTATTTCAGGGAATATATACCCCATTGATTTTCTTCACGGGTTAATCTTATAAAAATCAAATTAATCTTTGAATAATAATGTTTTGCCACTTTCAATGAAAGCAAGATCAGGTCCCCAAAGTTTTCTAATCAGTTCTTTTTTTGTGTGTGGATGATGCCCAAGTGTATTATTGTTAAATGAACTCACTTATATGTAGTTCTCAAAACAATATAATGACTGCCTTCTCCAATGATTAATTTTTCCTATAAAAGGCATCTTTTACAAATGTGTAATACATTTTAATGGCTTATTAATGACTTGGATTCCTAAGGCAGTTTCTCTAATCATTATTTGAGCATTTAGGCACTGGTCAGTCTAGTACCATATACAATTAAAGATGTTTAAAACATCTAGTGGAAGTGAGGCAATGAAGTCTAGGTTATAATGTAACAGATAGCTTAGTACATCAGCATCCAACATTATTTTTCGAAGATTGTAGTCTACTCTGTACTGAGCAAAAAGAATCTCTCACTCCTTGTGTGATAACTGAGTCAATGAGAGGGTTTCACATCAACGGGATGCTACTTGCTACTCCACTAGCTGGCATCCACCAGTCAGTCATTGCTGGTTGATTCCAGTGCTCTTTCCAGATGAACCCAGATATGCCTTCAGAATCCTTCCCAAAAGATGCTCTGAGGCAGCCACCAAGCAGCAGAGTTGGCATGTGAGATTCATTTTGTAATGGNTATGATAACTGAGTCAATGAGAGGGTTTCACATCAACGGGATGCTACTTGCTACTCCGCTAGCCGGCATCCACCAGTCAGTCATTGCTGGTTAATTCCAGTGCTCTTTCCAGATGAACCCAGATATACCTTCAGAATCCTTCCCAAAAGATGCTCTGAGGCAGCCACCAAGCAGCAGAGTTGGCATGTGAGATTCATTTTGTAATGGGTTTACCCTATTATGTTATGGGAGAAGGAAGTGGCAGTCCACTCCAGTATTCTTGCCTGGGGACTCCCATGGACAGAGGAGTCTGGCAGGCTACGTGCACAGGCTTGCCAAGAGTCGGACACGACTGAAGCGACTTAGCCCAGCACATTATGTTATGGCCTGAATTTTCTCCCTGAAAAACTCATATGTTGAAGTCCTAACTGCCAGGCCCTCAGAATGACACTGATTTGGAGACAGGGTCTTTAATNAGTCCACTCCAGTATTCTTGCCTGGGGACTCCCATGGACAGAGGAGTCTGGCAGGCTACGTGCACAGGCTTGCCAAGAGTTGGACATGACTGAAGCAACAGCCCAGCACATTATGTTATGGCCTGAATTGTCTCCCTGAAAAACTCATATGTTGAAGTCCTAACTGCCAGGCCCTCAGAATGACACTGATTTGGAGACAGGGTCTTTAATGAGGCAAGTAAGCTAGAATGAGGTCATTGGGGATGCCCTTAACCCAGTGACTGTTGTCCTTATAAGAAGAAACTTGGACACAGATATGTACCAAGGGAAGATGATGGGAAGATAGAGGCATGAAGAGAGATAAGACAGACATTTACCAGCCAAGGAGAGAAGCTTGGGACACAGCCTTCCCTACGAACCCCAGAAGAAACCAATCATTGTTGACACCTTGGTCTCAGACTTCTAGACTCCAGAACTGTGAGAAAATAAATTTCTGTTGTTTAAGCCACCACCCAATGTGTGGTTCTTTGTTACTGCTGCCCTACCAAATGATTACAAGGCTCACAAAATGAAAAACTTAGAAGTAAAATGGTGAAAGTAATTAAGAAACTTCTTGACTTCTATAATAACAAAATAGCATCCTTTGCAATTTTTTATATTTACACTCAAGTTAATGTTATTCCTCTAGGTTGAATATACCCCAATATTTTCTGGCTTGTGGGAGTTAGTTCTAATACCATAGAGTAAGGCCTCTATAACAAGGAACAAAGTTTTCAGTTCAGTTCAGTCGCTCAGTCTTGTCCAACTCTTTGCAATCCCATGAATCGCAGCATGCCAGGCCTCCCTGTTCATTACCAACTCCTGGAGTTCACTCAGACTCAAGCCCATTGAGTCAGTGATGCCATCCAGCCATCTCATCCTCTGTCGTCCCCTTTTCCTCCTGCCCCCAATCCCTCCCAGCATAAGAGTCTTTTCCAATGAGTCAACTCTTTGCATGAGGTGGCCAAAGTATTGGAGTTTCGGCTTTAGCATCATTCCCTCCAAAGAAATTCCAGGGCTGATCTCCTTCAGAATGGACTGGTTGGATCCCCTTGCAGTCCAAGGGACTCTCAAGAGTCTTCTCCAACACCACAGTTTAAAAGCATCAACTCTTTGGCTCTCAGCTTTCTTCACAATCCAACTCTCACATCCATACATGACCAATAGAAAAACCATAGCCTTGACTAGACTGGACAAGTCTGGTCCGTCTGGACCTTTGTTGGCAAAATAATGTCTCTGCTTTTAAATATTCTATCTAGGTTGGTCATAACTTTGCTTCCAAGGAGTAAGCGTCTTTTAATTTCATGGCTGCAGTCACCACCTGATATGTGCATTATAAAATACTAAAACAGACCTGGAAGTCAGAGTTGAATTTATAACATGAGCCTAAAAACATGAAACATCTCTGTGGCAAATGGAATAATGATCTCTGAAGATGTCCATGTCCTAATTGCCAGAACCTGTTGCTACATTACATCACATGGAAAATGAGAATGAAGATTTTAGTTGGAATTATGATTGCTAATTGACTGACTTTATTTTTTTTTAATTTTTTTAATTTTTTTAATACTTTATTCTACATTACAATACTGTATTGGTTTTGCTATACATTCACATGAATCAGCCACAGGTGTACACGATCTCCCAATGCCGAAGCTCCCTCCTACCTCCTACCCCATATCATCTCTCTGGATCATCCCGTGCACCAGCCCCAAGCATCCTGTATCCTGTATTGAACATAGACTGGCACTTCGTTTCTTATACGGTAGTATACATGTTTCAATACCATTCTCCCAAATCATCCCACCCTCCCCCTCTCCCTCAGAGGCCAAAAGTCCGTTCTATACCTCTGTGTCTCTTTTGTTGTCTCACATACAGGGTCATCATTGCTATCTTTCTAAATTCCATATATATGTGTCAGTATACTGTATTGGTGTTTTTCTTTCTGGCTTACTTCACTCTGTATAATCGGCTCCAGTTTCATCCATCTCATTAGAACTGATTCAAATTTATTCTTTTTAAGGGCTGAGTAATATTCCATTGTGTTTATGTACCACAGCTTTCTTATCCATTCATCTGCTGATAGACATCTAGGTTGTTTCCATGTCCTGGTTATTATAAACAATGCTGCAATGAACATTGGGGTACATGTGTTTCTTTCAATTCTGGTTTCCTCAGTGTGTATGCCCAGCAGTGGGATTGCTGGGTCATAAGGCAGTTCTATTTGCAATTTTTTAAGGAATCTCCACACTGTTTTCCATAATGGCTGTACTAGTTTGCATTCCCACCAACAGTGTAAGAGGGTTCCCTTTTCTCCACATCCTCTCCAGCATTTATTGCTTGTAGACTTTTGGATCGCAGCCATTCTGACTGGTGTGAAATGGTACCTCATTGTGGTCTTGATTTGCATTTCTCTGATAATAAGTGATGTTGAGCATCTTTTCATGTGTTTGTTAGCCATCTGTATGTCTTCTTTGGAGAAATGCCTATTTAGTTCTTTGGCCCATTTTTTGATTGGATCGTTTATTTTTCTGGAGTTGAGCTGCATAAGTTGCTTGTATATTTTTGAGATGAGTTGTTTGTCAGTTGCTTCATTTGCTATTGTTTTCTCCCATTCAGAAGGCTGTCTTTTCACCTTACTTATAGTTTCCTTTGTTGTGCGGAAGCTTTTAATTTTAATTAGATCCCATTTGTTTATTTTTGCTTTTATTTCCAGTATACTGGGAGGTGGATCATAGAGGATCCTGCTGTGATTTATGTCAGAGAGTGTTTTGCCTATGTTCTCCTCTAGGAGTTTTATAGTTTCTGTTTTTACATTCAGATCTGTAGTCCATTTTGAGTTTATTTGACTGACTTTAAAATGGGGGAGTTTATCATGGACTATTGGGTGGGTCCAATATAATCATAAGGGTCCTTAGAAGTGGAAGAGGGAGGCAGAAGAGGAAGTAAGAGTGAATCAATATGAAAAATCTAGACTCACCATTTCTGGCCTTGAAAACGGAGGGAGTGGGGCCCACGAGCCAAGGTCTGCAGGCAGACTCTAGAAGCAGGAAAAGGCAAGGAAATGGATTCTTTCTCAGACTTTCCAGACAAGAAGGTAGCCCTGCCAACACCTTATTTTTAACCCAGAGAGACCCACTTCAGACATCTAACCTACAGAGTTGTAAGATAATATAGCTGCATTGCTTTTAAGCCACTTAGTCTGAGGTAATTTGTTATGGCAGCAATGGGAAATCAGTAAAAGCTCCAGTAACTGTTTAAATATACTTACAATGCTAATTTTAGAAAGACGGTTTTGAAAAGGGTTTGCTCCTGGAATAGTAGCAGCTCTTGTTTTATTTTTGAAGTAGGAGCATCATGGATTATCTGCTCCTTATCTTTATCTTCCAATTTTGCTCTCTGACCTTTCCCTCGAATCCTCTACTTTTCATTCCTCCATACTAAGATCACCAGCACCAGTGTCTGATTTCCTTATTTGTTTTAATGCATTACCTTTATCTGGTCACCCACACATAAAGCTCTGAGGACCATTTGGACTCCTGCCTCTTCTTTCCCTCTTTCCATCTCATTAGATTTCACATCTTACCTGTTATCATGTTTCTCTCACTTACTCCTTCCTTTTCATTTCTACTTCCCCAAATCTGCACTCGACCCTTGGTTCCTTTTGCCTTTCCAAGTTTCCTAACTGACCTCATGACCTTCAGTGCCTATGCATGCCCATCTTCTTCCCCTATTTTTGCTGGAATAAACTTACCATTTAGGTGTAATAACCTCTTTCCCTCAAGGTTGTTTTCAAGGCCTTCTACAGGGAGGCCCCAGCCTCTCACTGCAGTATTACCTGTTCAGTTCAGTTCAGTTGCTCAGTCGTGTCCGACTCTGTGACCTCATGAATCGCAGCA
The DNA here is from genome assembly GCA_006410735.1 of Raphicerus campestris. Lineage (NCBI taxonomy): Eukaryota > Metazoa > Chordata > Mammalia > Artiodactyla > Bovidae > Raphicerus > Raphicerus campestris. Next base: position 19,582 of record SJYW01034019.1, on the reverse strand, counting down.
TGTCAGGCCTCTAAGTCCATCACCAACTCCCGGAGCTCACCCAAACTCATATCCATCAAGTCAGTGATGCCATCCAGCCATCTCATCCTCTGTCGTCCCCTTCTTCTCCTGCCCCCAATCCCTCTAGCATCAGGGTCTTTTCTAATGAGCCAACTCTTTGCATGAGGTGGCCAAAGTATTGGAGTTTCAGCCTCAGCATCTGTCCTTCAAATGAACACCCAGGACTGGTCTCCTTTAGGATGGACTGGTTGGATCTCCTTGCAGTCCAAGGGACTCTCAAGAGTCTTCTCCAACACCACAGTTCAAAAGCATCAATTCTTCAGCATTCAGCTTTCTTTACAGTCCATCTCTCACATCCATCCATGACCACTGGAAAAACCATAGCCTTGACTAGATGGACGTTTGCTGGCAAAGTAATACCTCTGCTTTTGAATATGCTATCTAGGTTGGTCATAACTGTCCTTCCAAGGAGTAAGCATCTCTTAATTTCATGGCTGCAATCACCATCTGCAGTGATTTTGGAGCCCCCCAAAATAAAGTCTGATACTGTTTCTACTGTTTCCCCACCTGTTTTCCATCTGTACCATCACTCATTAATCCACCTACACCTGCCTTAGGAGCCCGAGCAGGGGTTTTCAACTGTGATGCACAGGAGAATCACAGGGGAGCTTTCAGAAAACACAGATTCCCCGGCCCAATTAATCAGAATCTCTAGGCCTGGGGCTGTGCCTGCCATAAAGTCTACAAAATCATTATTGATGTCTGTATTTTTCTTCCTCTGACTAACTGTAAACTTCTTATGAGCATTGAGTGTATTTGCATCATTTTGGTATGAAAACCCTGAAGCCCAGCATAATACTCATATGTTGCTGTTCAACTGAACAGAATCCCAGGTCTTTTGATGTAGCAGCCTAAAGATAGGACCCGAAAAGCTGTGACTTTACCTTTCTCCATTTCTCAAACATCTGATTTCTGATAAATTCCAATAATTCAGTACTCCTGAAGTTCTTTGACAAGTTTCTCTCCAGCTGGTCTCATGATTAGGATCCAGAAGATCAAATTATAAAGATCCTTACAAGTTTTATCATTTTAAAATCATTTTTACAAGTGCCTTCTTGGACATTAATACAATTGTAATCCTAGAAGCCAGGGCCTCCATGGAATAATAGGAAATGACCAGGGAAGCAAAATTTGCTTATTGATGCTGCTGCTGCTGCTGCTAAGTCGCTTCAGTCGTGTCTGACTTTGTGCGACCCCAGAGATGGCAGCCTACCAGGCTCTTCTGTCCCTGGGATTCTCCAGGCAAGAACACCGGAGTGAGTTGCCATTTCCTTCTCCAATGCATAAGAGTGAAAAGCGAAAGTGAAGTTGCTCAGTTGTGTCTGACTTGCTTATGTATAGATTGCTTTAAATGTAGAGCACATATCTATTTGAGGCTTCCCAGATGGCAGAGGGGTAAATAATCTGCCTGTCAAAGCAGGAGATGTAGATTCGGTTTCTGGGTCAGGAGGATCCCCTGCAGAAGGTAATGGAAATCCACTCCAATATTCTTGCCTGGAAAATCCCATGGACAGAG
>SJYW01034011.1:169918-184121 GCA_006410735.1 Raphicerus campestris | reverse complement strand
TATTTGGAATATAGAAAAGGAAATATAGTAGTTTTTAGGGTTAGCAATGCTAGACTTTTTGAGTTAATGAAATTTCTCTTTTGTAATAGATCATTATACTTTGTTATAAATCATTGTGTCCTTACTATGTGAAAATGTAACTTTATCACTATCTTAAGACTAAGTAGATCTTAAGAAGAATGTTGGTGAAAGGATTTTCATTTGTTGGGCTGATGTTTGCTGCTAAATCTTCATATTCCCTGCCCTTATAATGAATATAACTAGCATATAGGAGAAATAAGTATTAACCTTTAAGATTAATCATGTTAACCTTGGGTTAAATAAATTCCTTTCTGGATTGTAACTCACTACACCCTCACCCTATAGGAATGCAACTTTATTTGGAGGGTGGTGCCTGGTTTAAGAAAAAACACCCTTGGAAAAAATAAGTTTTTTGGTTATCAGAAAGAAAGGGTTGTAAATGTCAGCAGGCAGAAATGGCTTAAAGATGATGTAAAACCCCTAAGACCTTTTTTTATGTAAAGCACCTGATTTTGATAAAGGTCAGGATGGCTGACCCTCAAGTGACTCTGTATTCATCCCTATGTGTAACAAAAGGTATATAAGCAAACCTAAAAATAAAAAAATGGGATCAGTTCCTGGAAAGACTGACTCCCCCATATCGTTCATTCTTGCTCCCCGTTTTTCTGGCTGAATTCCCATTTGGGTCATGGTTGGTATTCCATGCGAACCAAGTTATTCAGCCTCTTTTTCTCCACTAGTTTTCCTACTACATTATCTGTTTCTAATCTCTCTATATATCTGTAACTAAATATGTATTTTCTCAAGGACACAGACTCTGTCCGCACCTTCGAATCACCCTGGATCCACCAGGGCTGGACCCCAGCAGTTTAGCACTGTGCATATTGCTGTGAGCTTTACATATTGTAATGAGTGATGGATTATATTTAACTGTTAGTACAGATACATAATTACAATTGTTTATATAAACTACAGATTGTTGTTTTTTTCTTAAAAAAAAAAAAGTCTAGAGGTGCCCCAAGGACATAGACAAATTCATCAGAGACTTCTTCCTTTCTGCTCCACCATCCTTGCCATATTTCTGCTCCATATCCTTGGCTTCCTTCTTTAAGGTTGTCTCACAGTCCAAGATGGCTGGTGCAGACTTCACTATCTTGTTTGTATTCCAGGTAGAAGGAAGGAAGTAGTGAAAGTGAAAGTCACTCAGTCATGTCCAACTCTTTGTGACCCCATAGATTATACAGTCTGTGGAATTCTCCAGATGAGAATACAGGAGTGGGTAGCCTTTCCCTTTCCAGGGGATCTTCCTAACCCAGGGATTGAATCCAGGTCCCCTGCATTGCAGGCAGATTCTTTACCAGCTGAGCCACAAGGGAAGCCCAAGGAAGTAGTAGCAAGAACCAAAAATTCATTTTTAATTGAGAACATTCTATTTTGAATTATTGTTAAGCTACTTCATTTATAAAGTAAGAACTATGCAATAGCATATAACTCCATTGTCCCTCCCATTCTTTGTACTCTTGTCATTTGTTTTCTCTATGTAGTAAAACTTAACAATAGATTGTTATTTTTGTTTCTGATTGTCAATAACCTTATGAAGAAATTTAGAGGGAAAGAGAGTCTTTGTATTTACCCACATTTCATCCTGGCCAGTGCATTTCATCCTCTTTGGTGAATCAGCCTGCTCTCTGAAATTATTTCTCATTAGCCTGAAGAATCTTCCTTAGCATTCCTTGTAATGAGAGTCTCCCAGGGAGAAATTCTCTTAGATTTTGTGTATTTGAAAACATCTTTATTGCATCTTAGTTCTTGAATGATATTTTCACAGGGTATAGAAGTCTAAGCTGATAGTTTTGACACATTTTAAATTTTTATTTTTTAGAACTGAAAAACTTAAAGTTTTCATATCTGGAAGCTAGGGATTATCTGTGTTGTCTTCATTCTAACTACCACAATAGCACCCTCTCCTCCCCATCCCACACATTTGACTATAATCAGTGATTTGTTTTCTTGTTTTCCATACACAGCCAGTGATTTCTAAACTCATTCAATTGTTCATTTTGTTTAATAATAGCCCTGTACCTCTTCCAGCCAATATCTGTGATTAATAACCAAATAATCTTCTTTCTTTAAAATCCATTGCAAATACACTTTATGTGTGAAGGGTTTTATTTATAATGATCTTTATACTGTCTGAATTCCCAACACATGTTGTCTGACCCTACCTGATGGTGTTCATCATTACAGAATACTTATGTCACTATCCTGTCTGCTCTAAAGTGTCGGAGTTGGAGGTAAACTTTGTTACAGAGTTACACTATCTTGTTCATTTTTCTATTTTCTTAATTTCTAACGTTCTTGTTCCATAAATAATGTGAATGATTTTGTATTCAAAAATATTCCTTGGAAAATGCGATTAGCATAACAGGTATATTGTTGACTACAGTAACTTGGCTTATGCTACTTTGTGAGTTTTAAATGACTAACATAATTTCCACTTGAATTTTTCCTTTTGAATTTGAATAGAGACAATTGACATGATTGATCGATGGCCTAGGGCATGCCTCTCTGCATTGGGCACTGTGCTTCCTGGTCCTCTTTCAGTATAAAGGACTTGTTCTCCAGTTTCTGGGGGAGAAAATGTCAGGCAGCCCTCAGCTGTCAATCCTATACAGGTCCTCTGCAGAGAATCTTGCAAGACTGGATTCTGGGCAATCTTTAGCCATAACAACTGACCAACAGGACAGAAAGTTCAGCTCCTTCACCCCAACATAAGAGAGAGAACCCTAAGGGAAGTTGAAAGTGAAAGTGTTAGTCACTCAATCATGTCCAACTCTTGGCAACTGCATGGACTATATTCCACCCGGCTGATGTGTCCATGGGTTCTCTAAGCAAGAATGTTGGAGTGTGTTGCCAATCTCTTCTCCAGGGGATCTTTCTAAACCAGGAATCCAACTGAGGTCTCCCGCATTGCAGGCAAATACATTATCCATCTGAGCCACTTGGAAGCCACCTTCCATGGTTAATGGGAGCTTTATTTATACCTTATCACAGCTTGGCTTCTCCCCCTGCCTGGGTCTATTCTTCCCTCCACATGTTGATTTCTGGAGTTCTTCATAGCACACTTCCTCCTCTATCTCTCATCTACATTACAAAGACTACTGTTTTCTGGAGAACCCATGCCGCAGTACAAAATTATGATTCAAATCAGATGCTAAATATTAAGTGGTCTTTCTCTTTTTCCCTTTAATTTTTTCTAATTGGAGTATAGGTGATTTGCAATGTTGTTATACTAAGGGAAAGGGAAAGTGTTAGTCAGCTGTGTCCAACTTTTTGCCACCCCATAGACTGTAGCCCACCAGGCTTCTCTGTCCATGGGATTTTCCAGGCAAGAATACTGGAGTGGGTAGCCATTCCCTTCTCCAGGGGGTCTTACCGACAGAAATCAAACCCAGTCTCCCAAATTGCAGGCAGATTTTTTGCTGTCAGCACCAGTCTCAGACATACAGCAAAGTGATACAGCTATACATATATCTGTTCTTTTTCAAATTCTATTCATGTGTTGTTATAGAATATTGAGTAGAGATCCCTGTACTATATACTAGTTTGTTTTTGTCCAGTCGCTTAGTTGTGTCCAACTCTTTGTGACCTCCTGGTGACACCAGGCCAGCCTTCCTTGTCCTTCATCATCTCCCAGAGCTTGTTGAACTCATGTCCACTGATTTGGTGATGCCATCCAACCATTTCATCTCCTGTCATCCTCATTTCCTCATGCCTTCAACCTTTCCCACCATCAGGGTCTTTTCTAATGATCCAGCTTTTTGCATCGGTTGGCCAAAGTATTGGGGCTTCAGCTTCAGCATCAGTCCTTTGCATGAATATTCAGGATTGATTGCCTTTAAGACTGACTGACTTGATCTCCTTGCAGTCCAAAAGACTCTCAAGAATCTTCACCAACAACGCATTTCAAAAGCATCAATTCTTCAGTACTCAGCCTTCTTTATGGTCCACCTCTAACATCATACATGACTACTGGAAAAATGATAGTTTTGACTATACGGACCTTTGTTGGCAAACTAATGTCTCTGCTTTTTAATATGCTGTCTAGGTTTGTCACAGATTTTCTTCCAAGGAGCAAGTATCTTTTAATTTCATGGCTGCAGTCACCATCTGCAGTAATTTTGGAGCCCAAGAAAATAAAGTCTGTCAATGTTTCCACTGTTTCCCCATCTATTTGCCATTAAGTGATGGAATTGGTTGCCGTGATCTTTGTTTTTTGAATGTTCAGTTTTAAACCAGCTTTTTCACTCTACTCTCAACTTCATCCAGAGGCTCTTTAGTTTCTCTTATGGCTTTCTGCCATAAGGGTGGTGTCATCTGCATATCTGGAGTTATTGATATTTCTCCTGGCAATCTTGATTCCAGCTTGTGCTTCATCCAGCCCAGCATTTCACATGATGTACTCTGCATTGAAGTTAAATGAGTAGGGTGATAATATACACCCTTGATGTACTCCTTTTCTGATTTGGAACCAGTCCGTTGTTCCATGTCCAGTTCTAACCTTTGCTTCTTGACCTGCATACAGATTTCTCAGGAGGCAGGTGAGATGGTCTGGTATTCCCATCTCTTTAAGAATTTTCCATAGTTTGTTATGGTCCACAACAAAGTGCAAGGCTTTGTTCCACAACACAGTCAAAGGCTTTATTGTAGTCAGTGAAGCAGAAATAGATGTTCTTCTGGAATTCTCTTGCTTTTTTTCTGATCCAGCGGATGTTGGCAATTTGATCTCTAGTTCCTCTGCCTTTCTAAATCCAGCTTGAAAATCTGGGAGTTCTTGGTTTATGTACTGTTGAAGACTAACTTGGAGAATTTTGAGCATTACTTTGCTAGCCTGTGAAACAGATGCAATTATGCAGTAGTTTGAACATTCCTTGGCATTGTCTTCCTTTAGGATTGGAATAAAAACTGACCTTTTCCAGTCCTGTGGCCACTGCCAAGTTTTCCAAGTTTGCTGGCATAATGAGTGCAGCACTTTCATAGCATCATCTTTTAGGATTTGCAGTAGCTCAACTGCAATTCCATCACCTTCACTACTAGCTTTGTTTGTAGTGATGCTTCGTAAGGCCCTTTTTACTTCATACTTCAGGATGCCTTGCTCTAGGTGATGATCACACCATCATGGTTATCTGGGTCATAAAGATTTCTGTATAGTTCTTCTGTGTATTCTAGCCACCTCTTCTTAATAGCTTCTGCTTCTGTTAGATCCATACCATTTTTGTCCTTTATTGTGTCCATCTTTGCATGAAATATTCCCTTGGTATCTCTAATTTTCTTGAAGAGATTTCTAGTCTTTCCCATTCTATTGTTTTCCTCTACTTCTTTGCACTAATCACTGAGGAAGGCTTGCTATTCTTTGGAACTCTGCATTCAGATGGATATTTTTTTCCTTACTCATTTGCCTTTCACTTTTCTTTTCTCAGCTATTTGTTAGGTCACTTCAGACAACCATTTCCCTTTTTGCATTTCTTTTTTTGATAACCACCTCCTATACAATGTTATGAACCTCCGTCCATAGTTCTTTAGGCACTCTGTCTATCACATCTAATCCCTGAAATCCATTTGTCTCTTCCACTGTATAATCGTAAGGGATTTGGTTTAGATTATACATGAATTGCCTAGTGGTTTTCCCTACTTTCTTCAATTTAAGTCTGAATTTTGCAATAAGGAGTTCATGATCTGAGCCACATTCAGCTCTAGTCCTGTTTTTGCTGACTGTATAGACCATCTTCAGCTGCAAAGAATATAATCAATCTGATTTTGGTATTGACCATATGGTGATGTCCATGTATAGAGTCATCTCTTGTGTTGTTGAAAGAGAACGTTTGCTAGACCAATGTGTTCCCTTGGCAAAACACTGTTAGCTTTTGTTCTGCTTCATTTTGTACTCCCAAGGCCAAACTTGCCTGTTACTCCAGATATATCTTGACTTCCTACATTTGCAATCCAGTAAGTACCTGTTGACTGTTTTATATATAGCAGTGTGTATTTGTTAATCTCAATCTCTTAATTTATCCCCCTCCCCCCTCAACTTTCCCATTTTGTAATCATAAATTTGTTTTCTGTGTCTCTGAGTTTATTTTTGCTTTGTAAATATGTTCATTTGTGTCATTTTTGTTTTTAAGATTCTACAGATGAGTGATATCATATGATGTTTCTCTTTGATGTACTTCACTTAGTGTGATAATCTCTAGGTCCATCTATGTTGGTGCAAATAGCATTATCTTTCTCCTGCTAGATAATATAATTTAAAGTTCTTCCCTTCCTCCCTATACCCATGATTAATTAGTAAGTACAGTAAAGATGCACAAAAAGGTGCTATTAGTTTAATAATAACTTTAAAAGTTCACAATCTAGAAGTTACAATGAATTCTAGTCATATTTGCCTCATATTATTCATATTCCAGTTACTTCTTATTTGCTCATATAGTCCAGTGCATAGTGAAAATAATATGTGTAACTCAGTTTCCTTCGTGAACATCAGGCTAATAATGACCCCCCACAAACAGTTAATGTGGGTACATGTGCATATTCCAGAATTTGGCCTGAGCTGGCATTTGCCAAGCAGTCTGACATTGCAGTTTCATGGAAGATAAACTGTAAGTATTTATAGAACTGGTCTCATAAAGCCATTTTGTAAAAACTGTTCCTTTTTTCACCTGCTGACTGAGGCAATATTTGACTATTGTGGTACATAGCAGAGATCGATCATACCTTTTTACTAGGATAAAAATAAAAGCAAATTCAAGAGAGATGGGGAAAAGCTTTTTTGTTCCCTTTAATACTTATTTGGACTGCTCAGATCTGGGTTTTAAATTTAACTTGAGTCTTTTCAGATTTCTGTTCCTTTCTCAGGCAAGGAAAAAAACCATTCTGTTTCAATAAAGAAAACAAAAAGTAGATACACCAGCTTAGTGCACACTGCCTTTTTAGTATATTGGAAAAAATGGGTTTCTCATGAGACTCATATAAATTTTCTTTTCAGCTGTGTAAGACTCAGTTTTACCATAAATGAAAGCTATAGAAAAGAAAAAGTATATAACAAAATTTAGAGACTAGAGACAAAATGGGGACATACAGATATCCTAAGGAATCAAAGTGTAGTTAAACTAGGGTTGGATTAATGAGAACAAAAATCAGTGTTTTCATTATTAACTTCTAGATATGGGAGTATACAAATAGCCAGAATAAGTCACAGTAAAAGCATTCCCCAGAATGTAAATGAATTTTGATTCAAAGAGTGTGGAGTTGGGTGTTATCAGGAATAAAAGGGAAATGCAAGATGTAACACCCTGGTGTTACATCCAGCAGTTTAAAAGAGCCCCTAGTCCATGGAATTCCCACAGTGGAGCAGAGTCTCCATATCATTTTTGTGGAGCTCCTGTGAAAACCGTAAGATACCACTTGAAGTTTTGTATGTATATACAAAGTGTTTTCACACATAAGTAAATACTACTTGTAAAAAGTTCATTTCAGTTTGAAATTTCCATTCTTCAAACCTTGATATGTTCCTCTGTATTGAAGAAATTATTTCTTGGATCATTTAATTTTGCTAAAGGGATATTCTGACTAATAAAGTAAACATGACAAATATTTTCTCAAAACTTCTACTTGGATGATGAAACTAGAGTGGTTCTGGTCATATCAATGAGTATTTAGTATTTATGAGATAAAAGCAAAATTTTAGGTAGAAAAGTCCATTCTGAAAAACAAGCTATAAGCAGCATCTTTCTTGGGGAATTTAAGTGGAATTGAAAAAAGTAAGAGAAAAGAGAGGACAGAGGACCAAGATTTATTCACTGGATTTTTTTTTTTAATTTGAGAGGGAGTCATATCTTATAATGCTCATTGTTTCCATGTTTCTCTTTGTTCGTGCATGCACCCTCAGTCATTTCCAACTTGTGTGAGCCCATGGACTGTGGCCCACCAGGCTCCTCTGTCCATGGGACTTTCCAGGCAAGAATACTCTAGTGGATTACCATTTCCTCCGCCAGAGGATCTTCCCAGCCAAGAGATCAAACCTACATCTCCTGCATGGCAAGCAAATTGCCTTTGTTGTGGAAGCCATTAAAAAAAAAAAAGCTTGGCAACTTATAAACAGCAGAAACTTATTCTAGAGGTTAGAATTATTCTTATTCTATTCTTATTCTAGAGGTTAGAATTATTCTATTCTATTCTTATTCTAGAGGTTCTAGAAGTTAGAAGTCTGGAAACAGGGTATCAACATGGTGAGGACTCTCTTCCAGGTGGGAACTGCCATCTGTAGACTGTGTATCAAGTGGCAGAAGGGGCAAGTGAGTTCTCAGGACTTCTTTTTGTTTTGGTTCAGTTGCTAAGTCTTGTCTGATTCTTTGCAACCCAATGGACTGCAGCACACCAGGCTTCCTTGTCCATCACCAACTCCTGGAGCTTGCTCAAATTATGTCCATCGAGTCAGTGATACCATACAACTATCTCATCGTCTTTCACCCCTTACTCCTCCTCCCCTCAGTCTTTCCCAGCATCACAGTCTTTTCCAATGAGTACGCTCTTTGCAACAGGTGGCCAAATTATTGAAGCTTCAGCTTCAGCATCAGTCTTTCCAATGAATATTCAGGATTGATTTCCTTTAAGATTGACTGGCTTGATCTCCTCAATATCCAAGGAATTCTCAAGAGTCTTCTCTAACACCATAGTTCAAAAGCATCAATTCTTAAGCACTCAGCATTCTTTATGGTACAGCTGTCATATCTGTATATGACTACAGGAAACATCATAGCTTTAACTATAGAGACTTTATCGGCAATATGGTGTCTCTGCTTTTTAATATGCTGTCTAGGTTGGTCATAGCTTTTCTTCCAAGGAGCAAGCATCTTTTAATTTCATGGCTGCAGTCACCATCTGCAGTGATTTTGGAACCTGAGAAAATAAAGTCTGTCACTGTTTCCATTGTCTCCCCATCTACTTGTCATGAAGTGATGGGGCCAAATGCCATGATCTTAGTTTTTTGAATGCTGAGTTTTTAGCCAGATTTTCATCAAGACACTTTTTAGTTGCTCTTTCCTTTCGGCTATTAGGATGGTGTCATCTGCTTATCTAAGGTTTTTGATATTTCTCCCAGCAATCTTGATTCCAGCTTGTGCTTCTTCCAGCCCAGCATTTCACATGATGTATTCTGCACAGAAGTTAAATGAACAGGGTGACAATATACAACCTTGATGTACTCCTTTTCTGATTTTGAACCAGTTTATTTTTCCATGTTTTGTTCTAACTGTTTCTTCTTGGCCTGCATACAGGTTTCTTAGGAGGCAGGTAAGGTGGCCTGATATTCCTATCTCTTGAAGAATTTTCCACAATTTGTTTTGATCTATGCAATCATAGGCTGTAGTGACTTCCCTTTCATTTTTCACTTTCATACATTGGAGAAGGAAATGGCAACCCACTCCAGTGTTCTTGCCTGGAGAATCCCAGGGATGGGGGAGCCTGGTGGGCTACCATCTACGGGGTCGCACAGAGTTGATCACGACTGAAGTGACTTAACAGCAGCAGCAGCAGCGTAGTCATTGAAGCAGAAGCATATGTTTTTCTGGCTTTCTCTGAGGATGCCTTACAAAAACATTCAGAACTGCATGTTTCTTATATAAGAAAACAAACAAACAAACAAAAAAAAAACAAGGCGCTATAAATACCAAGGGAACATTTCATGCAAAATCAGCACAATAAAGGACAGAAATGGTATGGACCTAACAGAAGCAGAAGGCAAAAGATATTAAGAAGAGGTGACAAGAATACACAGAACTATACAAAAAAAGGTCTTAATAATCTGGATAACCATGATGGTGTGGTCACTCACCTAGAGCAGACATCCTGGAGTGTGGGCCTTAGGAAGTACTACTGTGAACAGAGCTAGTGGAGGTGATAGAATTCCAGCTGAGCTATTTAAAATCTGAACAGATTATGCTGTTAAAATGCTGCACTCAATATGCCAGCAAATGTGGAAAACTCAACAGTGGTCACAAGACTAGAAAATGTCAGTTTGTATCCCAATCCCAAAGAAGAGCAGTAGTAAAAAATGTCCATGCTGCTAAGCTGCTGCTAAGTCACTTCAGTTGTGTCCAACTCTGTGTGACCCCATAGACGGCAGCCCACCAAGCTCCCCCATCCCTGGGATTCTCCAGGCAATTATGGGCTGCCGTCTATGGGGTCACACAGAGTCAGACACGACTGAAGTGACTTAGCAGCACCTTAGCAGCATGGACAACTTGTGCTCATCTCCCATGCTACCAAGGGATCTCATCTATAAGGGCACTAATCCCATTCTTGAGTACTCTATCCTCATTACTAATCACCTCTCAAATGCACCACCTTCAAATATCATCACAGTGGGGAACAGGTTCCAATATGTGACTTTTGGGATGTACAGAGATGGTCAACTTCTACGAGTGCTCAAAGATTTTGGAATTAGGAAACAGTTACAGAAACTAACCATGAAGATTCTTTGGGTGCTCTGCAGACCAAGTTTAAAAAACAGTTATCCAGATTGTAAAGTATTACCCCAGTCCTCCCAGAGCATCAGGGAAAGCTTCAGAGGAAAGGTGAGACCGGAGTTAAGAGCTTGTCTGGGGCAGAGTCTGAGTGGACAGTGAGGGACCATTTAGCCTGTGCCTCATATTTTAAACAGACACTAGATGTAAATGTGTCTTTATCTTCAAACAAGGCAAATATATTAGAAACCTGTGTGTAAGTTTGTATGTGTATGTTTGCCAAGTGTGTTATTTTGTTAGTGTAAGCATTATAAATATATAACATTTTAAACCCTGTTGATAGTTTTTTTTTTTACCTTTTGAATAATAGCAGTATAGTTATTAAGAAAATGGAAGAGATTCAGACTTTCACAGCTCCTTAAAGGACCTAGTTAGGAGTTTATTCATCTTACAGAATTAGATGTAAACATAAAGCCAACATCATAAACATAAAGCCAGGAGAGGTTGTACTAGTTCACTGTAGAGCAGACACTATTTCTGTATTCACTTGTCTTAAATGTACTCACACCATCCTTTTCTACCCACACTGTATCACCATCCCACCCCTGAACCTCACTCCTAAACCTCATCTCCCATGACCTTCTTCATCTTAAAAAATATATTCCATAAGAAATTGTTAAGCCTAAGAAAGAATGTATTCATCTACTCATGAGTTGAATTTTATATTAAAAACCTCTGATATTCAATCAATATTTGAATGATACTATAGGCCAGGCAGTATTCTAGGTCTTGTGATAAACAATGAACAAGATAGAAAAAAAGTCAGTATCCTAATGAAGCTTATAATTTAAAGTATAATATTTTGCCTGTTATTCACATAATTTTATATGCATATGGAACTTGGTCATTAGATGGTTCTCTGGTAATACATTTCATAAAGAAAAAAGAAGCAATGACCTTCCTGCCAGCTTTCAAAGAGGCTAAGTTTAGAATAAGCATATGGAAATGGTTTGTATGACAAGATTGCTAAGAACCTCAGAAACAAAAAAATAAAATTGGTTAGGAGAGATTTGTTCTCTCGAGTCAGACATCAAATTTCCTTGCAAAATTATTCCCTTTAGGAGGAAAATCTCTGTCAGTAACAGTGAAAAGTAACATCGATTTTAATGCAATGTTTCCACAGTTGTCATTTTCTGGAAGTTCACTTGTAAAATATATAACTTTTCTCCTAAAGGTGGAGTTCTGCTTTTCCCAAAGACATACTTAAACAGACTGTCAGTTGGGTGTGGGAGCAGTAAATAGACAGGCTGGCTCCAAATTCTCACATTGCCCACCAACACATGTGTTTTCTCAGAGTCTATTTAGCCCGGCAGGAGATGTTATGATGCCCCTGAGAGCCAAGCTGCTACCTATCAAGGCAGGATATTTTCCACTCCTTCCTTAATTACCTCAGTTGTGCATATGGCTGAGCATTTAATGTATATGAAGAACCTATGATGTGTGGATCATTCTGTGACAGAACCTATGTTTTAGTCATTTTGTTATGAGCAAAGAAACTAGGTGAAAATGTGTAGATGAGAAAAAGAAGTAAATTCAAAAAAAATAAAAATAAAAGCCTACATGCATTTAAAGGTAAAAATGGATGTGTGTACATATATATATATATATACATATATGTACGTGTATATATATATGTACACACACACACACACACACATATATATATATACTTACTTACTTTATAATGTTGTGTTATGATATTTTGTGCTGTACAGCAAAGTGAACTGATGATACATATACACATATAGCCTCTGTTTTGGATGTCTTTTCCATTCAGGTCACCAAAGAGCAATGAGTTGAGTTCACTGCTTTATATGGTAGGTTCTCATTAGTTATTTATTTTATACATAGTATCAATAGTGTATATATGTCAATCCCAGTCTCCTGATTCATCCTAGCTCTCCTTCCCTGCTTGGTGCAGATGTGTTTATTCTCTGTGTCTTTATTTTTCTGCTTTGCAAATAAGTTAATCTGTACTGTTTTTCTAGACTTCATATTTATGTGTTAATATATGATACTTATTTTTCTTCTTCTGACTTACTCCATTCTGTATGACAGTCTCTAGGTCTCTCCACATCTCTTAAAATGGCATAATTTTGTCCCTTTTTATGCTTGAGTAGCCTTCCATTGTATATATGTGCCACATCTTCTCTATTCATTCATCTGTCTGTGGACATTTAGGTTTCTTCCATGTCCTGGATATTATAAATATTGCTGCAGTGAACACTGGTGTGATGTGTTAGCAATGTTTCATAGCAGCATACAACACACTGTCTCCCAGGAGAAGCCCGCCATCATCCTCCATTCTGATCCCCCCTGCTGGTTCTAGACAGGCACATGGAACTTGGCCAGGGAGTATAGTATTCAACTTTCCTTATATGTAAATCTAGCTAAATAACTAAGTTCTGGCCAGTGGATATAAGTGAAATGATATGTTCAACTTGTAGGTTTCATCCTTGTAAAGGAAGCTACTTGTCCTCATTTTCTCTTTCCCATTCCCATGATATAGAACATGGTGGGAGTATGGGTAAGATAGCTTTCTCCATGTGGAACAATGAAGGACAGTATCTCAGACATGGTAGAACAAAAAGATTTTTAATTATTATATCTAGTTTATTTATGTATATATATATGACAGGATACTAATAATTCAACTCTGTGAAAATCATTGCATTAATTATGTCCCCTACAAAAGCAAAATGTATATTTTGTTGAAAGGCTAAATTATAATTGCACTTATCTCACATGCTAGTAAAGTGATGGTTAAAATTCTTCAAGCCAGGCTTCAGCAATACGTGAACCGTGAACTTCCAGATGTTCAAGCTGGTTTTAGAAAAGGCAGAGGAACCAGAGATCAAGTTGCCAACATCCACTGGATCATTGAAAATGCAAGAGAGTTCCAGAATAATATATATTTCTGCTTTATTGACTATGCAAAGCCTTTAAGTGTGTGGATCACAATAAACTGTGGAAAATTCTGAAAGAGATGGGAATATCAGACCACCTGACCTGCCTCTTGAGAAACTTGTATGCAGGTCAGGAAGCAGCAGTTAGAACTGAACATGGAACAACAGACTGGCTCCAAATAGGAAAAGGAGTACATCAAGGCTGTATATTGCCACCCTGCTTATTTAACTTATATGCAGAATACATCATGAGAAATACTGGGCTGGAAGAAACACAAGCTGGAATCAAGATTGCCGGGAGAAATATCAATAACCTCAGATATGCAGATGACACCACCCTTATGGCAGAAAGTGAAGAGGAACTAAAAAGCCTCTTGAAGAAAGTGAAAGAGGAGAGTGAAAAAGTTGGCTTAAAGCTCAACATTCAGAAAACTAAGAACATGGCATCTGGTCCCATCACTTCGTGAAAATTAGATGGGGAAACAGTGGAAACAGTGGCTGACTTTATCTTTTGGGGCTCCAAAATCACTGCAGATGGTGATTCAAGCCATGAAATTAAAAGATGCTTACTCCTTGGAAGGAAAGTTATGACCAATCTTGACAGCATGTTAAAAAGCAGAGACATTACTTTGTCAACAAAGGTCCGTCTAGTCAAGGCCATGGTTTTTCCAGTAGTCATGTATGGATGTGAGAGTT
>SJYW01034011.1:107543-157265 GCA_006410735.1 Raphicerus campestris | reverse complement strand
ATTCTGAAAGAGATGGGAATATCAGACCACCTGACCTGCCTCTTGAGAAACTTGTATGCAGGTCAGGAAGCAGCAGTTAGAACTGAACATGGAACAACAGACTGGCTCCAAATAGGAAAAGGAGTACATCAAGGCTGTATATTGCCACCCTGCTTATTTAACTTATATGCAGAATACATCATGAGAAACACTGGGCTGGAAGAAACACAAGCTGGAATCAAGATTGCCGGGAGAAATATCAATAACCTCAGATATGCAGATGACACCACCCTTATGGCAGAAAGTGAAGAGGAACTAAAAAGCCTCTTGAAGAAAGTCAAAGAGGAGAGTGAAAAAGTTGGCTTAAAGCTCAACATTCAGAAAACTAAGAACATGGCATCTGGTCCCATCACTTCGTGAAAATTAGATGGGGAAACAGTGGAAACAGTGGCTGACTTTATCTTTTGGGGCTCCAAAATCACTGCAGATGGTGATTCAAGCCATGAAATTAAAAGATGCTTACTCCTTGGAAGGAAAGTTATGACCAATCTTGACAGCATGTTAAAAAGCAGAGACATTACTTTGTCAACAAAGGTCCGTCTAGTCAAGGCCATGGTTTTTCCAGTAGTCATGTATGGATGTGAGAGTTAGACTATAAAGAAAGCTGAGCTTCGAAGAATTGATGCTTTTGAACTGTGGTGTTGGAGAAGACTCTTGAGAGTCCCTTGGACTGCAAGGAGATCTAACCAGTCCATTCTAAAAGAGATCAGTCCTGGGTGTTCATTGGAAAGACTGATGTTGAAGCCGAAACTCCAATAGTCTGGCCACCTCATGTGAAGAGATGACTCATTTGAAAAGACCCTGAGGCTGGGAAAGATTGAGGGCAGGAGGAGAAGGGGACGGCAAAGGATGAGATGGTTGGATGGCATCACTGGCTCAATAGACATGGGTTTGGGTGAATGCCAGGAGTTGGTGATGGACAGGGAGGCCTGGCTTGCTGCGGTTCATGGGGTTGCAAAGACTTGGACACAACTGAGCAACTGAATTGATTGACTTATTGATCCTATGATCATATAACAGAAGTTTTTCTTTTTAAGTATTCTATTAACTTCTTGATTCATAAGATGAGAAAATTTTCCTATTCATCATTATTTTTTTTTGCAGTAAGATTTCAAACTATTGACTGTAGTAATTTGCTAATGCCTTGTATTTACATCTTGTGTCCTTAGGCAAATTCTGAATCTGTCTTTTCCTAAAATTGTATAGATCACAACAAACTTTGGAAAATTCTTAAAAAGATTGGAATACCAGACCACCTGATCTGCCTCCTGAGAAATCTGTATGCAGGTCAAGAAGCAACAGTTAGAACTGGACATAGAACAACAGACTGATTCCAATATGGGAAAGGAGTATGTCAAGGCTGTATATTGTCACCCTGCTTATTTAACTTCTGTGCAGAGTACATCATGTGAAATGCTGGATTGGATGAAGCACAAGCTTCATCCAACACCAACTGAATGACTGAACTGAACTGAAGTTTTAACAGTTTAGAAACTATTGAGATAATTCTTTTTCAACAGTATCTGTAGGTTAATTTATAGGCTTTTCAACTTGAAAGAAACTTTCTCAATGTTTAATAATAGCTACTGGTACAGTCCATGGGGTTGAAAAGAGTCGGACACAACTGAATCACTAACATACACTATACTGGTACAACAGAGAAGGGCGAAGGCATATGCTCAGTCATGTGTGACTCTGGTCCTGCCAGGCTCCTTAGTCCTTGGGATCTCCCAGGCAAGAATATTGGAGTGGGTTGTATTTCCTTCTGCAGGGGATCTTCCTGACCCAGGGATCGAACCCATGTCTCCTGCAATGGCAGGCAGATTCTTTACCACTAGCACCATGTTGCTACAAGGTACTTGTTTCCAGATATCCCAGTTTAAACACTGTTGTCAATTAGAGATTATCATAATATGCTTTATGGGATGAACACAAGGCTCTGGGGATGTGTTAATACTCTCATGATTCCTTTCCCCTTGGTATATCACTGTTTGGCACTGTAGCAACCTGAAACTAGAAATCTCCTTCCCCTGCCTGAGGAAAGAAAATGCCTCCATTTTCTAATCTCTTAAAAATGTATGTGTACCTTATATAGCAGTTTAAGAGATTCCATGAGATAATCCTGATTTAATTCTTTTAATTAATAGGTCATTTTAAAAGCTAAAACTGGACATTGTCCAGCAGGCAGTATTATCACAGATTCCAATTCATTTTTGGATTATTAGCTCCCAGAGGCTAAATCCATTCAGATGGCTGAATTAATTGACTTTGATTGGACTGCCAGGTAGCAAAACAAAATGACCAATTATTTATACAAGCTTTACATATGCTCTAGAATGCTGTGGTAACTTCTTGCTTATTTTCAGTTTGGATAGTGGATTTTCTTAGCTGGTTAACCAGATTTTACTAGGAAATTTGTTTTAAAATGTTGTATGGCATTTTACTGCTGCTGCTACTGCTAAGTCGCTTCATTCATGTCCAACTCTGTGCGACCCCATAGACAGCAGCCCACCAGGCTCCCCCGTCCCTGGGATTCTCCAGGCAAGAACCCTGGAGTGGGTTGCCATTTCCTTCTCCAATGCATGAATATGAAGTAGTTCAGTCATGTCCGACTCTAAGTGACCCCATGGACTGCAACCTACCAGGTTTCTCTATCCATGAGATTTTCCAGGCAAGAGTACTGATAAAAGTATTATTATACTGAATCTTCAGGAAAAAGTAGAAATTCAGATGGAATTCTAAAGCCAAAATTGGCAAAGCTCTAAGAATTCTAGAATGGGATTCTCTAATATGATAGCCACTAATCACATGTAGATATTTAAATTTGAATAAATTAAATTGCATTAAAATAAAAATCCAGTTCTCCAATTGCTCTAGCCACATGTCAAGTGCTCAATAGCTATGGCTCTCTAATAGCTACCATATTAGTTGTAAAGTTCATATTCATTTTTATAAAAAGTCCTATTGGAGAGCACTGCTCTTGAACTTCCATGATTTTCTGTGTAAACCTTGATGATTTCCCCTCATAAGTTTAGAAAAGACTACCCATGCCCCATTGGAATTTTATATTTGATTTGAGACAATATCCTATAGAAAAACCAACAGGAATACAAACAATTCTTATACCAACAAAGTCTTATCATTACGTCAGAAGAAGCAGCCTTTCCAAGATCATCACATAAACAGCTCCTGGAATATCTGAGAGAGAGAGAGATCTCCAGTCTTTAACCTCTATGGAAAGGAGTTTATCATATCATTAACTATTATCACCAAGAAAGATCAACCCTTGATCTTTGGATTTCTGTTTTCTGATTAAAAAGTTGCTGTTGCTGCTGCTGCTAAGTTGCTTCAGTCATGTCCGACTCTGTGTGACCCCAGAGATGGCAGCCCACCAGACTCCGCTGTCCCTGGGATTCTCCAGGCAAGAACACTGGAGTGGGTTGCCATGTCCTTCTCCAATGCATGAAAGTGAAAAGTCAAAGTGAAGTTACTGAGTCATGTCCAGCTCTCAGCAACACCATGGACTGCAGCCTACCAGGCTCCTCCATCCATGGGAGTTTCCAGGCAAGAGTACTGGAGTGGGGTGCCATTGCCTAGAGAAGAGCTGCTTTGCCAATAAAGAGACCACTCCTTCACGTCTGTCTGGAAGATCCACTGTGAGCTTATGGGGATTCAATGGATCGTGTTGTGTGTAGAAATATGCATCCTCCATTTCCTTCCAACCCCTCTCCCCATCCCCCAAAAAGAAATGCAAAAGAGGCTTAGAGAGGGACACAGTCTTTCCAGAGAAGACAAGAGTCTGCTGTTTATTTTCCTCTTATGTCACAGTTTTTGTGGGGTTAAACAGCTTTAGGTGAAGGTGGGAAGAGAGCCACTAACGTAGAGCAGAGGAAAGAACCAAAGACTGCGGTGGACACTGTACCTGGAGACCTATATCCTAAGGACACTGATACTTCTTTTCTTTCACAAGGGGAAATGCTTCAGAGCTCTACACCACCTGTATTCTAGCTGATTTAGTAAGGAACTATGAGAAACAAGGAACACCACACAAATAAGACTGTGATGCTGGCTCAGTAAATGTTCAGGATTGAGTTCTAAGAAAAGAAACACTTCCATGTCGCAATACCAATCTTTTGAGGGAGTAAAAGGAGGAAGGAGGCTCTGAGCATCAAATGAGATAAAACATTCTGACAGCTACAAAAGTTCTAGATAAATTTATGGTGATGTTAGATTGTGACTCTTAGCCAAATTCCTTTTCTTAGCTGTAAAATGTTTTGTTTTTTTTCCTTCACAGTGACGAACAGTTGTCATTGAAAATCACATTCTCACAATTTATCAATGGGATAATTATTATTAAGGCTCTTCCCTTTATACAAAAATTAGACTAAAAAGAAGTCAATGTTTTAAAGAGACCTAAGACACAAGAAAGATGAGAACTTTAAAAGAAAGATGCTTGGAAGCTCCAAGGAGAAGGTATTTTAAGAATTTTTTTCTATAGTAGTCCAGGAGAATTAGAAGAGAAGTTGTCAAACATTTCAATTAAAGTATCTAGGTTTTCTTTACCTGGTGTCACCTTTCTACTATGAAACTTAAAAAGCACTATAAAAAGATCATCCCAAAGAAGGTTAATCAAAAAGTAGGACTCTCCAAGCACATGCAAATTTTCTCCCTTTTCACTTTCTTCATCAAAGTTTTCCTCAGCCTTGAAGCAGTGCAGAGCTTGGAGGTGCTTTGTGGAGCAAACTTGTTTTTAAAAAAGATGCAGTTCTCATCTATTGTTCATTGGTTGTTGTTCTTCAGTCCCTAAGTCATGTCTGACTCTTTGTGACCCCATGGACTACAGCATTCCAGGCTTCCATGTTCTTCATTTTCTCCTGGACTTTGCTCAAATTCATGTCCACTGAGTCAGGGATGCCATCCAATCATCTCATCCTCTGTCACTCCCTTCTCCTTGCCTCAATCTTTCCCAGCATCAGGGTCTTTTCCAGTGAGCAGGCTTTTTGCAAAAGGTGGCCAAAGTGTTGGAGCTTCAGCATCAGTCCTTCCAGTGAATATTCAGGGTTGATTTCCTTTAGGATGAACTAGTTTGATCTCCTTTTCCATACAAGGGACTCTCAAGAGTCTTCTCTAGCACCATAGTTTGAAAGCATCAATTCTTTGTTCCTCAGCCTTTTTTCTGGTCCAACTCATTTTTGTATATGACTACTGGAAAAACCATAGCTTTGACTGAACTTCCATCATATCAGGGAAACTTGAACTGAGCAGCCTTCAGAATCCTATAGATGTAAATAATCTTGGGAGACAGGTAATATCGCCCTCAGCTTGACTACATTTTAGATGGGCTTCTTCCTTACTCTAGGCCTCTTAATTTTCTGAGAGCATTTGCTTTAGAAAAATTGTAGTAATTATATGCCCTTTCTGCCCCCTTTGAGATGTAAATCTTTTTAAAAGCTTCTTTCAAGTTTTACAACGAAGAAATGTCTTTCTCCAGGCCCTGGGAGCCATCTCTTTCAAAAGCAGCCACTGAAGGAAATAGCATCCTTATCTTGTAGTCTCTGTGTTAGGGTAGGAGCCTAACTTTGATAATCCTATTGCTCCAATTTTAACATTACTGTAAGGTTGGACCCCAGGGGCCAAGATGGGCTGCCCCTCCTCTCCCTCCCTCTGGGGAGAAGGTCCCCAATGACAGCACACTTCACTGGTTGCCATGATGAACCCCTCCTCTCCCCCGCTGGCCAGGGGAGTCCCTAACAGAGGGAGGCTTCCGGATCCTGGGGACCAATGACAGCACACTTTGCCGCTAAAGTTGCCCCACCCCAGCTGCATAGAAAGACCTATCAGCCCGCGCCGCCGCGAACCAGCAACGTATCCAAACCCCTTCTGCTAACCTGGCCATCCCCCCACAGCGTGCATATATAAACAAACTTCTAGCTCAGTCTGGCGCGGACTTCCTGGACCTGCCTCCTTCGGGTCTGGGAACCCCGCCCGGGAGCACTCCGTCATTAAAAGCTTGTTAGATAGATATTCTTTTGGTGTCCTGATCATCTTTATCTAACAATTGCCTCCTATCATGAAGGTACAAAAAGTTTGCTTTTCCTTGGGGTAAAGCCAGTTAGTAAAGACACAAGCCCTAAGATCCCTCTAATCCTGCTCTTAAAAACTTTTCAAGCCTTTGTCTGAGTATGCAACTTGGCCTGCGCTTTTTCCTATAACTGGAAATCTTGCTGCTGGTGGTGTAGTCATTAAGTCTTGTCTGATTCTTTGTGACCCCATGGACTGTAGCCTGCCAGGCTCCTCTATCCATGATATTTCCCAGGAAAAAATACTGGAGTGGGTTGTCATTCCCTTCTCCAGGAGATCTTCCTGATCCAGGAATCGAACCTGCGTTTCCTGCATTGCAAGCAGATTCTTTACTGCTGAGCCACCAGGGAAGCCCACTGGAAACAATATCAGGATAAAATCAGTGACTCTTTGCTTCTCTTGTCTGATGTATTTTTTCTCTGACAGTAGATAGCTTACTCCAAGACTCTTGGTTTAAATGATAAAATATACATATATTTTAGTAAAAAGCATCACCACCAACAAAAACCCAAAGTGTACAATTTTCAACCAAAAAGCTAAAACAATACTACTTTTTCAATATTTCTATAGTTTTTCCAGTACTACTAATTATGAAGAAAGCTGAGCACTGAAGAATTGATGCTTTTGAACTGTAGTGTTGGAGAAGACTCTTGAGAGTCCCTTGGACTGCAAGGAGATCCAACCAGTCCATTCTAAAGGAGATCAGTTCTGGATGTTTTTTGGAAGGAATGATGCTAAAGCTGAAACTCCAGTACTTTGGCCACCTCATGCGAAGAGTTGACTCATTAGAAAAGACTCTGATGTTGAGAGGGATTGGGGGCAGGAGGAGAAGGGGACGAAAGAGGAGGAGATGGCTGGACGGCATCACCAACTTGATGGACGTGAGTTTGAGTGAACTCCGAGAGTTGGTGATGGACAGGGAGGCCTGGCGTGCTGCAGTTCATGGGATAGCAAAGGGTCAGACATGACTGAGCGACTGAACTGAACTGAACTGATCTTACAATTATCACATCCCCTTGTTATCTGTGATCCATTAAATGGTACTCCACATGTTCCACTCTGTCTTTCTACCTCCACACCCTAGTTTGCTACCTGTCACTTAAGGAAGGAAAAAACTCCCTTATGAGATTTGTTTTTGGACCATAACTACTGATCTGTATCTAACCATTGCTGAATATGTCAGCTTTCAACCTTGATCCTGCTGATAAAAATTCAACCACTGTTCTTTAAATTCTTCAGAAGGTTAGTTTTTTCCTTCACATTTTACTTATGCAACTCCTTACATTTTCATCTTATTATTAATCCCTACTTCCATCTCATTAAGAGTAGACTTTGACCCCATGTCCATAAGATGCTTCTATAGGAATCAGTATATTTCTTTCATCAAAACATTACTTGAGATAAGTGAAATAAATTGCAGGACAATTCATTTCATACTCTGTTTCTTTATGGAGCATGTTTAACTTCACCCAGAAAATCCACTGTCCTGCAGGTGTCAAATATTGTCACTCCCATTGTCACACAATTCTTACGTTTCTGATACATTTTGTGGTCCCATGGTGCTTTTCCTTCTATAGACATTCGTCTTTCTCTAGAAATCTAACAAACAAGTGTACAATGATTAACCAGCCCTGTTATGGACATGAGCTCTTGATTTTCTTTTGGCTTGCTAAGAAAAGAAGTTTGCTAAGTAAACACTTCTTGATGTTTTTATATGGAATGGTCCATGGTCAGGCCAAGTGAAAAAGAAAAAAAAAGACACTTATTTTTTTCTGATAAAGACTATGGAGTATGTGTTTTGTAGACACAGTTTGGTCATGTAGGTTCCTGGCCTCTCTCTGTCTGTTATAAGGACTAATAAATAGTCTTTTTTAATTTTTTTCTGGTAATTGCCTATATTGAAGTTGATTGATGCATTCTTTCCTGATTGTAAAAGTTACTGTGTCGTCTTTATCAAATTGGATGATAACTTATCCTACAACAGAAAATTCTAGCCAGTTAATTAGAGAAATGTTGCCCACATAGCTTTTTCATCAGTAGAGTCAACAATGTCCTGCAACTTATCTTTATCAGCCCTTGGCCAAAATAAGTACTGAGAAAGAAAAGACCAATAAAAGAAAAGAAAAACAGAAGCAGCCCTAAGAGCTTCTAGCTATTGGCTGACCCAGTTGCTACCAACTAATATGATCACTTTCATACAGTATCAGGATCAAGCCAGGATGCTCCATGACCATTCCAGTCTCATGCCTGAAAAAAGATAAAAACAGACTACAGATACCAGACTGCTACCATTTTTTGACCACAGAACAGATTCATGCTTCCTTTGACCTCCTCCCAAATTAAAATAATAAGCCTCTTCTAAGGTAATGGTAAACTCAGAATTCAAACACAAGGAGTCTGGCCCAAGAGTTCATGCTGTCAAATGCATGTTAGGCTCAAATGATGTGACGTGAGCAGAAGCTGTGCCAGCCTAGATCTATTCAAGCTGCCACTACTGAAAACAGGAAGAAAAATAACAGTTTGAAAAATTCAACTAAAAAAAAACCTCTACAAAATAGATAATCTTATAGCTCCTGTGTACCTTAGTTCAAAAGAATCTAGTACTTTTTAAAAAACATTTATTATTATATATCTTATTTATGAAATTGCAACTCATTCTATTGCCTAGGGTTTAAATAAAAATTGTAAAGAGGATCAGTCATACAAAAATATAAATGTACTCTATCTTAGTGGTCTTTCCTTTGTTTATCATCATAGAAATATGTTTCTTATGGAAGAATTTATATTCTAATTGTTATTAATAAGTCATTCTAGCTGATTATTCTAATTCATATTCTAACTTAAGAGAGCAGAAAAGGTGGAAAAAGAAATAAAAGATGGGCCAAAATGAATCAGAGTGATGTCCAGTCAGTTATTTTTTGCTCCACTGAATTATTGTAAGCTCAGGAGAAACTGGCAAACCAACTGACAAGAAGCGTTTAATCTTGGTTTTTATTATGAATTTCTTACTCTGTTTCATTGCCTTTATGTTTTATGAATTTTATTTCCTATAAATTCTTACTATATGAAATGATTACATCCTAGAACAAATAGCTTTCATCCATAGAAAACACAAAATGTACTGCAATCTTTGGGGTCAAATGGCTGATTAAAATAAAAGGTAATTGTGGATATGATACGAAATGTGCATTTGCTTTTAAGCATTTTTTTCTTTGAGTAAATTACACCTCTTTTGCTATAGTTTCTGGGCCCTCTGACAGGTAATTAGTAATCTGAACTATCAAATTCGTTTGGAGATAATGGAGCTGATTGGTTCTTATGTTATAACTGCTTTTCTGAGGCCCCTCCCCTGTCTGTGTTTTCTCCTTCACTTCCCCAGTACACGTAATCCTGTTTAAATAGCAATATGTCAAACATTTCTGCTAATCAACTGACTGCATTCCCATGGAGATTTCTGCAGTTTTAAGCACTGTATTTCACAGTGTAAGGATTTTTCCCAAATATTGACTTCTGGTTTTCAAGGTTACCGATGATGTGCTCTGGCACGTTAATCATTCTAACCACCTTAACAAAGAAGCTCATTAAAAAGACAAATACATTTATCAAGCAAATCATCAAGCAGATTATATACTTTCTACCCATAATGGATTATAGCTGAATAAATGACTTGAGTATTTTATAATTAAATATGCAGAACACTTAATATTTTAATCCTCTGATCCTTCATTGAGGAATGGGGATGGACTGAGTTTTATAGCACATAATTAATATAGCACAATTTAGTTGCAATTATGTGAGTTAAAATTAGAAATAGTATTTTGAATATCTAGATTAAATAATATTTTGATATCGTGATGAAGCACCGAAGACGTTTGAAGTTCAAATGATTGGACATTTAATTTATGTGGAACAACACTTTATATTTCTAGTATCTAACAAATGGATCATTCCTGCATTAGAAATAAGGCTTTAGGTTGGGAAGACACAGGTGTCTAGTCCTTTGCCCTTAGGCTTCCACTGGGACTGGAGTGATTATTTCTCTTGTCAACCAAATAATGCTTTAAAAGCTTGGAAAAGGCTGAAAGGGTCAGTTTTCTATTCGGATGCAATTGTATCTCCTGCTAAATCTCCCACTAACCTATCTCACACAAATTGCAGTTTCGTATGGAGAAGTTCACTTTTCTATCTCTGGGTCTCCAAATTAATGGACCATAGATAACTCTGAAATGCAGCCTTCAGGAAGAAAGGATCTCTCTTAGCAAATCCATATGTCCTTATTAATCTGTTTTTAGTTTCAAAGTAAGTATATTGCTTTCTGGTAGAACCTTCTTAAAATATGTACAAAAAAATAACACATTCAATAATCTTAAAAACTTTGCTATCAAATCTCCCAGTGCTGCTCACTGAATCTCAAAGGATAATAGGCTACAGTTTCATTAAAATGTATGTGACCATTTAACAAGCCTTTGCTGACTCCAGTGATTTGTGCCAAAGCCAAAACTGCCCCAGAGTTAAGCAGATAAAAAAAGTATTATTCATTGCTCTTGCAGTAGTGGAGAGGCCAGAAGTACGTCTGAGCTCAACATGCCCCACTACCCCACCCTAACCCTGGCCAAAAATAAAGGGGAGGGGTGTGAGAGAGTTTTTTAAAACCTGGTAATCAGGGAGAGTCTTCTCCAACACCACAGTTCAAAAACATCAATTCTTCTGCGCTCAGCTCTCTTTATAGTCCAGCTCTCACAACCATACATGATGACTGGAAAAACCATAGAATGACTAGAAGGACATTTGTTGACAAAGTAAAGTCTCTGCTTTTTAATATGCTGTCTAGGTTGGTCATAACGTCCAATAACTTCCATCCTTTAATTTCATGGCTGCAATCACCATCTGCAGTGATTTTGGAGCCCCCCCAAATAAAATCAGCCACTGTTTCCACTATTTCCCCATCTATTTGCCATGAGGAGATGGGACCAGATGCCATGATCTTAGTTTTCTGAATGTTGAGCTTTAATCCAAATTTTTCACTCTCCTCTTTCACTTTCATCAAGAGGCTTTTTAGTTCTTCTTCACTTTCTGCCATAAGGGTGGTGTCATCTGCATATCTGGGGTTATTGCTATTTCTCCCAGAAATCTTGATTCCAGCTTGTGTTTCTTCCAGTCCAGCATTTCTCATGATATACTCTGCCTAGAAGTTAAACAAGCAGGGTAACAATATACAGCCTTGACATACTCCTTTACTTATTTGAAACCAATCTGTTGTTGTATGTCCAGATCTAACTGTTACTTCCTGACCTGCATACACGTTACTCAGGAGGCAGGTCAGGTGGTCTGGTATTCCCATCTCTTTCAGAATTTTCCAAAGTTTATTGTGATCCACACAGTCAAAGGCTTTGGCATAGTTAATAAAGGAGAAGTAGATGTTTTTCTGGAACTCTCTTGCTTTTTCCATGATCCAGAGGATGTTGGCAATTTGATCTCTGGTTCCTCTGCCTTTTCTAAAACCAGCTTGAACATCTGAAAGTTCACAGTTCATGTATTGCTGAAGCCTGCCTTGGAGAATTTTGAGCACTTCTTTACTAGCCTGTGAGATGAGTGCGATTCTGCAATAGTTTGAACATTCTTTAGCATTGCCTTTCTTTGGGACTGGAATGAAAACTGACCTTTTCTAGTCCTGTGGCCGCTGCTGACTTTTCCAAATTTGTTGGCATATTGAGTTTAGAATTTTCACAGCATCATCTTTCAGGATTTGAAATAGTTCAACTGGAATTCCATCACCTCCACTAGCTTTGCTTGTAGTGATACTTCCTCAGACCCACGACTTCACATTCCAGGATGTCTGTTTCTAGGTGATGATCACACCATCATGATTATCTGGGTCATGAAGATATTTTTTGTACAGTTCTTCTGTGTATTCTTGCCACCTCCTCTTAATATAATCTACTTCAGTTCATACCATTTCTGTCCTTTATTGAGCCCATCTTTGCATGAAATGTTTCCTTGGTATCTCTAATTTTCTTGAAGAGATCTCTAGTCTTTCCCATTCTATTGTTTTCTTCTATTTCTTTGCATTGATCACTGAGGAAGCCTTTCTTAGACTCCTTGAATTTCTTCAGAACTCTGCATTCAAATGGGTATATCTTTCCTTTACTCCTTTGCTTTTCACTTGTCTTCTTTTTCTAGATATTTGCAAGGCTTCCTCAGACAGCCATTTTGCTTTTTTGTAATTCTTTTTCTTGGGGATGGTCTTGATCCAAGTCTCCTCTACATTGTTACAGACCTCCACCCATAGTTCATCAGGCACTCTGTTTATCAGATCTAGTCCTTTAAATCTATTTCTCACTTCCACTGTATAGTCATAAGGGATCTGATTTATGTCATACCTGAATGGGCTAGTAGTTTTCCCCACTTTCTTCAATTTCATTCTGAATTTGGCAATAAGGACTTCATGATAGCCACAATCAGCTCCCAGTCCTGTTTTTGCTGACTGTATAGAGCTTCTCCATTTTTGGCTGCAAAGAATATAATCAAACTGATTTTGATGTTGACCATCTGGTGTTGTTGGAAGAGGGTGTTTATTATGACCAGTGTGTTCTCTTGGCAGAACTCTGTTAGCCTTTGCCTTGCTTCATTCTGTACTCCAAGGCCAAATTTGCCTGTTAATCCAGGTGTTTCTTGACTGCTTACTTTTGCATTCCAGTCCCCTGTAATGATAAAAGACATCTTTTTGGGTGTTAGTTCTAAAGGGTCTTCAACTTCAGCTTCTTCAGCCTTGCTGGTTGGTGCATAGACTTGGATTATGATGATATTGAATGGTTTGCCTTGGAAATGAACCGAGATCTTTTTGTCACTTTTGAGACTGCATCCAAGTAATGCATTTCGGACTCCTTTGCTGACTATGATGGTGACTCCATTTCTTCTAAGGAATTCCTGCCCAAAATAATATATATAATGGTCATCTGAATTAAATTCACCCATTCCAGTCCATCTTAGTTTGCTGATTCTTAGAATGTTGACATTCACTCTTGCCATTTCCTGTTTGACCACTTCCAATTTGTCTTGATTCATGGACCTAACATTCCAGGTTCCTATGCAATATTGCTCTTTACATCATATAACCTTGCTTCTAGCACCAGTCCCATCCACAACTGGGTTTTGCTTTTGCTTTGGCTCCATCCCTTCATTCTTTCTGGAGTTATTTCTCTATTGATCTCCAGTAACATGTTGTGTACCTACCGACCTGAAGAGTTCATCTTTCAGTGTCTTATTTTTTTGCCTTTTCATACTGTTAATGGGGTTTTCAAGGCAAGAATACTGAAGTGGTTTGCCATTCTCTTCTCAGGTGGACCATATTCTGTCAGACCTCTCCACCATGACAACCATCTTGGGTGGCCCCACACATCATGGCTTAATTTCATTGAGTTAGACAAGGCTGTGGTCTATGTGATCAGATTGGCTAGTTGTCTGTGATTGTGGTTTCAGTCTGTCTGCCCTCTGATGCCCTCTTTCAGTGCCTACCATCTTACTTGGGTTTCTCTTACCTTGGACATGGGGTATTTATTCACAACTGACTCAGCAAAATGCAGCTGCTGCTCTTTATCTTCAACGTGGTGTAGCTCCTCTCCACTACTGCCCCTGACCTCTTGAGAGTCCCTTGGACTGCAAGGAGATCCAACCAGTTCATCCAAAAGGAAATCAGTCCTGGGTGTTCATTGGAAGGACCGATGTTGACGTTGAACCTCCAATATTTTGGCCCCCTGATGCGATGAGTTGACTCATTTGAAAAGACCCTAATATTGGGAAAGATTGAAGGCTGG
Source organism: Raphicerus campestris (assembly GCA_006410735.1). Taxonomy (NCBI): domain Eukaryota; kingdom Metazoa; phylum Chordata; class Mammalia; order Artiodactyla; family Bovidae; genus Raphicerus; species Raphicerus campestris. Next base: position 143,331 of record SJYW01034011.1, on the reverse strand, counting down.
AGGAGAAGGGGATGACAGAGGATGAAATGGTTAGATGGCATCACCGACTCAATGGACATGAGTCTGGTGAATTCTGGGAGTAGGTGATGGACAGGGAGGCCTGGCATGCTGCGGTTCATGGGGTCGCAAAGAGTTGGACACAACTGAGCGATTGAACTGAATTGAATCATGGAGAGTATCATGAGCCCATCTGTGTTTGCTAATTGGCTTTACTCAGAGGAAAAACTAGGGCTTCACTGGTGGTTTGGTGGTAAACAAATAGCCTGCCAATGCAGGAGACAAGAGTTCTATCCCGGGCTCAGGAAGATCCCCTGGAGAAGGAAATGGCACCCCACTCCAGTACTCTTGCCTGGAAAATGCCGTGGATAGAGGAGCCTGGTGGGTTACAGTCCATGGGTTAGCAAAGAGTCAAATGCGACTTAGCGACTAAATGACAGCAAAAAGGAAAATAGGCTTTCTTGTATCTTCATAAGAGGTAATGCTCTAACTTGGAGCAAGGGTCCCATCAAAGTTAGACTTCAACTCTAAAACAGAGTATGGGAGAGTGGGTTCTCTAACTCCTTCAATGGCCACATTTAAAAGAGATGACTCCTAGGTTCTTGAGAAAAACATTCCTGGTTTGTAAAACCAGAAAGAGGCTTTCAAAAAGATTTACATCTCAGAAGGGCAGAGAAAGAACTTATAATTACAAGTTTTTTAAAGTAAACATTTTTGGAGCTTTAGAGTCAGGAAGAAGCCTGTCTAGAGCAGAATAGAATATTAGGGCCCTTTTGGTTCCTGGGTAAGTTGGTATTTATTTCTTTTACTGCCCAATCCACATTTTAGGATCTGCTTCTTATAAGAATACATTTATTGCATCAATTTCTGTCTCAGAATTCCTTATGGTAATTAAGAAAACTCAATCTAAATTGGATTAAACAATAGATTGGGGAACTTAAAGACTCAGTCAACTAAATTTCCAAAGCTAGGCAGCTTCAGAATTCGGGATCTGCCCACTTCTATGTGTTGGTTGCATTCTCTGGCTGACATCCCATGAGAAAAGTTGTTCTAATGGCAACAGGGCTATGTGTTCAGATTCAGGGAGAGAAATAGAGAGGACCTTTTCAGAACTATTAAATAAAAATCTTGAGCTTTACCCTGACTAGACCACCCTTGAATCAAAGCTTGTGGCTAGAATAGCCCATGTACTTTAGTTTCCCTGTTCAGATACTGTGATAATGAAGACAGAGTTTCCATGACAAAGTGGAAGACACTCTACTTTGGGTTAATCCCCCCAAACCTCTTATTTGCTATACAACTGAGAGATAAGGACTTATGTTGAAGCTGAAATTCCAATACTTTGGCCAGCTGATGGGAAGAGCTGACTCATTTGAAAAGACCTTGATTTGGGGAAGAATTGCAAGCAGGAGGAGAAGAGGATGACAGAGGATGAGATGGTCGGATGGGATCACCAACTCAATGGACATGAGTTTGGGTAGACTCCAATGTTAGTGATGGACAGGGAAGCCTGCTGTGCTACAGTCCATGGGGTCACAAAGAGCTGGACATGAATGAGTGACTGAACTGAACTGAACTGAACTGAATGTACTCTGTAACTCCCAGTATCTTTCTTCAACCTTAAACAGTCTTATAAACTACCAACAAATAAGACTTTTTTCCACATGATACAATGTTTCCACCCGAAGTAAGACTCACCTCAACTGAACTCATTCTTCCTCTACCCATTCCCCTTGCTAAGTGTCCCACTTTGCTTTAGGGTCACTCTAAGGTATAGTTCAAATTGAAGATCTATCAATGACTGCTTTTGTGATTGATAGTAATTTACTAAACTCTATTGTTTTATTATGAAATAGGAATTAAAATTTCTTCCAGATTGGATATTATGAGAATTAAAAGAATGATCATTTATAATGTGTCTTACTCTCAACCTGATTTCAGTGTTGACCATCTGGTGATGTCCATGTGTAAGTCTTCTCTCGTGTTGTTGGAAGAAGGTGTTTGCTATGATCAGTGCATTTTCTTGGCAAAACTCTATTAGTTTTTGCCCTGCTCCATTCTGCATTCCAAGGCCAAATTTGCCTGTTACTCCAGGTGTTTCTTGACTTCCTCCTTTTGCATTCCAGTCCCCTATNGTATATGTACCACAGCATTTTTATGCATTCATCCGCTGATGGACATCTAGGTTGCTTCCGTGTCCTGGCTATTATAAATAGTGCTGCGATGAACATTGGGGTACATGTGTCTCTTTCAATTCTGGTTTCCTCTGTGTGTATGCCCAGCAGTGGGATTGCTGGGTCACAAGAAGCATATACTCTTAACTATTGGACCTTCCAGGGCATCCCTAGCATCACCTTCTGAGATACTGGGGTTAGGAGTTCCTTATAGGAATAGGGGTGTAACTCAACACATAGCACCTCATTGTGGCCAGAAATGAAAATTAAGGAAGACTTAAGAGAACTAAGATTTCCAAGATGATAACTGAAGTTGCCAGAAGGAAAAACAGGACTTAGCAAAGAAAATCACTACCTAAGAATAGAAGTGGGCTTTGAACCCAGCCTTGTATCTTAGTGTTCTGTATCTATAGAAAGAAGTGAGAATCAGCAGGTTGGATATGTAATATCTATTTCATATGAGAAAGATCATTTAAAACTTGGGAGATGATTATGATTTTATATTTAACTACCAAGTGATCAGCTCATAAAATAAATTAACTCTTGATCTTTTATAATTCATCCATACCTTACTGTACCTTATCAATACTTTCTTGTAGTATTGTAGACTTTTACCTGCTCTTGTCCTTTCATTGAAAGGTTTATGTTGTCATATCTCAGGAGTTTGGACTATTAGTCCTCTAGCCCATCAGTGCTACCTGGATACTTTCTTCAGATATAATTTTGCTAGGAGATTAAAGGGAATGTTCCAGTAGTGGATATGTTATGTACTGTGAACAAGTCAAATTATTTTTTTCAAAGTGGGTAAAGTATAAATAATGTCTATTAATCATCTATAGAACTTGCTTTATTAAACCAAATTGACATAAACCATGATTCTGATTCAGGAACAAATTTGGTTAAGCATCACTTTATTCTAGAATTACCAGTGCCTGCATTTGATGAGATAAATGTGTGATGGACTTGCTAATTTGATGCTGAAGATTAATCAGGTATTCTNTATTAATCATCTATAGAACTTGCTTTATTAAACCAAATTGACATAAACCGTGATTCTGATTCAGGAACAAATTTGGTTAAGCATCACTTTATTCTAGAATTGCCAGTGCCTGCATTTGATGAGATAAATGTGTGATGGACTTGCTAATTTGATGCTGAAGATTAATCAGGTATTCTGTGAAAGATTAATAAATATGTAAAAAGACAATAAGAAGTTAACTTTGAAAGCAAGGATTCCACCATTTTAGCAGGAATAAATCTGTCTTCATCAGTAGTAATCACTGAGATTAATATTATAATCAGTATACAAAAGACAGATTACTTCTGTCCTTTTATTTAGCCCCTTCTTTTATTCAAATAATATCTTGGGTCTGAAAAGAGAAACTACTTCTTGTGAGGAAACTGTTCATACAGTTAGGAAAATTGACTCTTCCAGGACACTAAGGTATAATTTAGGAAGTGGTGATTTTTTGTGCATGAAATGTTACCCTCAGGTTCTTCAGTTGCTTACTCATCTCCTTACTATTAAGTATGTGAAGTTAGGTCTCATTCACTTTTCCCCTTAAACAAATCTCAGTTTTTAAAACTAGTCCTGAAGTACTTGTTTAATTTATTTAATAATTAAAAACATGTTTTCTAGAATATCCAATTTATATTTTTTAGCATTCAGAAATCAGCAGTTAAATATTTGCAAGTGTTGTGTTAGTTTCAGGTATACAGCAAAGTGAATCAGTTATTCATATACATATGTCCACTCTTGTTTAGTTATTTTCCCATATAGGTCATTACAGACTTTTGAGCAGAGTTCCCTGTGTTATACAGTAGGTCCTTATTAGTTACCTATTTTACATGTAGTAGTGTGTTTATGTCAATCCCAGTCGACCAGCTTATCCCTTCTCCCTCTCTTACCTACCGGTCACAATGTTTGTTTTCTATATCTATAACTTTGTTTTGTAGATAAGTTCATCTGTATCTTTTTTTTTTTTTTTTAGATTTCACATAGAAGCAAAATTTCACATAAAAAGCAATACACTCTTTGACTTACTTCACTGACTATGATAAATCATTATTTTTTGAAACAGTCCCTTCTATTAACAACCTTGATTGTCCTGTGCTAAGTCACTTTAGTTGGTCCAACTCTTTCCAACCCTGTGGACCATACCCTACCATGCTCCTCTGTCCATGGGACTCTCCAGGGGATCTTCCTGGCCCAGGGATCAAACTTGCACCTCTTATGTCTCCTGCGTTGGCAGGCGGGTTCTTTGCCACTAGTGCCATCTGGAAAGCCCTGAATGTCCTATAGTCTTTCTCAATAATGGGCAATCATCTAACTCCCCATAGCTTCCACCTTTTTATCTTGGGTCTGCCATCAGAAGCCACTGAGAATTCTAATCCATTCCCTGAAGTAAAGTTGATTGTATATTGATATCAAAGCGACTCATCATTCTCCTTCTCCCCTTCTTCTCAAATCCTTTCTTCTTAAGAGAAGGCACTTTGGGGCTTCTAAAGGAGTCCTTATATAACACAGCTTTTGACTTTTCATCTTTTTAGTTCATCTCTGAAGGTCTTCTGATTTTTCATTGTCTTGTTCATATTAAATAAAACATTTCTTCTCATCTGAACAATAATTTCTATTGACTCTTTTATTTCAATACCTTCCAACAGTTGCTTTACATTAATGGCTTATGCTGAGATTGAGGAAGACTGAAATCTTTAGGCCATCTTCATTTGAACACCATCTGGATAATATCCATTGATTTCTCCCTATTTTCTTAAAGTCTTCATTGAAGTCCCTTCTGTGATTATCAAGACCTCATGCTGGTGTGCAGAAAAAATAAATCCTATATTTGGGATGTAAGAAGCTACATTTTGTAGTGTCCAAGGCATTGGCAAATAGCAGAGAGACCTGGAGAGTATTGTTAGGTAGTTAGACTAGGAAAAAAGAGTCCAGAATGGCAGTGGCTAAAAACAAAGAAGGAGAAAGCCCACAAAAAAAGAATAAAGAAAGTTCCCAGGGCCAAGTGAGGACCTCAGGTAAAACAAAGAGCCCACAAACAGCCCTCCTGGCCAGCCCAGTTTATACAAGGCAGGCTCAGGGGAGGAGAGAAAACTTAAAAAGAAGAGCCAAAATCAGGCCGGGGGGTTCTCTTCTCTTTGTGTCTTTTCGGTCGACTCACCCTCATACCTCAAGTATGTATTTTCCTTTGTTTTCTAAATAAAACTTAGCTGTAACACTGGTCTGTTTGTCGCTTCAAATTTTTGTTGCAACAAGGCAACACCGAGAAAATTACAAACTCCCCTGACAGTATCATTCTGACCTTAGGATAGAAAAAAAGATCACAAACCAATAGGGTGTGTTGACAAGAGTGAGAAGTAAGTCTGCTTAAGACAAATGTGGTTGCTGACCTCTTAGTCTAGCAAATATTTCTTATACACCAGGAGAACTTTCTTTGAAACAGCGTGTCATCTATTTAAGCTACAGGGCCTCTGCTTCCACGTTTAGATTCTAGAAATTCATGTTATTTCTTATGGAAAGAATGTGGAAAACACAGTGTTCTGACATTATTTTACAGCTATTCTTGTACATTTTAATTTTTGCTAAGTGCATTTTAAAATTAAATCTTCAGGACTCCAATAGAGTTTTCACAGTGATTCTACAGTCCATTATATTTTAAGCCCTCAGACTTTCTTCTTTGAACATTGAGAATATGGGATACAATAAATTATAGGTATTAGATTTCTGGCAAAATGCAGTTTAGGACACTGCTCATTTTAGCTCAAAGTGCAAAAAAAAATCAATCTTTTTTGGTGTCATAAAGCTTATTGAAAACTGCTATTGTACCATTAAAATTAATGTAATCACTTTTCTCTTTCTCCCTAAGTCACATTGCCCTTTTGCCCAACCCTTCAGGTCATCTCCCCTCAAAGACAATGAGCCCTTTCTGGTTATTCCACTTGAATTAAATACTGAAAGGAATGCTGTAAAGTGTTGCTTTTCGAATTGATTTTTTTTTTTTTACACAATAAGATTTAATTTTTACTTAAAATTACCAAATTTCCATTTGGATATTTCCCATATTCTGCACCATTTAAAATTTACTACTATAGAAATATAGAGGGAAATGGGCTCCCTTTTTGAAATATGCTTGAAAAAGACATCAAACTTAAAATAATTTATGACAACTTTTTGATTGAAGACAAACCCCTTGGGGTTTTATTATGTTTTAGCATAGGCTTCAGAATTATCTGTAGTATATTAATATTTAAATATAAAGAATATGTGAAAGTGAAAGTCAGTCAAGTCCGACTCTTTGCGACCCCATAAACTATACAGTCCATGGAATTCTCCAGGCCAGAATACTGGAGTGGATAGCCTTTCCCTTCTTCAAGGGATCTTCTCAAGCCAGGGATGGAACCCAGGTCTTTCACAATGTACTCAGTATTAATTTAAGCATTTGCTTAAGAAAATGTAGCCTACCTCCAAATGTCCTAAAATTTATACTGTGTTCCTTTATTGATACATAAGTGATCAGCTTGTGATTAACCTTGGTTAACTTCACTGACCATTTTTTTTTTTTTTTTTTTTTGCTTTTCTGACCACGTCCAAAGTCATGTGGGATCTTAGTTCCCTGACCAGGGATTGAACCCATAGTCCTTGCAGGAGAAGTGTGGAGTCTTAACCACTGGACTGCCAAGGAGGTCCTCTCCACTGAACTTTTAACACTGAGAAGAAACTTGGGGGTCACTCGGTTCTTCAGGGAGGTTTGGGTGGATGGCAGTGTGAAATGAAAATGTCTCCCCCCCATATTAATAAACCTATCAATAAAGAAATGTCACAGCCATTGGCTATTTCTGGTCTCCAAATGTGAATGAGGGCTCCCAAAATTGTGATCTAGCAGATGCTGCCCTCCTCCACGGTGACTGCTGAGGAGGTGGAGGTGGGGGTGATGACAGAAGCAGCCATCTGCCTCGTCTACCACTCCTTGAGGTAAACAAAGAAACAGGGTTTGACCCCAGAGAGCTGAAGTGCGTACAAAAGGAATGGATTCAGTGAGCCCAGAGGCTTGTATTTTCCCATACACAGGATGCTAAATTCCTTAACTTGATACCTGATTTTTCTTACCTCACAATAATCTCTGATGCTCAGACTCCCTGCTCCCTCTTTTGCATACTTGTAGATACCCTAACCACCCCTCCTGCCTCCTTGGAGCAGTTTTCTCAGAGCTACTGAGATGCGGTCTCCTAGGCTGAGTCCTTAACATTCCCACCAAGTAAAATAGCTCTCTACTTTCAGGTTGTGACTGTATTTTTTAGTTGACAGTAGTCACTGAATAAGGCTCTTTGAACAGTGAGACAGTTGTATACCTAAACTCCAGGTTTTTGAACCGGCTTCAGAGGGCACCTGGGTTCTTTTCCTCTTCTCTCTTTCCTACAACCCACATTCTGATAAAATACTTTTCAGCTACCCTCAAATTACTAAGCCCTTACAGGAGTGTGAATTTGTCCCAGGTCCCTGCTCGATCTGAGCAATGTCTCTTGACAAATTGATTACTCCTTGACTCTTAAATAGTCAGGATTTTTTATCCTATATTGTTTTTTATGGACATACATGCTATGGTTAAAATTGCAATTTAGTCTGATGTGACACTTCACAACATACACAATTCACTAAGTACTTTAAATCCACCTCTTCCCTTCTCAGGTATGCACATACACTCTTGTTGCAGAAACCAGTACTCAAGAAACCAAGCACCATACTCAGATTTATTATGCCAGCGGGCCCAGAGGAGTTAACACACCAAGCTCTGAGCCCCGAACAGAGGGGTTACAGAGTTTTTATAGACAGACTATAGTGGGCAACACTAGCTGTTAATAGGCTGCTTTAAACCAAAGAATTTCATGTGTGCAAGAACAGCAGTCAAGATGGGGAGGGGGATGCCTGACCTTTACACAGACAGGCATGATTAAGCAGATTTGCAGGGGCTGGGCAATTGCAAAGAGCAGGACAAGGGTGAGTGAGATACGCTCCAGTTCCTAGTATTCTAAGTCCCCACTTTCTGAGACTATGGGACCTACATGATCCAGACTTTGCAAGGAGCAAGCTGAGTTACAGAGCCAGAATGGGCAAGAGGTTATGTAAAATTTTAACTTTTCCTCTCCACTCTCACATTCTATTTGGCAAAGAAAACCTATAATCTGTTTCCGAGCTTGATTGTGTGGTATGTCCTCCTTAATTTTCTTGCTACTCTCAAAGAGAAACTGTTTTTATTCTCATGTAAAGAGAATATTCTTGGTACTTGCCAAATGGAACAAGTGGGGAAATAAAGAAAAGGTTTGCTGTTTGTAAGATGAGTGCAGAGAAAAAGAGAGTGAGCTGGGCAGTCAGGCAAGAAAAGGGAAATTTATTAGAGGCCAATGAGAGGGTGACAGGCCCTTAAGGAGAACCAGCATCCTCCCTTTCTGACGGGATCTTTCTTATACCCCACCAATGAAGAATTCTCTGAAAGGATGGTTAACTTTCACTGTCGTTGAGTCCGGTGGTCACGCAGCCAGAGGTCTGCAATCTGGTGGTCTCCTAGCTTTGAGAAGGTAGGCGCCAGTGAGAAAACAGAATGTCATTTGGGCAATTTGGTTTGTCTCAAGGGTCACTGTGATTTTATTTTTTGTTTACAAGGTCAACATAATGAGCCATCTTAACAATGAGCCCCCATGAAGACCCTATCAACTTTCCCATGGACTCAGTGTCGTAGCCTTTTGTCTCTTTCTTTATATTACCTGTTTTGTTCTCTCTCCTGTCAAATGACAAAACTAAGATGAGTTAGTGAGGAATTTGATGTCCTTTATTCAAAGGAAATCAGTCCAGGGGCTGGGGGAGGACAGTACCTGCATGTAATGGAGCTCTCTTCTGAGTCAATATTATAGAAATTTGGAAGATGCAACAGAGATACAGGGCATGATTGGCTTGGAGGTCAGCGATTTCCTTATATGTCAAGCAAGTTCTATTTTCTAGGGTAAGATAAGCTGCTGAAGCTGAGTGGGCAGATTGTGATTGGTGTATGCTGTTTCCTGGACTGCAAGGTGGCTTCCATAAGGGTAGGCTGACTTACATTTAGATTTGTGACATAGGCTGAGCCATGGAAATTGAAAGTTGCTCAGTTGTGTCTGACACTTTGCGACCCCATGGAGTATATACTCCATGGAATTCTCCAGGCCAGAATACCAGAGTGGGCAGTTTTCCCTTCTCCAGGGGATCTTCCTAACTCAGGGATAGAACCCAGGTTTCCCGCATTACAAGTGGATTCTTTACCAGCTGAGCCACAAGGAAAGCCCAAGAATACTGGAGTGAATAACCTATCCCTTCTCCAGCAGATCTTCCAGACCCAGGAANCTCAGGGATGGAACCCAGGTTTCCCGCATTACAAGTGGATTCTTTACCAGCTGAGCCACAAGGAAAGCCCAAGAATACTGGAGTGAATAACCTATCCCTTCTCCAGCAGATCTTCCAGACCCAGGAATCAAACCAGGGTCTCCTGCATTGCAGGCAGATTCTGTACCAACTGAGCTATCAGGGAAGCCCATGGAAACAGCCTCTATTCTGTCGGTCCCAGCATATGAATTACCTTCCTTACCTACTGCTTGGTGTTAAGCTTGCACTATTCCATCATATGCTGAGAGTGTAGCCTGCTGAGTAGGAAGCATAGGAAACTAGTGAAGCTGCCCTCTGTTCTCCACCCCTGCCCCTCCCCAACGAACTGGAGCCTTCACACATGGAATTGGGGTGCAGGCAACACAAAATTCAAACACACTTTTTAGGCTTTCCTATATCATCTCTTTTGCTTTTCCCGATTCATAAAATTGTACATGTAGTAAATGACTGCCTACCTTGAGGTCTCATTGTGATATGAGTGGTATTTTAAAATAATAGCATAAATGGCTAACGGAAGAAAGAACTATTAAGAGATTTGAATTCCAATTAACTGCCAGTGATTGCTTTGTAGCTCTGGGTCAATTGAATTGAGAATTTCAGAGATCAGTGTTTTCTGAGAGTGGCAAAGGACAGGGTCCTAGAGGCTTGCAAAACTCCTCAATAGCTGTTGAGACCATCAGTTAAGCTTCGGTTATCTTGGAAATTTACTTAAGAAGCACACCTCATTTCCTAAAGTCAGAAAAGCAAGGGAGATTTTCTCTTCCTTTTTATGTTCATATTGAACTATTTTCTTCACTTTTCTCAGCTTATTTTGCCCTTTTCCTCTGTCTTCCTAATCATTTGATTAATAACAACCCTCAAAACAAAATAGCTGAGACTGTTTAATCAAAAAATTTGAACGGATTGAAGGAGTGTGGAGAAAGGAAAATGTTATATATCAATCATGGAAAAACCATTAAGTATATATAAAAGTAGCTGATGCTTAATGATGTGCCATTCAGTAAGAGCATTATTTATATTAATTTAAACTTTATAAAAATCTTGTATAACATTATCCTCATATTGTTGTTGTTAAGTCACTAAAGCGAAAGTCACTCAGTTGTGTCCAACTCTTTGTGTATAGTCCATGGAATTCTCCAGGCCAGAATACTGGAGTGGGTAGCCTTTACCTTCTCCAGGGGATCTTCCCAACCCAGGGATCGAACCCAGGTCTTCCGCATTACAGGTGAATTCTTTATGAGCTGAGCCACAAGGGAAGCCCAAGAACACTGAAATGGGTAGCCTATCCCTTCTCCAAAGGATCTTCCCAACCCAAGAATTGAACCAGGGTCTCCTGGATTGTAGGTGGATTCTTTGACAACTGAGATACCAGGCAAGCCTTAGTCACTAAGTCATGTCCAGCTCTTTTGTGACCCCGTGGACTGTAGCCCACCAGGCCCCTCCCTCCATGAGATTTCCCGGGCAAGAAGACAAGAATGGGTTGTCATTTCCCTCTCCAAGGGACCTTCCTGATCCAGAGATTGAACCTGCAGCTCCTGAATTGCCAGGCAGATTCTTTACCACCGAGTTACCTAGGAAGCTCATATTATCCTTGTATTATACATAAAGAAACTAGAATTTGAAATTTTGCTAGTTTAGCTCCAAATCCTGTAATACTCACCAAAATACTATGTAAATAGTTGGTATGGAAGTTACACGAGTATATGAACATGGCTTTTCCTTTAGAAAATGCAGTCTTGGCAATAAACATGGTGCTAGGAAAAAGAAAATGCAGGAAGGGTGTTTCTCCTGTTTTGTGTTCAGTAGCCTAAGGCCGAAGCTTTCCTTCTGCCTCTTCATTTACTTCTCCCAGTTTTAGCTGAGTGAGCCTTGAAAAGAGGGGTGCTTGGCTCAGCCACCCTTCATCCTCTGAGGCCCGGCCACCTCGGTGTGATCATGTGCCCTGGTTTGTTCTCAGCCTCAGTGCTGGGCTTTTCCAGCCTTCCTGGATGTGTGATCCTGTATCATGCTAGACTGCAAAACCAGGGGACCACTGTCTCCAGCAGCTCTATCAGTAACGAAGCTGACATTTTGATTTCCATATGGCTGTTTCCTCTGTCTTCACTCAGTACATGTCAAACTTTGAAAGTAGGAGAACAAGGATTTATTAGTCTTGTCAAATATCAACCTAGCACCAAAGGATAAATGATGTTTCAGAGTGATGAAACAAAACGTCAAAATGTTAAGGGACCCACTAAAAGGAGTCACCGATTCTGCTGAGTTTAGAAGTGAACTTTGTAGAGTAGGTAGATTTTAGCTAAGTTTACATATCAGCATAGGAGTTTTCCAGAAAAGCTGGGAAAATGGAGATTTTATGCAAATGAAACATCAATTCAGGTATAGATCATGCTATTGCACCTGGCACTTCAGGGATGTTGTGTGTTTTTTTCAAATTAAAGGCTTTAGGCAAGCCAGCATCCAGCAAATCTATTAGCACCACTTTTGCAGCAGCATTTTCTTACTTTGTGAGTGGGTCACGCTTTGGTAATTCTTGCAATATTTTAAACTTATCCATTATTATTATTATTATTATTGTTATGGTCACCTGAAGTGAATAATCTTGATGTTACTATTGTAATTGTTTTGGGGCACCCTGAACCATGCCCCTATAAGACGGCAAACTTAATATTTAAATCGGTGTGTTTTGATGGCTCCATCAACCAGCAGTTTCCCTGTCTCTCTCTCTCTCCTTAAGCCTCTGTATTCCCTGCGACACAAATGCTGTTTTAAAATTGGGCCAGTTAATAACCGTACAGTGGCCTCTATTTATTCAAGTAAGAAGTATATTTTAAATCAAAATCTTGGAATGATTAAGCTTAGTGAGGAAGGCCAGAGAAAGATAAGACAGGCTGAAAGCTAGACCTCTTATGCCAAACATTCAGCTAGGTTGTGAATGTAGAGGAAAAGTTCTTGAAGGAAATTAAAATTGCTACTCTGCAAAACACACAAATAATGAGAAAGTGAAACAATCTTGTTGTGGATTATGGAGCAAGGTTTACTAGTCTGGATAGAACATCAAACCAGTCACAACATTCTGTTAAGCCAGAGGTTAACCCAGAGCAAGGCTCTCACTCTCTTCAATTCTGTGGAGGCTGAGAGAGGTGAGGAAACTGAAAGTTTGAAGCTAGCAGAAGTTGGATCACGTTGCTTAAGAAGAAATAGTCTTGTTAACAAAAATGCAAATTGAAGTGCCAAATGCTGATGGAAAAGCTGCAGCAAGTTATCCAGAAAGATCCAACTAAGATCATTAATAAATGTGAAAACAGATTTTCAGTGTAGATGAAGCAGTCTGTGGAAGAAAATACCACGGAGGATTTTCATAGCTGGAGAAGAGAAGCCAAAGCCTGGATTCAAAGGAAAGATTGACTCTTATTAGAGGCTAACACTGCTGATGACTTTAACTTGAAGCCAGTGCTCATTTATCATTTTGGAAATCCTAGAGCCCTTGAGAATTCTACTGAAACTACTTTGCCTATTCTGTATAAGTAGGCTACACTCCACGGGGTCGCAAAGAGTCGGACAGGACTGAACGACTTCACTCACTCACTCACTCTGCCTATTCTGTATTAATAGGACAGCAAAGCTTGAATGGTAACGCATCTGCTTACAACATGGTTACTGAATATTTTAAGTCCACCATTGAAACCTACTACTCAGAAAAAAAAAAAAAAAAAAAGGTTTCCTTGAAAGTATCTGTGCTCAAGCCCATGGATCAAGGACTAATTTTGACTTTCAAGCTTTATTACTCAAGAAATACATTTTGTAAGACTGTAGCTGCCATAAATCGTGATTCCTCTGATGGATCTGGGAAAAGCAAATTGTAATAATTTTGGAAAAAAATCACCATTCTAGATACCAGTAAGAACATCTGTGACTCGTGGGAAGAGTTCAATGTATTAATATTAACACAAATTTGGAAGAAGCTAATTCCAGCCCTATGGCTAATGTGGAGGGGTTTAAGATTTCACTGGAGGAAGTAACTGCAAATATGGTAGAAATAGTAAGTGTTGGAAATGGAACCTGAAGATGAGACTGAATTGCTGAAATCTCATAATAAAACTTCAACAGATGGGCTGTTATTTATTACGTATTACCAGAGAAAGTGGTTTCTTGAGATGGAATCTATTTCTGGTGAAGATGCTGTGAAGATTGGGAATTCCCTGGTGGGTTAGTGGTTAGTACTCAGCAAGTTTTTTTACTGTTGAGGCACGAGTTCGATTCCTAGTTGGGCAACTAAGATCCTGCAAACCACATAGTGTAGGAAAAAAAGAAGAAGGTGATGCTGTGAAGATTGTTGAAATGACAACAAAGGATTTAGAATATGACATAAACTTAGTTGGTAAAGATGTAGTGTTTGAGAGGATTGACGCCAATATTGAAAGAAGTTTTGCTGTGGATAATAAATGCTATCCAACAGCATTACATGCTACAGATAAAGTGTTCTATGAAGGAAGAGTCAGTCAATCATTGTGNATGTAGTGTTTGAGAGGATTGACGCCAATATTGAAAGAAGTTTTGCTGTGGATAATAAATGCTATCCAACAGCATTACATGCTACAGATAAAGTGTTCTATGAAGGAAGAGTCAGTCAATCATTGTGGCAAACTGCATTGTTTTATTTCAAGAAATTGCTGCAACCACCCCACTACTGTGATCAATCAGCAGCTATCAAGATGTAGTCAAGAACCCCCTAGTAGCAAATAGATCATGATTTACTAAAGGATCAGATGAAGTTTATGTTTTTAGCAATAAAGTATTTTTTTATTATGACACATACAATTTTTAGAAGTTTCACATGTGGCTCAGCAGTAAAGTATCCACCTGCCAATGCAAGAGGTGTGGATGATGGCTGGATGATGCAGCAAAGGCATTTGTATTTGTGCAACCAACTCCACAAAGGTCTATGATACAAGTAACTGACATACCTAGAGGAAGCTAAATCTGGCAACCATGTGAAAGTGGCCCCTAGCTGGGAACATGATCAAGCAGCCTCTTGAAGAGAGAGATGACAAAGGAGTAAAGGATTTATAGAAAGAATGAAGAGACACAATCAGGTTTAAGATGCATATCACATATATCCTAAGTTTCAGTGTCAGCTTAGGGAAATTTTCATAGCATTTGGCAAATAAGATGTTTATACAGTTTCAGTGTGTCTTCTAATCATGTAGTCAGGGAATACAACGTTTGCCTTTAGTAAAGTACCATGGGCTTTAGGGGAAAAAGAAATTATTATAAAATTCAATAAATNGAACTGTGGTGTTGGAGAAGACTCTTGAGAGTTCCTTGGACTGCAAGGAGATCCAACCAGTCCATTCTGAAGGAGATCAGCCCTGGGATTTCTTTGGAAGGAATGATGCTGAAGCTGAAACTCCAGTACTTTGGCCACCTCATGCAAACAGTTGACTCACTGGAAAAGACTTTGATGCTTGGAGGGACTGAGGGCAGGAGAAGGGAATGACAGAGGATGAGATGGCTGGATGGCATCACTAACTCGATGGACGTGAGTCTGAGTGAACTCTGGGAACTTGTGATGGACAGGGAGGCCTGGCGTGCTGCAATTCATGGGTTGCAGAGTCGGGCATGACAGAGCAACTGAACTGAACTGAACTGAGCTGATACATATATATGCACATTCACTTTATATAAAAACAAATATATATTTATATGTGTATATGCNTGAGTGAACTCTGGGAACTTGTGATGGACAGGGAGGCCTGGCGTGCTGCAATTCATGGGTTGCAGAGTCGGGCATGACAGAGCAACTGAACTGAACTGAACTGAGCTGATACATATATATGCACATTCACTTTATATAAAAACAAATATATATTTATATGTGTATATGCACATATATGTAGTAATAACTGGTACAGAAGGTAAAAAGTGTTAAAACTGTGACTATAAGTCTCTAACGAGACCTGTATCTCTACCACATAGCTATACATCTATATACCAAGTAAATACATAATATTTTATCTAAAAATTCTGTGATATGTCATTAGAATTTATTAATAAATCAATATAGATCTGTACTATCATTTTTATGACTGTTTCCTTTTTCTATATGGAAATTATTACTATTCAATTAAACTTGGCTTATTTCCTATTTCAGAATTATAAATAATTTTGATTTGAACTCTTATGTATGTGGACATGTGGGTGTTTGTCACATTTAAAGATGATTTTCTAACTAATTTTGCAGTGATATCCCACTATGTAAATTTTCATTTTATTGTTAAATGACATATAAGGTGATAATCTCCTAATGCATTAGTTTGGTAAAATTGTGTCTTTAAGAGCTCTGGCTTCTTAAAATATATGTTGTTGATTATGTTAAATGTAATTATGTTTTAAGTACTTAAATCCGTACTTAGATGCATGCAGGTTATAAAATTGCACTATAGGTGCTTTGTAAAATCATAAATAGAAAAACTTTGAACATTATATGCCAAATAATAAATTTTGCTTCCCCAAAAACATTCTGAGATTAATCCAGAGTCCATTTTGTTTTAAAGAAAATTAAATGACCCTATTTTTCACTTGTTCATTCATGATTTATGCAATAATCCCTATATGATTTAATGGATTATTTCCAAGTGGATGGTATAAAGTTTTCTGCAAATGAAAATATTACAAACTGAAAACAGGATAGCTGATGGGCTTTCGAAAATATAAANCTGCAAGGAGATCCAACCAGTCCATTCTGAAGGAGATCAGCCCTGGGATTTCTTTGGAAGGAATGATGCTGAAGCTGAAACTCCAGTACTTTGGCCACCTCATGCAAACAGTTGACTCACTGGAAAAGACTTTGATGCTTGGAGGGACTGAGGGCAGGAGAAGGGAATGACAGAGGATGAGATGGCTGGATGGCATCACTAACTCGATGGACGTGAGTCTGAGTGAACTCTGGGAACTTGTGATGGACAGGGAGGCCTGGCGTGCTGCAATTCATGGGTTGCAGAGTCGGGCATGACAGAGCAACTGAACTGAACTGAACTGAGCTGATACATATATATGCACATTCACTTTATATAAAAACAAATATATATTTATATGTGTATATGCACATATATGTAGTAATAACTGGTACAGAAGGTAAAAAGTGTTAAAACTGTGACTATAAGTCTCTAACGAGACCTGTATCTCTACCACATAGCTATACATCTATATACCAAGTAAATACATAATATTTTATCTAAAAATTCTGTGATATGTCATTAGAATTTATTAATAAATCAATATAGATCTGTACTATCATTTTTATGACTGTTTCCTTTTTCTATATGGAAATTATTACTATTCAATTAAACTTGGCTTATTTCCTATTTCAGAATTATAAATAATTTTGATTTGAACTCTTATGTATGTGGACATGTGGGTGTTTGTCACATTTAAAGATGATTTTCTAACTAATTTTGCAGTGATATCCCACTATGTAAATTTTCATTTTATTGTTAAATGACATATAAGGTGATAATCTCCTAATGCATTAGTTTGGTAAAATTGTGTCTTTAAGAGCTCTGGCTTCTTAAAATATATGTTGTTGATTATGTTAAATGTAATTATGTTTTAAGTACTTAAATCCGTACTTAGATGCATGCAGGTTATAAAATTGCACTATAGGTGCTTTGTAAAATCATAAATAGAAAAACTTTGAACATTATATGCCAAATAATAAATTTTGCTTCCCAAAAAACATTCTGAGATTAATCCAGAGTCCATTTTGTTTTAAAGAAAATTAAATGACCCTATTTTTCACTTGTTCATTCATGATTTATGCAATAATCCCTATATGATTTAATGGATTATTTCCAAGTGGATGGTATAAAGTTTTCTGCAAATGAAAATATTACAAACTGAAAACAGGATAGCTGATGGGCTTTCGAAAATATAAACAAACTTGTACCAGCACCGTGAACTCCACATCTCATTCTTAACTTATTGCTCTTTCTGTGTGCAAGGCGATTTTATGAATTCGGGGTATTTATGGTAAGACGGAGCCATTCTCTACATATTAAAGATTTCTGCAAGTTGACATTTCAGAAAAGGACAGATAATAAAGGAGGCCTGTGGTGGGGAGGGGGTGTTGTTCCTTGTTCTCACAGCTGTGAGGACTGTTATTAGTGAAAGACACTCTAAGAATATGTTTCATTTATGACAAGCAATCTCTGTCAAATGATGGTATGTCAGCATTTGGTGATATTTAAAAAGAATGTCAGGTGCAGTAGAGGAAAGAATCACTAGTTTTAGTGGCTGGTTAAAACAATGCATTCCATTTGATTTCTGAATATATTTGATTTCATCAAAACTAGAAGCTTCATTTCTTCTCATTCTCAAAGCATGTTTTCTCTATTTTGGGGTTGGGAAGAAGAAGAAAAAAAAGTTTGGTGTCAATCTATACTTGCTTCTTCCTTGCATCTATTTGCAATTACAAGTACGGCAGAAATATTTTAAGCTCGCAGTTGCTGTTTTACTGATCCGAAGCCCTCATGTAGGACTCCCTTCAGTCTGACATATGCAGGATGGCAATCTTTTAGCTATTTCATGTATGTAAAATCCGATATTTTTAAAACTCCCCTAATATGACCTGTGTTTTCTTTCATGCTGAGGAAAACAGCTGTGCTTTTATCCTGATATAAAACAAACCAGTCAATTATACTTCAATTAAAAAATAAATTAATAATACACCAAACCACTAAGCATACAATGAGAAGAGGAATTCTCGCCTTGCCATCTACTAACTGCACACTAGTGTTGCCTGATCTGTGGTTTTGCATTCCACTATTTCAGTTACCTGTGTTCAACCATGGTTTGAATATATTCAAAGGAAATTTTTAGAAATAAACAGTTCATAATCTTTAAGTTTTCCTGAGTGATAAAGTAATGAAATCTCACACCCTCACACTCTGACCTATCCGAGATGCCCAGTCTTGGGCGCAGTCGGTTCCTGCCATCCAGCCATTTGTATGGTCATGGCTTGATGACCCAAGATCTTCTGAAGCAAATAATCCTTCTTCTCACATCTTGTCAGAAGGTCAGCAGTAGCCTAACCTTACATCACAATATGCAATCATTCACCTGACTCCATCTCATCCCCTAGGCATTTTGTCATCTCACATAATCACAGGAATAAACAGGAGTGCTGTACAATATGGTGTCTTGAAAGAAAGAAGGAGAGAGACCATATCCACATAACTTTTATACAGTATATTGTTTATTCTTAGTTACTGTTAATCTCTTACTGTGCATCTTTGATAAATTAAACTCTATCATAGGTATGTATATATAGGGAAAAAAGCATATTTAGGATTTGGTACTCTATGGTTAAATCATCTATTAGGGGTCTTGGAAGTCTGTGCATAAGGTAGGAGGGCTGCTCTGTAAATTAGATAACTTGTTACTGTGTGTGTGTGTGTGTGCACGTTTACACATACTTGTTTTTCATTCTTTAATGGAGATACTATAGGACCTACCTCACTGATGTGGATTCAGTGAGTCAATGTGAAGTCCTTACAATATTGCCTGGTAGTAGTAAGTGTAGAGTAAATATAGGCTTCTCTTACACATTATGTGCCAGTTGGAGTGCTATACAGTATTTAAACGTGGTACTGCAGGCTCTCATTGATGAAACTGATTTGATTAATTAATAGTAGCCAACAGGAAAATCCCATGGATGGAGGAGCCTGGTAGGCTGCAGTCCATGGGGTCGCTAAGAGTCGGACACAACTGGGAGACTTTACTTTCACTTTTCACTTTCACACATTGGAGAAGGAAATGGCAACCCACTCCAGTGTACTTGCCTGGAGAATCCGAGGGGCAGGGGAGCCTGGTGGGCTGCTATCTATGGGATCGCACAAAGTCAGACATGACTGAAGCGACTTAGCAGCAGCAGCAACAGTACAAAATGAATTCCTTAAGCATAGAGCCTGCAATTTAAAAATGCACTTGTTTAAAAAGTAATCATTTTATAAGAAAACTCATTTCAAGGAGATTCCAGTGCCTACTTTATTTCTAGATAGATACATGACCTCAGGCAAGTCACTTATATTTATAACATCCCAGGCATTTGAACCTGTATTTGAAGCTAGTAAATTTGAACTAATTATAATTAGAGAAATTGAAGTCAGAAATCACACAGCTAATTGGTGATGAAATTTGAACTCTCTGTGCAGTGTTATTCAATTTTACTGCATTAATGCAGTCAGCAAATATTTATTAGCAACCATGCTAAGCCAGTCAATCAATGTCAACATCTATAAACCGAGATTGGGTAGATACCTTATGTGATGGACTTTCAGACTCTCAGATCTTCTTTCTGTGTGAAACAAATTAAGGATCATTCTTAAATGATTCATTAAGTTTTTCAGAAGTGTGAATTAAACTTTGAGAAAAATTTTTTAAGGCATGGAGAATTCAGAAGCCCTGGCATCTACTAGCTTGGGGGAAAGAAGGCAGTTTCTGTGAGTTCCAGAGTTTTTGGCTGAAGAACTGGGATAATACATAAATAGGCTATGGTATATAAAAGAGCCAGTGTGACTTGGCTCTACAAATTATAGCTTCTCACCGTTTCTACCCCTGGAAGCTGGTGGGTGTATAGAAAGATTAACACCAAGTTTGGATGTGAGTGTTGGACTGAAGAAAGCTGAGCACCGAAGAATTGATGCTTTTCAACTGTGGTGTTGGAGAAGACTTTTGAGAGTCCCTTGGACTGCAAGGAGATCCAACCAGTCCATTCTGAAGGAGATCAGCCCTGGGATTTCTTTGGAAGGAATGATGCTGAAGCTGAAACTCCAGTACTTTGGTCACCTCATGCGAAGAGTTGACTCATTGGAAAAGACTCTGATGCTGGGAGGGATTGGGGACAGGAGGAGAAGGGGATGACCGAGGATGAGATGGCTGGATGGCATCACTGACTCGACGGACATGAGACTGAGTGAACTCCAGGAATTGGTGATGAACAGGGTGGCCTGGCATGCTGCGATTCATGGGGCTGCAAAGAGTTGGACATGACTGAGCGACTGAACTGAACTGAACTGAACTGTAAGGTTGGGTTTGTAAGGTAGTCCCTCTTTAGATGTCAAAAGTTTCTCTGTCTAAACTACTTTGTAATATTGTCACTACTTTTCCTTCTTTTCAATAGCAAAATGTAGTGCTGTATGAGATCCAGTCCTCAGATTTTTCTAGAGGAAATGGAGAGAAGGATGTCTACACAGGAAGTCTATCCCAGTTCTTCTGAACTCTAGTTCCTGAGTTGCTGTGACTGATACAGCATACTTACTTTCTCATACATTGCTAGGTGCTTTAAATAGCTCATCTTGAAACAAATATCACTATATTGTCTTATATTTTTGAGGTTATGTGATATCTTTGGATTTAATATTTTTATGTCTTACCTGAGAATTGATACCTTTATCACTCTGAAATATCCACATTAATCCCTAGTAACAACTTGACTTAAATTGGCTCTGCTTGATATTACTATAACTACAGAAGTTGGGATTTACATAGCATAAGTTTACCCTTTCACTTTTAATCTTTCCATTTCCTAATGTTTTAGGGGATTCTTCCAAATAATATGTATGATGAGGTTATAAAAAAGATCTTTCATCACAGTTCTATATTTTTAACTTTAAAAATTAGTCTAATTATATCTAATGTGATTATTGATAAATTGGATCCATAACTACTGCACAATTTGCTTTCTCTTAGACCCTCATGTTTTCTTTCTTACATACTTTTGGGATATGTAACATTTCTAACATTCTATTCTTCTCTTTATTAATATGCTTTTTATACTTACAGATACTCTTGTCCACTATTGAATGTATTAGCTTATCTTAAATATTACTTCCTGCTTGACAGACTTATTCTAGTCTAGAATAAATCATGACTTTTACAAAATTCTTGACTGTGTTAGGACCTGTTGTTGTTCACTCAGTAAGTCGTGTCTGACTCTGTCACCTTGCAGCAGGCCAGGCTCCCCTGTCCTCCACTATTTTCCAGAGTTTGCTCATATTTTATGTCCATTGAGTCAGTGATGGTATCTAACCATCTCATCCTCTGTCACTATCTTCTTTTGCCTTCAAGTTTTTTCAGGGTCTTTTCCAGTAAGTCAGCTCTTCACATCAGGTGGACAAAGTATTCGAGCTTTGGAACTCCAGCTTCAGCACCAGTTCAGGGTTGATTTCCTTCAAGATTGACTGGTTTGATCTTGCAATCCAAGAGACTCTTAAGAGTCTTTTCCAGTGCCCCAATTAAAAAAAAAAATAATAATAAGTTCTTTGGCGCTCAGCCTTCTTTATGGTCCAACTCTCATATCTATACATGACTACTAAGGAAATCAGAGCTTTGACTATATAGACCTTTATCAGCAAAGTAATATCTCTGCTTTTTAATACACTGTCTGTTTGTCATACCTTTACTTCCAAGGAACAAGAGTCTTTTGATTTCATGGCTGCGATCACCATCTGCTGTGATTTTAGAACCCAGGAAAATAAAATCTTTCATTGCTTCCACTTTTACCCCTGCTACTTGCCATGAAGTGATGAGATCAGATGCCAGGATCTTAGTTTTTTGAATGTTGAGTTTTAAGCTAGCTTTTTCAGTCTTAACTTTCATACTCATCAAGAGAGTTTTTAGTTCCTCTTCACTTTCTGCCATTAGGTGGTGTCATCTGCATATCTCAGGTTGTTGATATTTCTTCCCACAACTTTGATTTTAGCTTGTGATTCATCCAGCCTGGTATTTTGCATGATGTACTCTGCATACAAGATAAATAAGCAGGGTGACAGTATACAGCCCTATTGTACTCCTTTCCCTGAGAAAACCTTAACTATTTTAGCTATTTGACTATTCCTACCCTTTGTGTTTTATTGTTATGAATTTTAGTTCTTGTTTTTGTTATATGCCACATGACAGTTTTATTACTCTTTTGACAGACAGTTCTCTGGTCTGGTAGGGATTACAGTTGTCCTTTTTCTTCATAAAAATATCCTATAGTCCTGGGACTTCCCTGGTGGTCCATTAGTTAAGACTGCCTTCTAGTGCAAGAGGTGTGGGTTTGATCCCTGGTTCAGAGCTCTGATCCCACATGTCTCAGCCAAAAAACCAGAACATAAAACAGAAACGAAATTGTAGCAAATTCAATAAAGACTTTAAAAATGGTCCACATAAAAAAGTAGTCTATAGTCCTGGCACTATCATTTGATATGTTCTTCTTTTTCCAACTTAAACTAAAAGCTTAGATTATTGATTTTATATATATTTCTTCCTTTCTAATCTTTAAAGTTTAGCTGCAACTTACAAATACTTTTATTTGGAAGTTTAAACTGATAAATTTTAATTATTCATTTGGCACATTTATATTTTGCCTTTTGATTTTTCCTAGACTTCTGAAAAGTCTTTCTGAAAAGAAACTTTCTCAGGTTCTTCTGAGGTGTCTTTACTTATTACTTTCTTTTTCTGCTCCTGCTGCTGCTGCTAAGTCACTTCAGTCATGTCCGACTCTGTGTGACCCCATAGATGGCAGCCCACCAGGCTCCATTTATATTTTGCCTTTTGATTTTTCTTAGACTTCTGAAAAGTCCTTCTGGAAAGAACTTTCTCAGGTTCTTCTGAGGTGTCTTTACTTATTATTTTCTTTTTCTGCTGCTGCTGCTAAGTTGCTTCAGTCGTGTCCGACTCTGTGTGACTCCATAAATGGCAGCCCACCAGGCTCCACCGTCCCTGGGATTCTCCAGGCAAGAACACTGGAGTGGGTTGCCATTTCCTTCTCCAATGCATGAAAGTGAAAAGTGAAAGTGAAGTTGNTTGTCCACTATTGAATGTATTAGCTTATCTTAAATATTACTTCCTGCTTGACAGACTTATTCTAGTCTAGAATAAATCATGACTTTTACAAAATTCTTGACTGTGTTAGGACCTGTTGTTGTTCACTCAGTAAGTCGTGTCTGACTCTGTCACCTTGCAGCAGGCCAGGCTCCCCTGTCCTCCACTATTTTCCAGAGTTTGCTCATATTTTATGTCCATTGAGTCAGTGATGGTATCTAACCATCTCATCCTCTGTCACTATCTTCTTTTGCCTTCAAGTTTTTTCAGGGTCTTTTCCAGTAAGTCAGCTCTTCACATCAGGTGGACAAAGTATTCGAGCTTTGGAACTCCAGCTTCAGCACCAGTTCAGGGTTGATTTCCTTCAAGATTGACTGGTTTGATCTTGCAATCCAAGAGACTCTTAAGAGTCTTTTCCAGTGCCCCAATTAAAAAAAAAAATAATAATAAGTTCTTTGGCGCTCAGCCTTCTTTATGGTCCAACTCTCATATCTATACATGACTACTAAGGAAATCAGAGCTTTGACTATATAGACCTTTATCAGCAAAGTAATATCTCTGCTTTTTAATACACTGTCTGTTTGTCATACCTTTACTTCCAAGGAACAAGAGTCTTTTGATTTCATGGCTGCGATCACCATCTGCTGTGATTTTAGAACCCAGGAAAATAAAATCTTTCATTGCTTCCACTTTTACCCCTGCTACTTGCCATGAAGTGATGAGATCAGATGCCAGGATCTTAGTTTTTTGAATGTTGAGTTTTAAGCTAGCTTTTTCAGTCTTAACTTTCATACTCATCAAGAGAGTTTTTAGTTCCTCTTCACTTTCTGCCATTAGGTGGTGTCATCTGCATATCTCAGGTTGTTGATATTTCTTCCCACAACTTTGATTTTAGCTTGTGATTCATCCAGCCTGGTATTTTGCATGATGTACTCTGCATACAAGATAAATAAGCAGGGTGACAGTATACAGCCCTATTGTACTCCTTTCCCTGAGAAAACCTTAACTATTTTAGCTATTTGACTATTCCTACCCTTTGTGTTTTATTGTTATGAATTTTAGTTCTTGTTTTTGTTATATGCCACATGACAGTTTTATTACTCTTTTGACAGACAGTTCTCTGGTCTGGTAGGGATTACAGTTGCCCTTTTTCTTCATAAAAATATCCTATAGTCCTGGGACTTCCCTGGTGGTCCATTAGTTAAGACTGCCTTCTAGTGCAAGAGGTGTGGGTTTGATCCCTGGTTCAGAGCTCTGATCCCACATGTCTCAGCCAAAAAACCAGAACATAAAACAGAAACGAAATTGTAGCAAATTCAATAAAGACTTTAAAAATGGTCCACATAAAAAAGTAGTCTATAGTCCTGGCACTAGCATTTGATATGTTCTTCTTTTTCCAACTTAAACTAAAAGCTTAGATTATTGATTTTATATATATTTCTTCCTTTCTAATCTTTAAAGTTTAGCTGCAACTTCCAAATACTTTTATTTGGAAGCTTAAACTGATAAATTTTAATTATTCATTTGGCATATTTATATTTTGCCTTTTGATTTTTCTTAGACTTCTGAAAAGTCTTTCTGAAAAGAAACTTTCTCAGGTTCTTCTGAGGTGTCTTTACTTATTACTTTCTTTTCCTGCTCCTGCTGCTGCTGCTAAGTCACTTCAGTCATGTCCGACTCTGTGTGACCCCATAGATGGCAGCCCACCAGGCTCCATTTATATTTTGCCTTTTGATTTTTCTTAGACTTCTGAAAAGTCCTTCTGGAAAGAACTTTCTCAGGTTCTTCTGAGGTGTCTTTACTTATTATTTTCTTTTTCTGCTGCTGCTGCTGCTGCTAAGTTGCTTCAGTCGTGTCCGACTCTGTGTGACTCCATAGATGGCAGCCCACCAGGCTCCACCGTCCCTGGGATTCTCCAGGCAAGAACACTGAAGTGGGTTGCCATTTCCTTCTCCAATGCATGAAAGTGAAAAGTGAAAGTGAAGTTGCTCAGTCGTGTCTGACCCTCAGCAACCCCATGGACTGCAGCCTACCAGGCTCCTCTGTCCATGGGATTTTCCAGGTAATGTACTAGAGACGGGGTGCCATTGCCTTCTCCTAGATAGCATTATTTCTACTATCATTTTGCAGTGAGCATGTTCCATATGATTTCAGGCCTCTGAAGTATATTGAGACATGTGTTACAGA
Source organism: Raphicerus campestris (assembly GCA_006410735.1). Taxonomy (NCBI): domain Eukaryota; kingdom Metazoa; phylum Chordata; class Mammalia; order Artiodactyla; family Bovidae; genus Raphicerus; species Raphicerus campestris. The sequence continues at coordinate 117,681 of SJYW01034011.1, read as the reverse complement.
CTGGCATATAATCTATCTTAGGGAACATCTCTGTGCAGTAGGAAAAAAGTATATTTTTTGATGGTTGGATATAGTTTTTTATAAATTTCAATCATGTCAAGTTAATTGACTCTGGTTTTCAAATATCCTATATAATTGTTGTTTTTTTTCCTTGACTTGTTCTATCAGTTACTGAGAGGAGTATTAAAATCTTCATCCTCACTTATTGCTTTGTCTATTCTTGAATTCTGCCAGATTTTATTTAATGCATTTAAAGCTCTGTTCTGCAAAGAAATAAGCATTTTGAAGTTCACCTTGATAAACTGATGCTTTTGTCATGGAAAAATGTCCTTCTTTATTTCTTTACTTTGAAGCCTATCTTCAGTTCAGTGGCTCAGTCGTGTCCGACTCTTTGTGACCCTATGAATCACAGCATGCCAGGCCTCCCTGTTCATCACCTTAATTATAGACAAATCATTTTCTTGTTCTTGGTGTTTACATCCTTTATCTCATTTTTAAATAAAATATTTTTATTTAAATTAAAATTATATCTATATAGAATTTAGATATAATTCTAAAAGTAGAATTATATGTCACACAACTGCTGATGTGTCTCTATGACTCCTTCATCTTTTGAAACCCTTTATTTGAACTAGGTAGTATCTTTAAAGTATTTATCATGAACAATGTATCACTGAATTTTCCTTTTTTAAATATCCACTTTGATAATCTCTCTTATCATTGCAGTGTTTATTCCATTTATGGAAAACTTTCTTGCCTCTAAATTTCCTGTAATCATTTCAAAATCCAACTATCTAAGGTAGACTAGAGACATGAATTTACAGGAAGAAAAAGTTCCCCTGAAGACAGGTGAGCAGCTATTGCAGGGCCAATAGAGAGGCAGGTAGGCCAGCAAGCAGAGGGATAGCCTTCTTGCAAGAAATGCATGAGTTGACAAATAATATCTCCCCCTGTAGAAACCCACACCAGCTGCTGCTGAGGAGGGCTAGTTGTCTAAATGTCTCCTGCACAACTGTGGAGTATGATTCTTAAAGCTCCTACAACAAAACTTGAGCAAGGCTTAGTGATTGAGAGGTACGTGATTATCTTAGTGATAAAAAGGTAGGTAACTCAGGACTTGGTTATAGCTCTGTTACAAGTTAAAACACATTAAACAGAATATGGCTCCAAATGGAGCTTTCAGCTTCCCAGTTCCCCAGAGCTGGTGTCAAGATTCAAGCAGAATACAATCACTGCTATACTTTTTGAAATTCTATATAAGCTATAATATTCTGTTAGTGTTAATGGAACTTGAAGTGCCCTGTGAAAACAGTTGTAGCAATGTTATGTGTAAAATATATTAAATAAACTATGCAAACGTATTTTTCATTACATTTATTTTCAGTTTTTTTTTTTTTTTTTTTTGCCTAGGGATGAACTTAAAAATAAGTTTGTTTCTTAATTAAGATGCTATGCATGAAGCTCCTGAATAATTTAAGACAATTGTTCTTTTAAACGGTTGTTAATTATACCCTCCTGGCACAGTTATTGTATTATTACTACACTTAGGAAAAATATGCTGTGCTATTTGGTCTCGAAAATATTTCTGACATTTTAATGAACACACCACTTAGTTATATTTTATGGAGCTTTCCAGTGAACCACAAAGGATTAAAAAATGTCATTCAAGGGTTGTAGATAATTAAACTGACTCCATATAAGATGCTTCATATGGAAATGAAAATTATGTGTGAATTTTGTTAAGCTGGAAATGTGTTTCACTAAATGACTTTAGATTTGTTAATTTTAAGTACAAGACGAAGAGAATCAAGGGGATACCTTGTTCTCACCTCAGTTTGTTCCATTTGCATAAGCTATTTTATCTTTCAGTAGCCATTTTGATTTTTCATTCTGGCCTTTGAATAAATTAAGCACCGTTTTAAATAAATAAATGTCAACTTTGAGGTACTATTAAATATATTTGTTATAATACACTTGATGGGAAATTGGTGCAAATCAGTCTCAGAAGAACTCATAGATCAGGGTTCCAGTCTGATGTTCATAGAAATAAATTTTAGATAGATATGGATTTCAGAGGAGAAAAAGTAAGAATGCTTGTCAGTTCCAAAATAATGATTTTACTTGCTGTTCTGCACAGTTGACCTTCCTCTACAGTGTCACGGTTCTCTAAGTGCCTCTGCTACAATTATCACTTCCTATATCTGCAAATTTGATTATTGTTCTATTTCCATGGATCATTAAAATTTTCTATTCCAGCAGATATTCCTGTAGTGAAGTTCCTGAGGGATTTCTGCTTGTTATTTTCCATGTCAACTATGTGCATTTTACATTTGCTATTAAAGATTTGAATAATGACACGTTCTCCAAGTGGCTGTTTAAGTTTGATTGTAATAAAACTCTCTAAAAAATTCTGTGAGCTTTCACATCTGGTTGAAAACTCCAATGAGAAAATGTCTGATGAAATCCCTGGAACAAGAAATTACAGATTATCTGTTTTTCCGAAGACATGATAAGCTAGTGAATGCCCACATTTTTTGTTTGCTTTTTTTCAGATAAACAATCAACTTTTCAATTCAGTAAATATTTCCAAACGAATTATTGCTTTTTCTATGTTAATTGATTAAGTATTTACATTATATTAGCCATTGCTGTCTCTATAATATCATGACATAAACATTGTTTCAAAATGAACAGTACTAACATGATCATGGATACCTTTACTTAAAGCATGAAATTTTTCTATTCCAGTAGATATCCCTTTAGTGAAGTTCATATTGACTACATGTTCATTATTTCATAATTCAAATATCTTTAACATATTTTATCAAACATATACCACTTTTCTTGATTTAGAGAAAATAAAATTATGAATATTTACTAAATTTTATCAAAGTAGTTAGTTAAAATGAAAAACTTTTGTAATGCAGTTCCATAAAAGTAATGCTTTCTAGCTATTGCTTTTGATGAGATTAGCAGTCTAAATCTGTGGAAAGGAACCAAAAGACAATGACAAATATGTGTTTTGCAGTATACCTAAAATGTGTTTATAAAGAGTTATACACTACTGCACATAAATTATGCACCCACTCCAGTATCTTGTGTGTAAATTCAATGGACAGCAGAGCCTGGCAGGGTACAGTCCATGGGGTGGGAAAAAATCAGACACGACTAAGCACATAGATATATTCTTGAAAAAATGATTATTTCTTACCTCAGAGTTTCCTAAATTTCAAGTTGGGCTAACAGAGTATTTTCTTCTAAATCTGAACTTTTTTCCAGGGGAAGTTGCTAAAATATCATCATTAAGTTCAAATTCTTTACCAGTTCTTGATATGAACACTGTTCTTAGAAACTTAAGAGTAACAAAGAATCACTTTGCATTTGCCCTTAGCAGGCTAGGAAATGCTTCAATAAACATCACGAAATGTCAGTGACTTTATGGAAGACACATTTATTCTCTCTCACCATAGAAGTCTTGCTNCTGCTTATTTAATTTATATGCAGAGTACATCATGAGAAATGCTGGACTGGATGAAGCACAAGCTGGAATCAAGATTGCTGGAAGAAATGTCAATAACCTCAGATATGCAGATGACACCACCCTTATGGCAAAAAGTAAAGAAGAACTAAAGAGCTTCTTGATGTAAGTGAAAGAGGAGAGTGAAAAAGTTGGCTTAAGGCTCAATATTCAGAAAACTAAGATCATGGCATCCAGTCCTGTCACTTCATGGCAAATAGATGGGGAAACAGTGGAAACAGTGACAGACTTTACTTTTTGGGGGCTCCAAAATCACTGCAGATGGTGACTGCACCCATGAAACAAAAAGACGCTTACTCTTTGGAAGAAAAGTTATGACCAACCTAGACAGCATATTAAAAAGCAGAGATATTACTTTACCAACAAAGGTCCATCTAGTCAAGGCTATGGTTTTTCCTGTGGTCATGTATGGATGTGAGAGTTGGACTATAAACAAAGCTGAGCACCAAAGAATTGATGCTTTTGAACTGTGGTGTTGGAGAAGACTCTTGAGAGTCCCTTGGACTGCAAGGAAATCCAGCCAGTCCATCTTAAAGGAAATCAGTCCTGAATGTTCATTGGAAAGACTGATGCTGAAGTTGAAACTCCAATCCTTTGGGCACCAGATATGATGAACTGACTCATTTGAAAAGACCCTGATGCTGGGAAAGATTGAGGGCGGGAGGAGAAAGGGACGACAGAGGATAAGATGGTTGGATGGCATCACCAACTCAATGGACATGAGTTTGAGTAGGCTCCGGATCACCCAGTGCTCCTCTGTGGCCCTTTGTGGTGTGTCATATTTCCTGAGTATAAGAAAAAGCCAACTTTTTCACTTTCCTCTTTCACTTTCATTTCTTTTTTTTGAGTCTCTCCTTTGCCTCCTCTTGTGGCTGCACCTGAGTGACCATCTCATAAAAGAACACAGAACAAGTGCTCAGACCAGAAGAAGAGACAAGTTTTCCTGTTGCCACAGAGGTCTTTTCTTTCTTTTTTGTACTGAAGTATAGTTGATTTACAATATGATGTTTGTTTTGTTACCAAACCAAACCTGAGTCCACCTTCGCATACAGTAAAGCCCATTTACTGACACAGGATTCTGGTGAAGGAAAGTGCAATGTTTATCGCAGGCACCAAGCAAGGAGTTCAGGCAGCTGGTGCTTAAAAGACCCAAACTCCTCGATAGCTTTCAGTGAAAGGCTTTTAAAGACTGGGTTAGGGAAGGGGTTGTGGGGTGTGTGATCAGCTCCTGGACATTTTTATGACCGGTTGGTGGTGAGGTAATTGGGAGTCAACGTCATCAACCTTCTGATTCTAACTGGTCTGGGGTCTACTTGCTTGTGGGTTGCACACAGTTAACTTCTTCCACCTGGTGGGGGTTTCAGTATCTGCAAAATAGTTCAAAGAACATGGCTCAGAATATTATTTATAGCCCCTAAGGAGAAACAAAAGTTCTTGACTTTAATGGTTAAACTATTATTATTCCGTCTTGCGTGACTGTTTTCCTTTGTCTCTGCATTTTTCTTACTTCTCTGATTAAACTTATTCCTTGGAACTCAGAGAAGGCCTAGGAGTCTAAAGTTTTTCCACAAACAAGAGGCAGATGAAAGACATGGGGAGGGTTCTATCCTGGGAAGGCTCATAGGGTCCCAGAGGGTCCAGCTAGGTTATAGTTTTAGGTGTATAACATTCAGTATTTTTGCAGATTTTACTAACTGAAGTTTAGAAGAAAGTCTTGAAAGGATTGTGATAAACTGGGATATTTCCATCCACCTTGGGGCACTAACAGCTGCTGATGACCGCTATGGGCCCTGTGCAAACTGACCCCACCCTCTTTCCTCTAATTCCATTTTGTTTTGGCTTCCGAGCATGACACAACCACCCGGCATTCAGGGAAAACCTAGTACAGCTTTCTGGGCAGGCAATTTGGCCTCACTTGCTCACTGATGATTCTTCTGCATGTTGGCTGGATTGCCGGCTCGTGAGGTGAGATGCACTCCTGCCCTTGGCAAAGCCAATACCACACTCCTTGGGACAGCTAGTGATTATTATGTCTTAAGCAATTTTGTGCTTTTTTTCTAACTCCAACACCAACCCTTTTAAATGAAGAAATATGAACAGAAATAAGAAAACCCCCAGTTAGCCCCACCCTGAAGCCCCACCTGCAAACTTCTAAATCATGTTCAACAATCACAAATGCAGTTTTCAGGAAAGGGGGCCGCCTTGCAGAATACCTAGGCAGTTTTTACAACTTGACTCTATGTGATGAATGTATTTTCATATCACTATATTGTCTTCCAGTACATTATTTCCAACTTTCTGCATAATCATACCACTGAATGAATATTGTAAATGCATTTAACCAATACCGTAATATTGGCCAGAATCAATGAAAAATTCATCTGGACCATTTCATTATCATAAGAGCCTTGTGAGTCAAATCCTCACATGTGCATTTTTCAACACATCCATAATCATACCTGCAGGACACATTGTAGACATGGAATCTCTCAGGAAGATTTGTATAGAGGCTTGTGATACTTGTTTGATGCCATTTTGATACCAAATTGCTTTCATAAATATTATATCAGTTTCTACTCCTCAAAGACTTTGTCAGATGCTTTCTCACCCACTGTGTTAGCACTGGGATTATCCATGCTTTTATTCCTTGCCAGTTGAATAGCTGAGGAAAAAAGTCATCTCATTATTATAATTGGTAATGTTCTGGGCCTGCTAATGGAGGTCAGACATATGGTGGTGATTATCTTCTGAAGTCAACCATTTAAAATGTCCTTGGTCTAAGTGGTTCATATTATTATTTGTAAGTGGAAGATTTAAAATGAGTTAATAAAAAATATTGATGTAATGTAACCAGTTTTAGCTAGAAGGCCACCTCTGAGCAAGACCTTTTCCTTTCAACTGCCATTAGGGTAAGGCTCTCCAACCTCCATTCTGTCAAGTGCAACGTTAATAAGAAAACCTGTCCAAGATGATAATTCGGGTGTTATAGTGACTCCAAAGCGATAAACAAGTGAGGAATTTGTTATTAAAATAAGAATATCCTCTAATGAACACGGTGGTGTATTAATTCTCCAATAACATTGCTGCAGGCAACCCAGTGCTTGCTGGTTTCTAAAAGTTGATAAGTGTATTTATTCTATTGTTTTGACTTTGCTGTACTCTGAGTAATTTTACAGATCACTAATTTCAAATGCCACAATCTCGAAGCAGAATGAAGTTGCTACATTCTTCCAATTAATTAACCAGCAAATTTAATTTCACACTACAGAGCTTTGGAATAGCAACTGTTTACCGAAATTACCATTGTAAATAATGAAGCTGAATGTTTAAAGAACCAACATTTAGTATTGTCAATTAAGTCTGGGCTAAATGTTAATAAATATGACATAGTGTGGGAAACCATCTGCCTGAGGGTCAGTTTTCTGAGAGCCATTGTCTCGAGCAGCCTGGGGACACGCCCTCCAGGAAACAAGAGGTTATTGCAACTTGTTATGCAGCTACTTCCATCAGGGTACCCTGTCACTAAACTACCAAAAAAAAAAAGTCAGCAAGGTTATTTCAGCTTTCAAAAGGTTATTTTACTGAGTAATCAGCAATGTAACAAACACCTCATTTAATAAGCTTCATGTACAGTTTTGCTATGTGTCCATTTTGCTATGTTCTTCCAGCCTTTACCCTTAAGCATGCACATGTCTTAAATATGTGCAAATAGTGCATGTAGCTGTCCCTCTGTATCCATGAAGGATTGGCTCCAGGACTCCTACAGATACCACAGTCCATGAATGCTCAAATCCCGTGTATAAAATGGGGCAGTATTTGCATATAACCTACACACATCCTCCCATATACTTAAAATCATTTCTGGGATTACTTACAGCAACTGATACAATGCTAATGCTATGTAAATAGTTGCCAAGGCTTGGCAAATTCAAGTTTTGCTTTTTGGAACGTTCCAGAATTTTTTTTCTGAATATTTTTGATCCTTGGTTTATTGAATCTATGGATGCAGGACCAGCTGACAGGAAGGACTGACTGAGTATAATTTCCTGTATCACAAATACCTTTGTTATCAATACTTGGTCTTTTAGTTATCACCCTGGCTTGCCGTGTGACAATTCATCACGTGGGTGGGCTGTGTGTTTCACTTCTCTTCTATTATTGTCACTTGAATTGATTCCTAGTGCTGATGATTATTAGGCGTGGAGCATGGGGGCTTTTCATAGTTTGGTCTAATTTTCTTAGAGTGAATTCCCAGCAGTTGGGAATTCAAAGCAAAGGGGAGTCAGCGTTTCAGTGCCTTGTGTTTCTTGCTGTCATACTCTGGTTCTGCTTATCCCCTTGTCTGCAATGCCCTACCCATTCACTTCTTGGGGTAGTAAAGTTATCTAAGATAAAGAAGCTTTGTTTTCTAGGTTCTCTTCTATCCCCCTGCACTGCCTCCATTTCCTCTAGTTTTCTGCTTTGCTTGCTGTGGAGGCTATGTTCCCACTTAAGGGTGGGTGCTGTAAAGCTGGTGGGACACATTGGATTCACTTACTTGGAGATTGGCCACTGGCAGATTTTTCCTCCTGTCCCTACCTGAATCCTTATCTTTGAGGATATCAGTTTTAGAAAGGCTGTATTCCAAGGATACCCTGCCTTGCTGAAGTTTGGAGAGCTGGCCGGGGTTGTGTACCTCTGTCCCCTTGGAAGATTTTCAGACAATGCTCGGCCTTGGTCTTAATCCTCACCTCTCTGCTGTCCTACCCCTGCCTCTTGTGCCCCAGACATGGATCCTCTCTGCCTTCATTTCCCTGGAGAGGAAACCCTCTGTCTCCTGGTGAGAGGTGGTGGAGTGAACAACCAGCACGTGGGGTGAAAAAGGGGCTGAGGATCCATCTAGCCTGTACTCCAGCCTCTCCTGGGTTCCCTGATCATCACCCTACTCTGAGGACACCTGGATGCCAGTGTCCTGCCCTCTGCTAGGTCACTTTCTGGCCTTTCGCCCAGGTTGAGCAAGCTAAGAAAGGAACCAAAGACTCAAACTGGAGAGGCTTTCTGTTAAAGCACCGTTGCTCTGCCTGGTACACGGTTCCCTCATTTCTGCCCTGGGCTTGGCAGAGGAGGGGAGGGCTCTGAACTGGGGCCAGCCCGTGGGCTCCAAGCCTGACCCAGCCTTTGTCTGTGCCCTATCCTGTGAACTGTGTTTCAATCGTACTCCTCAAGCCTGTCCACTCTTGCCAGAGGTGAAAGTGCCTGGGGGCTTGCAGCCCATCCCATCAGGGAATGGTTGGAAAAGCTTTGTGTTGTGCTGGGGTGTGAGGAAGGGTGGCTGTGTGGTCAGTCTGCTGTGGGCACAGAGGTTGATGCTTTGGAGGAAGAGGGATCTGAGACTCATGTGGATCACATGCTGGTCTTTGAAGGAAACTTCTGCTCTCAGAGTGTACATACTGCTTTTAGAGATCTTAGAATAAAGAAGTGATAGTTCTGAATAGAAAGCTCCTGCGTCTGCCTTCCATGTGCCTGCAGGGGCAGAGCTTGCCCTTCTCCTATCTCCCCATCACCTTGCCTCCCCCCACCCCCACTGAAGCAAGCAAGACCCCTCCTCTCCCTTGGATAGGTATAGCAGCCTAGTCTGGGTTCAGCGGGGATTCTTTCAATGGTCATCAGGTTGCTAAGGCCAGGGGTGATGGCGATGGCAGGCTGCCAGATTTAGCGGGCTCATCGCATTGGGTGTAAAAAAAAAGTGGTGCCAGGTCTCCACATCTGGTCACAGAGGTCAGTGCTGGGGAGCTATTTGTTGAGATGAGAATGGCCAGAGGCGGAAGGTATTGGAGGCTCGAAATTCCAGACTGGTGAACACTCACACTTACCTTCCACGTGTCAAGTCCAATGTTGGGAAAGTTTAGGTGAGCGGCATGAACATGGCATTGCCTTTAAAACTGCTGGGATTCAAAGCCACTGGACTGCAGGAGGGTGGACCCAGAGAGCAGGAGGACGGAGGACAGCCCCAGGGTGCTTGATTGCAGAGGCTGCTAGGTTAGAAAGAAGGTGAGACGTGAATGAAGATGGTGCAGAGGGTGATCGTGGTGGCACTGATACTAACATGGTCGTGCTCATCTTGGGTTCGTGCCAAGGGAGCCGTGACCGTGGCGCTGTGGGTGACGGTTCTCCTCTAGGCAGTGGTCACAGTGTGCCTAGATGCCCTGTTCTTGGCCTGGGATGGACTCTAGAATTCTAGATTCATCATCTGGTAGCTGCTTTATTATTCTCTCATTACATCCCACAGCCTATGATGAGTCCCTCAAATTGAGTCATACACTAGTCTTTCTCCCAGCTCTCTGACCATCAAATATCCCGCACTTGAATGAATTTTAAAATACATGTAGTAAGATGCAGTGGCTTGCTACCAGACACTGGGAGATGAGCATTGTGTATTTGAGCCGGCTAATATAGACTCTTTTGTCTTCTTTGGTGGCTTGGTGGTAAAGAATCTGCCTACCAATGCAGGAGAGGCAGGTTCTATCCCTGGATTGAGAAGATCCCCTGGAGAAGAAAATGACAACCCACTCCAGTATTCTTGCCTGGGAAATCCCATGGACAAAGGAGCCTGGAGGTCTA
>SJYW01034011.1:94029-107511 GCA_006410735.1 Raphicerus campestris | reverse complement strand
TGCAGCCTACCAGGCTCCTCTGTCCATGGGATTTTCCAGGTAATGTACTAGAGACGGGGTGCCATTGCCTTCTCCTAGATAGCATTATTTCTACTATCATTTTGCAGTGAGCATGTTCCATATGATTTCAGGCCTCTGAAGTATATTGAGACATGTGTTACAGACTGGCATATAATCTATCTTAGGGAACATCTCTGTGCAGTAGGAAAAAAGTATATTTTTTGATGGTTGGATATAGTTTTTTATAAATTTCAATCATGTCAAGTTAATTGACTCTGGTTTTCAAATATCCTATATAATTGTTGTTTTTTTTTCCTTGACTTGTTCCATCAGTTACTGAGAGGAGTATTAAAATCTTCATCCTCACTTATTGCTTTGTCTATTCTTGAATTCTGCCAGATTTTATTTAATGCATTTAAAGCTCTGTTCTGCAAAGAAATAAGCATTTTGAAGTTCACCTTGATAAACTGATGCTTTTGTCATGGAAAAATGTCCTTCTTTATTTCTTTACTTTGAAGCCTATCTTCAGTTCAGTGGCTCAGTCGTGTCCGACTCTTTGTGACCCTATGAATCACAGCATGCCAGGCCTCCCTGTTCATCACCTTAATTATAGACAAATCATTTTCTTGTTCTTGGTGTTTACATCCTTTATCTCATTTTTAAATAAAATATTTTTATTTAAATTAAAATTATATCTATATAGAATTTAGATATAATTCTAAAAGTAGAATTATATGTCACACAACTGCTGATGTGTCTCTATGACTCCTTCATCTTTTGAAACCCTTTATTTGAACTAGGTAGTATCTTTAAAGTATTTATCATGAACAATGTATCACTGAATTTTCCTTTTTTAAATATCCACTTTGATAATCTCTCTTATCATTGCAGTATTTATTCCATTTATGGAAAACTTTCTTGCCTCTAAATTTCCTGTAATAATTTCAAAATCCAACTATTTAAGGTAGACTAGAGACATGTATTTACAGGAAGAAAAAGGTCCCCTGAAGACAGGTGAGCAGCTATTGCAGGGTCAATAGAGAGGCAGGTAGGCCAGCAAGCAGAGGGATAGCCTTCTTGCAAGAAATGCATGAGTTGACAAATAATATCTCCCCCTGTAGAAACCCACACCAGCTGCTGCTGAGGAGGGCTAGTTGTCTAAATGTCTCCTGCACAACTGTGGAGTATGATTCTTAAAGCTCCTACAACAAAACTTGAGCAAGGCTTAGTGATTGAGAGGTACGTGATTATCTTAGTGATAAAAAGGTAGGTAACTCAGGACTTGGTTATAGCTCTGTTACAAGTTAAAACACATTAAACAGAATATGGCTCCAAATGGAGCTTTCAGCTTCCCAGTTCCCCAGAGCTGGTGTCAAGATTCAAGCAGAATACAATCACTGCTATACTTTTTGAAATTCTATATAAGCTATAATATTCTGTTAGTGTTAATGGAACTTGAAGTGCCCTGTGAAAACAGTTGTAGCAATGTTATGTGTAAAATATATTAAATAAACTATGCAAACGTATTTTTCATTACATTTATTTTCAGTTTTTCTTTTTTTTTTTTTTGCCTAGGGATGAACTTAAAAATAAGTTTGTTTCTTAATTAAGATGCTATGCATGAAGCTCCTGAATAATTTAAGACAATTGTTCTTTTAAACGGTTGTTAATTATACCCTCCTGGCACAGTTATTGTATTATTACTACACTTAGGAAAAATATGCTGTGCTATTTGGTCTCGAAAATATTTCTGACATTTTAATGAACACACCACTTAGTTATATTTTATGGAGCTTTCCAGTGAACCACAAAGGATTAAAAAATGTCATTCAAGGGTTGTAGATAATTAAACTGACTCCATATAAGATGCTTCATATGGAAATGAAAATTATGTGTGAATTTTGTTAAGCTGGAAATGTGTTTCACTAAATGACTTTAGATTTGTTAATTTTAAGTACAAGACGAAGAGAATCAAGGGGATACCTTGTTCTCACCTCAGTTTGTTCCATTTGCATAAGCTATTTTATCTTTCAGTAGCCATTTTGATTTTTCATTCTGGCCTTTGAATAAATTAAGCACCGTTTTAAATAAATAAATGTCAACTTTGAGGTACTATTAAATATATTTGTTATAATACACTTGATGGGAAATTGGTGCAAATCAGTCTCAGAAGAACTCATAGATCAGGGTTCCAGTCTGATGTTCATAGAAATAAATTTTAGATAGATATGGATTTCAGAGGAGAAAAAGTAAGAATGCTTGTCAGTTCCAAAATAATGATTTTACTTGCTGTTCTGCACAGTTGACCTTCCTCTACAGTGTCACGGTTCTCTAAGTGCCTCTGCTACAATTATCACTTCCTATATCTGCAAATTTGATTATTGTTCTATTTCCATGGATCATTAAAATTTTCTATTCCAGCAGATATTCCTGTAGTGAAGTTCCTGAGGGATTTCTGCTTGTTATTTTCCATGTCAACTATGTGCATTTTACATTTGCTATTAAAGATTTGAATAATGACACGTTCTCCAAGTGGCTGTTTAAGTTTGATTGTAATAAAACTCTCTAAAAAATTCTGTGAGCTTTCACATCTGGTTGAAAACTCCAATGAGAAAATGTCTGATGAAATCCCTGGAACAAGAAATTACAGATTATCTGTTTTTCCGAAGACATGATAAGCTAGTGAATGCCCACATTTTTTGTTTGCTTTTTTTCAGATAAACAATCAACTTTTCAATTCAGTAAATATTTCCAAACGAATTATTGCTTTTTCTATGTTAATTGATTAAGTATTTACATTATATTAGCCATTGCTGTCTCTATAATATCATGACATAAACATTGTTTCAAAATGAACAGTACTAACATGATCATGGATACCTTTACTTAAAGCATGAAATTTTTCTATTCCAGTAGATATCCCTTTAGTGAAGTTCATATTGACTACATGTTCATTATTTCATAATTCAAATATCTTTAACATATTTTATCAAACATATACCACTTTTCTTGATTTAGAGAAAATAAAATTATTAATATTTACTAAATTTTATCAAAGTAGTTAGTTAAAATGAAAAACTTTTGTAATGCAGTTCCATAAAAGTAATGTTTTCTAGCTATTGCTTTTGATGAGATTAGCAGTCCAAATCTGTGGAAAGGAACCAAAAGACAATGACAAATATGTGTTTTGCAGTATACCTAAAATGTGTTTATAAAGAGTTATACACTACTGCACATAAATTATGCACCCACTCCAGTATCTTGTGTGTAAATTCAATGGACAGCAGAGCCTGGCAGGGTACAGTCCATGGGGTGGGAAAAAATCAGACACGACTAAGCACATAGATATATTCTTGAAAAAATGATTATTTCTTACCTCAGAGTTTCCTAAATTTCAAGTTGGGCTAACAGAGTATTTTCTTCTAAATCTGAACTTTTTTCCAGGGGAAGTTGCTAAAATATCATCATTAAGTTCAAATTCTTTACCAGTTCTTGATATGAACACTGTTCTTAGAAACTTAAGAGTAACAAAGAAACACTTTGCATTTGCCCTTAGCAGGCTAGGAAATGCTTCAATAAACATCACGAAATGTCAGTGACTTTATGGAAGACACATTTATTCTCTCTCACCATAGAAGTCTTGCTGGGTCAGCAGGATCTACAGGCAGGCTGATCCAGAATCTACACGGCAACTGAACCATATGCTATAGTCTCGTTTCTCACCGCTGTAGGAGAGGAGGCCTCATGGTAACTAAAGCTTGGAAATTTTACCTCCTCTGGCAAGAACTGGTATGGGTCACTTTTGTCTGTATTTCATTGACCAGAACTAGTGACATGGGCGTGCTTAACTGAAAGGGTGCCAGGAAATGTGTGCGTGAGTTTGGGGAGGATAAGATATTTGGCAAACATCACTGACCCTGCCGTTATTGACACCGTCGCTATCACAATATATGAACACAAATGCAATTCCCTCAGGCAGAAGTCATACACTGTCAAATAGAAACTGAAAACCTGAGAACAAATGATTTTTCTCCTATAGAATGCCCAATACTTATTCCACATAAATAATCTGAAAATTTAATAAAATGGGAAAAAATCATTTTATTTATAGAAATGACATATCAATTTGTCGTTTTCATTTTAAATGTGAGTTGCAACTTCCTGACAAAATATGCTCTTCATTTTTCTTACCTCCTTCCTTTCTTCTTTTCTTTTGGAGAATTACATGGACAGAGGATCCTGGTGGTCTACAGTCCACGAGGTCTCAAAAAGTCGGACGTGACTAACACTTTTACTTTCTCTTTCTTTTTTTTTTTTCCCTTCCTTTCTTATTCCATGAGGTGGATTTAGCAGAGCCTTTTAGATTTGAAATAGACAGAAATTAAACTAAAATTTACACATAATAAATATGTGTAGAAGGTCGAAAAGCCAATTATATACAAACAACATGCAAAGGTAAAAGAAAAGTACAAGAAAGGCAGATTTTGACTCATGTGAATTAGTCTTTTTTTTTCTTTTGTGAACACAATACCACATTCCTGGTAGCTTAAAACAACAGAAACTTATTCTCTCACAGTTCTAGAGACTGGATGTTTCCTTCACAGGCATTAAGAGAGAGTCCTGCTCTGTCTAGTCCAGCCCCTTGTGAGAAAGGGAAGTGAAAGTGAAAGTCGCTCATCTGTGTCCTCATGTGAAAGTGAAAGCGCAGTCGCTCAGTCGTGTCTGACTCTTTGCGACCCCATGGACTGTAGCCTACCAGGCTCCTCCATCCATGGGATTTTCCAGNAGTGAATTAATTTGTTGATTGACTCTTTTGATTCAAATGGTAGAAACCCCACTACCATAGATACTTAGTAAATTAGAAAATTCAAAAGCTAAGACTAGATTGTCATACATACCCACTGTTTATCTTGGGTATGTGCTTCTAGGGAGAGACATTTCAGGATTCACTTTACTCCTCACCCTGGCTTCTCTCTCTTGTGTGTGTCTGTATCTGTCTGTTCCATTGTGTCTGACTCTTTGCAACCCTATGGACTGTAGCCATCAGGCTCCTCTGTCCATGGGATTCTCCAGGCAAGAATGCTGGAGTGGGTTGCCATTTGCTACTCCAGGGGATCTTTCTGACCCAGGGCTTGAACCTGTATCTCTTATGTCTCCTGCACTGACAGGCAGATTCTTTACTACTGCATCACCTGGGAAGCCCTTACTTTTTTCTTACTCCAGATTTTCTTCTTTTCTTTGAGAAGGAACATAAAGCTGTTATGTGTCATGGATTTAGAACTACCAGGAAGGAAATGATTTATACACATTGGCTTAAGAAATCCCACAAAAGACATCAGTGTGTCAGTTTAGGTGAGGTGCTGCTCCAGGTGGAGTGAGTGGTGAAGAACCCATCTGCTAACATAAGAGATGGAAGAGATGCAGGTTCGATCCCTGGGTCAGGAAGATCCCCTGGGGGAGGGCATGGTGACCCTCTCTATTGCTTGCCTGGAGAATCCCATGGACAGAGGAGCCTGGTGGGCTACAGTCCATGGAGTTGGTACGAGTAAAGTGACTTAGCATGCATGCTGCCCATGGAACTCACAACTGGCTACAGGACAGAGTCCTCACATGGGAAAAGCATCCTGTACAAAGGGTGACCCTGTAGAAAGGGTCACCCCCTTCCTAGAAGATAGGGGAGTCTTGTTAGAAAGGTAGCCCTCTATTTTATATATACCTCCATTTTTATTACCAGCCTCTATAAAAATGCCTCCTAAATAGCTGACCATTGAGACACATCCCTGCCATTCCCATATTGCATAATATCAACCTTCCTCATTTCCAGATCCTCCAATCAGGCCTTACTCTGCATTTGGATTTGTGTTTTCTTTGTCTGCAATGACCACTCTCTTTCAAGCTCCCCTAACACAGAAAAGTTTGACTTAAACCTCAGGTCTTGGCTTCACTGTCCTTTCCCCCAGAAATCATCCTTGCTAACCACTCCAAACCACACAGTGTGCTGCCTAAGTTGTCCCCCAGCATCTCTGCTCCCCCATCACATTCTTTTTAACTGTCTCCCCATCTCGAGTGTATGTGGTTTCAGGGCAATGGCTGTGTTTTGTTGATAGGTAATACAGTGCCAGCATCACCCAGATGCTTAACAAAATATTAACTCACTTCCAAAAAATGCTTCCTTGTTCTGTAACCTCCTTGTACCCCACTTTCACATTTCCAAAACAGAGATACGGATGGAACCTTCTAATAGAGTCATTAGTGATCAAAGCAAGAAAATACACGCAAAACACAGAGCCGTACCTGACCAGCGGTAAAAGGACAGTCTCGGTCACACTTTGAGAATATTCCATGGCCTACATGTACTTAGTTGGTCAGTCGTGTCCAACTCTTTGCAAAAAATCCTTTGAACTGGAGTCTGCCAGGCTCCTTTGTCCATGTGGTTTTTCAGGCAAGAATACTGGAGTGGGTTGCATTTCCTTCTCCAGGGGATCTTTCCAACCCAGGGATCAAAACCGCATCTCCTGTGTCTCCTGCATCGCCGGCAGATCTTTTCCTGCTGAGCCATTGGGAAAACCCTTAAAATATGGGAAATGCGTACTAGTACTATTACTGTGCATTGATGAGAGAAGTAAATAGTGGTCTAGGTTACTCTGAATTTTATAACTTATGTAAGCTACTTTATTCATCATCAGATTATGTATATATGTTTGAAAAATAATATTATATTTATCTTATATTATATTTATATCATATTATATTATATTTTATATTGAAATAATGCTCAGTGTATTTTGGGGTTTTAGGAACATATGAATATCTTCTTGAATATGAATACATTCAGGAGATTACAATTGCAGTGTCATTTATTATACCACATCATTAGTCTTGGACTAGTCTCTTCTGCCTCCCCCAATACTTCATTCATGTAGTCATTTATTTATGGAGAAAACACTATGGAATACATCTTATGTACAGGGCACCCAGCTAGGTGATAGTCTCATTTATATTAACTCTGGATCCCAATTCTAGTTACAATTATGTTGCACCCAGATCACTTCCATAGCATAGGATATTCCAGGAAGGTTAATTCACCCTTCAACAATGCTATAACTAAATCCTCTTATTTGCTGTATTATGGAAATAGTTACATCATTCTGTTCAGACCACATTGCAAGATTATAAATCTGATACCACAATAGAGAAAATTTAACAACAAGCCTAAATAATACTACAGAAGGAGGAAAAAAAAAGCTCTTTTACGAACTAGGTAAAAGAACATTGTATATCTGATACACAGACTTTTCAAATAGCTTGATTCTGTTATGTCTGATACAACAAGACAGAAGATTGATATAGTTTTCTTCTGAAAAATGATAGTCCACAAGAAATAAATTTTCATGAATCATATTCATACTTGAGTAAAATTTTCCTCATCTCTTCAAACTGCTGTTCATTGAACTCCAGGCTATAAAGGGATTTTCATCTGCTTTATCTTCTTGGCTTTTCCTGCTATTTTTAATTAAAGTTTAAAGAACTAAATGAACCAGGGATGCTGGGGTTACACCACAAGGAGAAAAGATCACCAAATCCACTGAGGTGTAATGGGTCACAGGCTGATTCTGAAATTATCATTCATGGTGCTTCTTTTCTTTTTGTCCCCCAGTCTAATGACTAAGCATTAATGTCCTTAAAAACTAGATAGATTATGGAGATCATAGTTACAGGTCAGTTTCACAGAGTAATACTATCTGGGAAAAGAAATGCTTTTAAAATACGTTAAAAAAGTATTTTGAGGCTAATTTATGCATCATCCCTCTCAATTCTGGCTCTCAATGAGTAATAAAAATTTCAGTTTCTCACATAGCTTAAGAACATAAAGTGGCAGTTTGGGAAATTTAAACGGATGTCCATATTTATAAAACTAAAATCTACGAAAACTGTAGTGCTGAATATAGTTTTGGGCATTTTTGAAAATTTAGTTCAGTATAAGTACAATACAAATAGCTGGTGGACAGTGCTTTAACTGCAGGTAGGAGTGGTCAGGGAGAAGGCAATGGCACCCCACCCCAGTACTCTTGACTGGAAAACCCCATGGATGGAGGGGCCTGGCGAGCTGCCATCTATGGGGTCGCACAGAGTCGGACACGACTGAAGCAACTTAGCAGCAGCAGCAGGAGTGGTCAGATGGGAGCGTAGCAGGAATATCTGTGGCCAGCAGGGGGAGCCACAGGCCCCTGACCGCCTAGATGCCCATGCGTGGAACTTGCAAACCATGGCTTCTGCTTTTTAAACCTGGCCCTCTTTTTAAACTGAAGCACAGTTGCTATATAACATAATGTAAGTTACAAGTATATAACATGTGATTCACAATTTTAAAAGTCATACTCCATTTATGGTTATTATAAAATATTGGCTGTATTCCCCATGTTGTACAATTTGTCATTGTAGTTTATTTTATGCCTAATAGTTTGTACCTCTTAATCCCCTACCCTATACTGGTCACCACTAGCTTGTCCTCTGTATCTGTGAGACTACTTTTTTTTGTTGTTGTATTCACTGACTTGTTGTATTTTAATTCCACAAGAAGTGATGTGATGCAGTATTTGTCTTTCTCCGTCTGACTTATTTCAATGAGCATAACACCCTCCAAGTCCGTGCACCCTGCTGTAAATGGCGCTTTCTCCCCTTGTGGACTTGTACCCACAGACTGGCTCTGCCTGGGCCCAGGCTGAGATGGGGTGGTGTGGAAATGTCCCTGGAGGTGGGCTCCAGGCTGCTGCAGAAACACAAGTACAAGGGCAGAAGTCTGCCCCTGCTAGCCACCGCTGCGCATCACCCCCACCATCCTTCCTGTGCATGGAGGGTGACTCCGCTGTGTAAGGCCGGAGCAGATGTAGGGTCTGCCTGACGCAGCAGGTGTTAGGAGGGCCCTGGGAGAGGCAGGGGTGGCCAGGAGAAGGAGAGGAGGTGGCAGGGACTGATCAACATAAACACTGCCACAGGTATCCCTCCATCCTCAAAGCTAATCCTTGGCTGGCCCCAGACCCAGCAGCACTGATATGACCACTTGCTTGTCCTCAGAGAGTAAGGACAGGCTTTCCATTGCTTGCCCCGCACACTGCCCGCTCCCCAACCCTGCTTTCATCTTCAAAAGACTAGTCCCTTCTTTCTGGGCCTCAGTTTCCCTAGATGCAGAGGAAGTGACTGGGATCCTCAACCCTGGCATCTGGATCAGCTGTGGCAGTGAGCTTTTCCTCTGCCTGTTCTCTTGGCTGCTTGGCGATGCCCTGTTCAACCATTTTTTATTTCCATAAGTAAGTTACCTGGAGTTTCCAGATTTTTTTGGAAACCTGCTGCTTCAGCCTTCTCTGAGCCCTTCAGCTTCAATCTTCACTGTGCTATGCCCCCCTCAACACCCCAGCCCGACCACTTATAGCTGGTGTAGTTTTGCAGCATGAAGAATGGAGTCTAGCGAACCTCCATGTCGTGAAGACAGTATTCTTTATGGGAAGGCACCCCTCTGCCCTTACCTGGAGACCTTGGCACCTTGTTTGGTCATTTGCATCTCACTTCTGCTTACACTGGATGCAGATCACTAACATCCAAGTCCTCTGACTCCTCTGCCAGAGGGGTCTTTCCATGAGGGCAGGCCTGGGTCTCCTCCTCTGTGTGACCTGGCCACTCCAGTGGCCCTGGTTCTAACTGAACAATTTCTCCAGTGATGATTCCTATAAATCTGGAGAAGCCATGTCTTGCTTGGTGCCCCAAACTGAGGAGGGTCTGAGCAGGAATTCAGAATCCCTCAAGCCCCTGTGANGTCACTCCAGCGGCCCTGGTTCTAACTGAACAATTTCTCCAGTGATGATTCCTATAAATCTGGAGAAGCCATGTCTTGCTTGGTGCCCCAAACTGAGGAGGGTCTGAGCAGGAATTCAGAATCCCTCAAGCCCCTGTGAGCTTCCAGACTTGAAGAAATGATGTTAAAAAATAATTAGTGAAGTTTGAAGCCATTAGGGAAAGAATCACTTTTCTCGATTCATTTCCATTATGTATTTACAGATGTGTTACTAAATGTGTAACTATGTAGCAAC
This sequence comes from Raphicerus campestris, assembly GCA_006410735.1. NCBI lineage: Eukaryota > Metazoa > Chordata > Mammalia > Artiodactyla > Bovidae > Raphicerus > Raphicerus campestris. Next base: position 97,426 of record SJYW01034011.1, on the reverse strand, counting down.
TATGCATTAATATATATGCAAAGATGTATATGTGTCAGGGATGTATTACTATAGGACTGTCTCTGTTGCAGCTGCTATAACAAAATACCATACACTGTGATATAATAAACAGCATCAATTTATATCCCACAGTTCTGGAGGCTAGAAGTCCAAGATCAAGGTCCAGAACATTCAGGTGCTGTTCTGGTCCATTTTCCAGGGTGCAGACCCCTGACATTTTACCTCTTCACAAGGCAGACAACAGAACCACTGAAGCAAACTTTCTACTGACATTGGAAGAGCAAGAATCCCATCCATGACTGCTCTGCCCTATGATATCTAATCACCTCCCAAAGGACCACCTGCTAATACCATCCCAGTAGTTCAGTTCAGTTGCTCAGTCATGTCCAACTCTGTGCGACCCCGTGAACTGCAGCCCGCGAGGCCTCCCTGTCCATCACCAACTCCTGGAGCCTACTCACACTCATGTCCAGTGAGTCAATGATGCCATCCAACCATCTCATCCTCCTTCATCCCCTTCTCCTCCTGCCCTCAATCTTTCCCAGCATCAGGGTCTTTTCAGATGGGTCAGCTCTTCCCGTCAGGTGGCCAAAGTATTGGAGTTTCAGCGTCAACATGAGACCTTCCGAAGAACACCCAGGACTGATCTTCTTTAGGATGGACTGGTTGGATCTCCTTGCAGTCCAGGGGACTCTCAAGAGTCTTTTCCAACACCACAGTTCAAAAGAATCAATTCTTTGGTGCTCAGCTTTCTTTATAGTCCAACTTTCACATCCATACATGACTACTGGAAGACCATAGCCTTGACTAGATGGACCTTTGTTGACAAAGTAATGTCTCTACTTTTTAATATGCTTGTCTAGGTTGGTCATAACTTTCCTTCCAAGGAGTAGGCACCTTTTAATTTCATGGCTGTAATCACCATCTGCAGTGATTTTAGAGCCCCCCAAAATAAAATCATCCACTTTTTCCACTGTTTCCCATCTATTTGTCATGAAGTGATGGGACCAGATGCCATGATCTTAGTTTTCTGATTGTTGAGCTTTAAGCCAACTTTTTCACTCTCAACTTTCACTTTCATCAAGAACCTCTTTAGTTCTTCTTCACTTTCTGCCATAAGGGTGGTGACATCTGCATATCTGAGGTGATTGATATTTCTCCCCGCAATCTTGATTCCAGCTTGTGCTTCATCCAGCCCAGGGTTTTTCATGATGTACTCTGCATAGAAGTTAAATAAGCAGAGTGACAATATACAGCCTTGATGTACTCCTTTTCCTATTTGGAACCAGTCTGTTGTTCCATGTCCACTTTTAACTGTTGCTTCCTGACCTGCATATAAGTTTCTCAAGAGGCAGGTCAGGTGGTCTGGTATTTCCATCTCCTTCAGAATTTTCCACAGTTTATTGTGATCCAAACAGTCAAAGGCTTTGGCATAGTCAATAAAGCAGAAATAGATGTTTTTCTGGAACTGTTTCACTTTTTCTATGATCCATCAGATGTTGGCAATTTGATCTCTGGTTCCTCTGCCTTTTCTAAAACCAGCTTGAATATCTGGAAGTTCACGGTTCACGTATTACTGAAGCCTGGCTTGGAGAATTTTGAGCATTACTTTACTAGCGTGTGAGATGAGTGTTATTGTGTGGTATTTTGAGCATTCTTTGGTCTTTACTTTCTTTGGGATTGGAGTTCAGCATATAAATTTAGGAGAACACAATCAATTATAAGGGCTTCCCTGGTGGCTCACGGAGAAGGCAATGGCACCCCAGTCCAGTACTCTTGCCTGGAAAATCCCATGGATGGAGGAGCCTGGAAGGCTGCAGTCCATGGGGTCGCTGAGGGTCGGACACGACAGAGCCATTTCACTTTAACTTTTCACTTTTATGCATGGAGAAGGAAATTGCAACCCACTCCAGTGTTCTTGCCTGGAGAATCCCAGGGACGGGGCATCCTGGTGCGCAGCCGTCTATGGGGTCACACAGAGTCGGACATGACTGAAGTGATCAGCAGCAGCAGCAGCTGGTGGCTCAGATGGTAAAGCATCTGCCTGCAATGAGGGAGACCTGGGTTCAATCCCTGGGTTGGGAAGATCCCCTGGAGAAGGAAGTGGCAGCCCACTCCAGTACCCTTGCCTGGAAAATTAAAGGAACATGAAGATAAAATTCTTATATTAGTATGTGTAGGGATTTTATCTCCTAGTTTTGTTTGTTGTTATTAAGTTGTTAAGTCGTGTCTGACTCTTTGCAATCCCAGGGACCACAGTATGCCAGGCTCCCTGGTCCTTCACTGTCTCTTGGAGTTTACTCATATTCATGTCTATTGAGTTGGTGATGCTATCTAACCATCTCATCCTCTGTCACCCCCTGCTCCTTCTGCTCTCAATCTTTCCCAGCATTAGTCTTTTCTAATGAGTTGACTCTTTTTTCATCAGGTGGCCAAAATATTGGAGCTTCAGCATTAGTCCTTCCAATGAATATTCAGGGTTGATTTCCTATAGGATTGACTTGTTTGATCCCCTTACAGTCCAGGAGACTCTAAAGAGTCTTCTCCAGCACCACAGTTCAAAAGCATCAATTCTTTGGTGCTCAGCCTTCTTTATGGTTCAATTCTCACAGTTTATCTCCTAGTACAAAAAACCTTCTGGATCTTTAATTTTTCTCTATCTCTTACATTCCCCTGTATTTTAAAACCATAAAAAGATATAATAAAATATGTAAAGTTTTGAAAAGTCACAGCTTTACAAGCTGGTTGTGACACTTTCATTTTAGGCACACTGTTTACTGTACTCCTGTGTGCCCTTCATGCTGCAATAGTAATGCACAGAATATTATTTTGTTCTGAAGTTCAAGTAAATTTTTTGAAACAAGAAGAAAAAAATATAATCAATTTTAATAGATGTCTAATCTGTCACTTGGTGGTTTCATGAATAGTTTATGAAATGTTAAAATCTATTTTTATTTAGTGACTACTCTTTAGTTGATCAGGCATTTTATTGAGCAGGCACTGATTTAATCACAAAATTTACATTCAATTTAATTAACATATCTAAATTAGAGAAGGTAATGACATCCCACTCCAGTACTCTTGCCTAGAAAATCCCATGGACAGAGGAGCCTGGTAGGCTGCAGTCCATGGGGTCGCTAGGAGTCGAACACGACTAAGCAACTTCATTTTCGTTTTTCACTTTCATGCACTGGAGAAGGAAATGGCAACCCACTCCAGTGTTCTTGCCTGGAGAATCCCAGGAACGGGGGAGCCTAGTGGGCTGCCGTCTATGGGGTCGCAGAGTCGGACACGACTGAAGCAACTTAGCATCAGCAATCTGGTATGTTTTCTTAGGCTTCAGGACTTCTTGCTTGCTTTTGGGGCATGATAGTTTCAATTTTTTTTCTTTTTTTTT
>SJYW01034011.1:48672-93841 GCA_006410735.1 Raphicerus campestris | reverse complement strand
ATTGCAACCCACTCCAGTGTTCTTGCCTGGAGAATCCCAGGGACGGGGCATCCTGGTGCGCAGCCGTCTATGGGGTCACACAGAGTCGGACATGACTGAAGTGATCAGCAGCAGCAGCAGCTGGTGGCTCAGATGGTAAAGCATCTGCCTGCAATGAGGGAGACCTGGGTTCAATCCCTGGGTTGGGAAGATCCCCTGGAGAAGGAAGTGGCAGCCCACTCCAGTACCCTTGCCTGGAAAATTAAAGGAACATGAAGATAAAATTCTTATATTAGTATGTGTAGGGATTTTATCTCCTAGTTTTGTTTGTTGTTATTAAGTTGTTAAGTCGTGTCTGACTCTTTGCAATCCCAGGGACCACAGTATGCCAGGCTCCCTGGTCCTTCACTGTCTCTTGGAGTTTACTCATATTCATGTCTATTGAGTTGGTGATGCTATCTAACCATCTCATCCTCTGTCACCCCCTGCTCCTTCTGCTCTCAATCTTTCCCAGCATTAGTCTTTTCTAATGAGTTGACTCTTTTTTCATCAGGTGGCCAAAATATTGGAGCTTCAGCATTAGTCCTTCCAATGAATATTCAGGGTTGATTTCCTATAGGATTGACTTGTTTGATCCCCTTACAGTCCAGGAGACTCTAAAGAGTCTTCTCCAGCACCACAGTTCAAAAGCATCAATTCTTTGGTGCTCAGCCTTCTTTATGGTTCAATTCTCACAGTTTATCTCCTAGTACAAAAAACCTTCTGGATCTTTGATTTTTCTCTATCTCTTACATTCCCCTGTATTTTAAAACCATAAAAAGATATAATAAAATATGTAAAGTTTTGGAAAGTCACAGCTTTACAAGCTGGTTGTGACACTTTCATTTTAGGCACACTGTTTACTGTACTCCTGTGTGCCCTTCATGCTGCAATAGTAATGCACAGAATATTATTTTGTTCTGAAGTTCAAGTAAATTTTTTGAAACAAGAAGAAAAAAATATAATCAATTTTAATACATGTCTAATCTGTCACTTGGTGGTTTCATGAATAGTTTATGAAATGTTAAAATCTATTTTTATTTAGTGACTACTCTTTAGTTGATCAGGCATTTTATTGAGCAGGCACTGATTTAATCACAAAATTTACATTCAATTTAATTAACATATCTAAATTAGAGAAGGTAATGACATCCCACTCCAGTACTCTTGCCTAGAAAATCCCATGGACAGAGGAGCCTGGTAGGCTGCAGTCCATGGGGTCGCTAGGAGTCGAACACGACTAAGCAACTTCATTTTCGTTTTTCACTTTCATGCACTGGAGAAGGAAATGGCAACCCACTCCAGTGTTCTTGCCTGGAGAATCCCAGGAACGGGGGAGCCTAGTGGGCTGCCGTCTATGGGGTCGCAGAGTCGGACACGACTGAAGCAACTTAGCATCAGCAATCTGGTATGTTTTCTTAGGCTTCAGGACTTCTTGCTTGCTTTTGGGGCATGATAGTTTCAATTTTTTTTCTTTTTTTTTTAGGAATCAGAATAATGTCCTGTTTGTGTAGTGACTTATAAATATAGACCATGTCTACTTATGTTTCATCAATTAAAAGGAAAATACTCTGAGTCAGGAAGGATATTTATTTTTGTTCCAATTTCCAACATTAGGAAACAGAATCATTTATCCATGCCAATTGTTGGCTTGCACCCATTTGCCCTCATCTCTGGCCACCAACTATTCCAGAACAGCAGGAAAAGTTCTGCTTGCATTTTTCTATGCCATTCAGTTACAGTGGCACAGAAAAGATGCAGACCCTTATAGACCAAGCTGTCATCAGTGGTTATATCTGGGAAGTTATTTTGGAGATGAGATGGAAGGACAAGTGTTATTTCTATTTTTATTTGATCCATACTCTACTGTCTGCATCTTTTCAACAGACATACGCTCCTATGGAGAAGAAAAAAATGGGTTCCTCTACAGTATCCCTACATGGCAGAGACCACTATGCTATCAGTCATAAAAGTCACTTTTCCATATATTCTTGGTCATTGATGGTGCTCTTCAAACTATACCAATATGTTCTACATAGCACATTTTTACTAGTATGCTAACGATTCAGCTAGTAAACAGTCATTTACTGCACATCAGCAAAATACACCGTAATGCACTAAATACTATGGAAAGCTATAGCAAGCCCATATATTTTTAATGGCACTCAAAACTTCCCATAGAAAAGTATGAAGACTGGAACACTTCTTTGTAACATGACTGACCAAATAAAGGTGCACTAACATCTCTGCTTTATCCCATTCATGCCCTGAGCACAGCTGCATTAGGAACCAAACCCCTACCAGGTTCAAACATTATCTTAATGCAGTTATTTTACCTGGGGGAAAGCAAAATGAAAATAAAATCATTAACGTTTATGGAGAGTGTTTTTCCAATTATTTTATTTTAATTGGAGGATAACTACTTTGCAATATTGTAATGGGCTTTGGCATATAGCAACATGAACTGGCCATAGGGATACGTGTATCCCCCCATCCTGAATCCCCTTCCCACCTTCCTCTCCACCCTATCCCTCTGGGTTGTCCCAGAGCACCAGCTTTGGGTGCCCTGCTTCATGCATCAAACTTGCTCTGGTCATCTGTTTCACATATGGTAATGCACATGTCTCAGTGCTGTTCTCTCAAATCATGCCACCCTCGCCTTCTCCTACTAAGTCCCAAAGTCTGTTCCTTACCTCTGTGTCTCCTTGGCTGCTCTGCACATAGGATCATCAGTACAGTCTTTACAAATGCCATTTACATGTATTAATATGCAATATTTGTCTTTCTGTTTATGACTTACTTCATTCTGTATGATAGGCTCCAGGTTCATCCACCTCATTAGAGCTGACTCAAATGCATTCCTTTTCATAGCTGATTACTACTCCATTGTATACGCATAGCACAACTTCCAAATCCATTCATCTGCCGATGGGCATCTAGCTTGCCTCCATGTCCTAACTACTGTAAATGGGCTACAGTGAACCTTGGGGAACATGTGTCTCCTTCATTTCTGGTTTCCTCAGGGTGTATGTCCAGCAGTGGGATTGTCACATGACAATTCTATTGCCAGTTTTTTAAGGAATCTCCACGCTGTTCTCCATAGTGACTGTACCAGTTTGCATTCCCACCAACACTGTAGGAGGGGTCCCTTTTCTCCACGCCCTCTCCAGCATTTATTGTTTGTAGACTTTCTGAGGATGGCCATTCTGACTGGGGTAAGACAATACCTCATTGTGGTTTTGATTTGAGTTTCTCTAACAATGAATGAAGTTGGGTATCTTTCATGTGTTTATGAGCCATCTGTATCTTTTTTTGAGAATGTCCGTTTAGGTCTTTTGCCCATTTTTTGAATGGGTTGTTCATTTTTTGTTATTGAGCTGCATGAGGAGCTTGTATATTTTGGAAATTAATTATTTATCAGCTGTTTCATTGCCTATTATTATCTCCATTCTTAGCCTTATGAGGACTGTCTTATCATGTAATATATCAGATTTTAAAAGAATAGAACATATTCAAAAAAACATATTCACATTCTCTTAAAGCTACATATTTCCGTAATGTAGTATAAATACTCATGCATTTTGAAACTTTAAAATTCATGCAACTGCTTTAATCAAAAGCACATGTATGTGTTTTAATAGGTGCAAATAGGATGAATCAGGGTGTGGGCTTTGTGTGTTTTGTCTTCTTCCTCTCACTGTTTGCCTCCACCTCACATATCCACCTCTTCTCTGCATCATATGGACAAAGCATTGAATTGTAGAATCTGTCTCACATATAGGTTCATTGTTGTCATCTTTCTAAATTCCACATGTATGCATTAATATAATGTACTGGTGTTTTTCTTTCTGACTTACTTTACTCTGTATAATTGGCTCCAGTTTCATCCACCTCATTAGAACTGATTCAAATGTATTCTTTTTAATGGCTGAGTAATTCTCCATTGTGTATATGTACCACAGCTTTCTGATCCATCCATCTGCTGAGGGACATCGAGGTTGGTTCCATGTCCTGGCTATTATAAACACTGCTGCAATCAACATTGGGGTACACGTGTCTCTTTCAATTCTGGTTTCCTCCTTGTGTATGCCCAGCAGTGGGATTGCTAGGTCATAAGGTAGTTCTATTTCCAGTTTTTTAAGGAATCTTCACACTGTTCTCCATAGTGGCTGTACTAGTTTGCATTCCCACCAACAGTGTAAGAGGGTTCCCTTTTCTCCACACTCTCTCCAGCATTTATTTTTTGTAGACTTTTGGATCGCAGCCATTCTGACTGGCATGAAACGGTACCTCATTGTGGTTTTGATTTGCATTTCTCTGATAATAAGTGATGTTGAGCATCTTTACATGTGTTTGTTAGCCATCTGTGTGTCTTCTTTGGAGAAATGTTTTTTAGTTCCTTGGCCCATGTTTTGATTGGATCATTTATTTTTCTGGTATTGAGCTGCATGAGCTGCTTGTATATTTTTGAGATTAATTCTTTGTCAGTTGCTTCATTTGCTATTATTTTCTCCCATTCTGAAGGCTGTCTTTTCATCTTGCTTATAGTTTCCTTCGTTGTGCAAAAGCTTTTAAGTTTGATTAGATCCAATTTGTTTATTTTTGCTTTTATTTCCATTACTCTGGGCGATGGGTTGTAGGGGATCCTGCTGTGATTTATGTCAGAGAGTATTTTCCCTATATTTTCTTCTAGGTGTTTTATAGTTTCTGGTCTTACATTTAAAAGCAAAGTGCTAGATATCAAAGCTAGAAAGAGAAATTGGGCATGACTGACTCTTTTTGTCCAGCTATGTACTGATAGATGTCATCTTATTACACTTTGCTTTACTGAGCTTCAAAATATTGTGGGTTTGTTTTTTTGTTGTTGTTGTTTGTTTGTTTGTTTTTTTACAAATTCAAAGCTTGTAACAACCCTATGTTTTCAGATGATAGGATTTTAAAAAAAATTATTAGGGGATAGTTGATTTACAATGTTGTGTTATTTTCAAGTGTACAGCAAAAAGAATCAGTTATGCATGTACATGTATCACCTCTTTTTAGATTCTTTTCCCTATAGATCACCACAGAGTATTGAGTATGGCTCCCTGTGCTATAAGGGAGGTTCTTATTAGTTATCTATTGTATATATCAAGTGTGATCAAGCATGTGTACTCCATCGTATCTGATTCTTTGTGACTCTGTGGACTGTAGCCTGCCAGGCTTCTCTATCCATAGGACTTCCTGGGCAAGAATATTGAAGGGGTTGACATTTCCTACTCCAGAGAATCTTCCCAACCCAGGGATGGAATCTGTGTCTTTTCTGTCCTCTGCATTGCCAGGCAGAGTCTTTACCACTGAGCTACCTGATGTGTGTATATCAATCCCAATCTCCCAATTTACTCTTTCACTGCTTCTCCCCAAGAAGATGGTTAGCATTTTTTGACAATAAATTAATTTTTAACTAAAGTATGTACAGCATTTTAAACAAATTTCTATAGCATACTTAATAGACATAAACGGGCTTCCCTGGTGGCTCGGATGGTAAAGAATCTGCCTGCAATGTGGAAGACTAGGTTTTGATCCCTAGATTGGGAAGATCCCCTGGAGGAGGGCATGGGAACTCACTCCCGTATTCTTGCCTGGAGAATTTCCATGGACAGAGGAGCCTGGCAGGCTATGATCCATGAGGTTGCAAAGAGTCAGACATGACTGACTGACTAAGCACAGCACACAGCATAAACATAACTTTTATATACACTGCGAAATGCAAAATTTTGTGTGACTCATTTTGTTGGGATATTTGATTCCTTGCAGTGGCCTGGAGCTGCACCCACAAAATCTCTGAGGTATGCCACAGCTTGGTGTTAGACACACACATGTGATAATTTAATATGCCTGTTTAAAACTGTGAGAGAGGTATATTTAGATTGCAGTGAGAGTACCCAACTCCATCTGATGTATTCTTTGATGGCTGTCAGTTTACAACCTGTTAAAAGAAATAATGTCAGACATATGTTGGGCTCTTGATGGATGAGATCAGTGATGTAGAAAAGAAAGGAAAAAGAAATTGTGTTAGTGCAGACCACATAGTTTGATGTTTGTGGAGAGCCGCATGGAATTCTGTATCTGTAGAGTGAGGTTTAATTCTGAAAGTGGTGGTGGTAGGGTAATACAGTTAAAGAACAAGGCAGTAAAGAGGACATGAAGAACCGTAGAGCCTGGACCTTACTTTTCAAGCTGTGGCAACAACTGAATTATGTTGAGACAATCAAGATGGTCAGTGTTTTCCATCCTGTAGTCCTAAGTTTGGAGAATGGGTTTAAGGATAGCAGACTGAGAATCAATGAAGACTTTGCCTCATTCCAAGAAATAAGCAGTAGACAAGTGGGCTGCACTTGTTTTACTGAAAATGGAGAGGGGGAAGGATTCATAGATATTTGAAATCAACAGGATTTGCTGTTTAGTAAACTAGAGAGTGACAAAGCTTATTGTTTTCTTCTTTTTTAAAATTAACTTATAGTTGATTTAAAATGCTATGTTAGTTTCAAGTGGACAGCCAAGTTCGGTTGTATACACACACACACACACACACACACACACACACACATCTAAGCCTGCACTCATTTGAGCCAACTTCACAAGTCTGTCTCTGGTGATCCTTCCCTCCTAAATAAATGCCTCACTGATTACAACTAGATCATGATCACACATGTACTGTAAATATTCTTTCATTTGATACAGATAGTTCTTCTCTGATTATTTTAAATTGTTATATTTTTAATTGCCCACTAGCCTTAATATGTCAGAGAAGGCAATGGCAACCCACTCCAGTACTCTTGCCTGGAAAATCCCATGGACGAAGGAGCCTAGCAGGCTGCAGTCCAGGGGGTCCCTGAGGGTCAGAAATGACCAAGCAACTTCATTTTCACTTTCACTTTCTTGCATTGAAGAAGGAAATGGCAACCCACTCCATCGTTCTTCCCTGGAGAATCCTAGGGACGGGGGAGCCTGGAGGGCTGCCGTCTATGGGGTCACACAGAGTTGGGCACGACTGAAGCAATTTAGCAGCAGCAGCAGCCTTAAGATGTATTATATGTCTATGAAAATGCCAAGTTCTTAAATCCCTAGATTTAAATGATAGGATCTGGTAAAGGAAACCTATTTCTGTCACCAACACTAAAATAAATCTAGGGTTAAATTTTCTGATCAGCCTTACATCCATGTCCTGAGTTGTGATTAGTGATCAGGATGGTGATGATGATGATCATTAATGTTAACTTTTCAAATACAGAATATATTTTTAAGTATATAACATTTAATGACATTAACTGGGTTGAGTGGTTGAAATATTTACCTAGTAGATTCATGTGTCCCAAACACATAGTAAATCAAAAAAAAAGTAGATTTTTTTCCACAGTGTACTTGGAGTATTTCTGTCTCTGCTTTTGAAATATAAATGCATTATTTTCCTGTAAAAATACCATATACACCAGAGTTTTTTGTTCATGATATATTTAAATGTCAGAATCAAAATCACTTGCATTTAATTATTACTCTCAAATTGCACTAAATCATTAATTTGACATATATTAGTTGATACACTATCCAGTAAATTAGTACTAATTATAAGAAAATTAATTAAGAAAAAGCCATATCAACCAAAAGAGTTAACAGTTCCTTACTAGCCACTGAGATATCATCTATTAAACTTATAAAACTTTAATTTATACTANTTGTTATTGAGCTGCATGAGGAGCTTGTATATTTTGGAAATTAATTATTTATCAGCTGTTTCATTGCCTATTATTATCTCCATTCTTAGCCTTATGAGGACTGTCTTATCATGTAATATATCAGATTTTAAAAGAATAGAACATATTCAAAAAAACATATTCACATTCTCTTAAAGCTACATATTTCCGTAATGTAGTATAAATACTCATGCATTTTGAAACTTTAAAATTCATGCAACTGCTTTAATCAAAAGCACATGTATGTGTTTTAATAGGTGCAAATAGGATGAATCAGGGTGTGGGCTTTGTGTGTTTTGTCTTCTTCCTCTCACTGTTTGCCTCCACCTCACATATCCACCTCTTCTCTGCATCATATGGACAAAGCATTGAATTGTAGAATCTGTCTCACATATAGGTTCATTGTTGTCATCTTTCTAAATTCCACATGTATGCATTAATATAATGTACTGGTGTTTTTCTTTCTGACTTACTTTACTCTGTATAATTGGCTCCAGTTTCATCCACCTCATTAGAACTGATTCAAATGTATTCTTTTTAATGGCTGAGTAATTCTCCATTGTGTATATGTACCACAGCTTTCTGATCCATCCATCTGCTGAGGGACATCGAGGTTGGTTCCATGTCCTGGCTATTATAAACACTGCTGCAATCAACATTGGGGTACACGTGTCTCTTTCAATTCTGGTTTCCTCCTTGTGTATGCCCAGCAGTGGGATTGCTAGGTCATAAGGTAGTTCTATTTCCAGTTTTTTAAGGAATCTTCACACTGTTCTCCATAGTGGCTGTACTAGTTTGCATTCCCACCAACAGTGTAAGAGGGTTCCCTTTTCTCCACACTCTCTCCAGCATTTATTTTTTGTAGACTTTTGGATCGCAGCCATTCTGACTGGCATGAAACGGTACCTCATTGTGGTTTTGATTTGCATTTCTCTGATAATAAGTGATGTTGAGCATCTTTACATGTGTTTGTTAGCCATCTGTGTGTCTTCTTTGGAGAAATGTTTTTTAGTTCCTTGGCCCATGTTTTGATTGGATCATTTATTTTTCTGGTATTGAGCTGCATGAGCTGCTTGTATATTTTTGAGATTAATTCTTTGTCAGTTGCTTCATTTGCTATTATTTTCTCCCATTCTGAAGGCTGTCTTTTCATCTTGCTTATAGTTTCCTTCGTTGTGCAAAAGCTTTTAAGTTTGATTAGATCCAATTTGTTTATTTTTGCTTTTATTTCCATTACTCTGGGCGATGGGTTGTAGGGGATCCTGCTGTGATTTATGTCAGAGAGTATTTTCCCTATATTTTCTTCTAGGTGTTTTATAGTTTCTGGTCTTACATTTAAAAGCAAAGTGCTAGATATCAAAGCTAGAAAGAGAAATTGGGCATGACTGACTCTTTTTGTCCAGCTATGTACTGATAGATGTCATCTTATTACACTTTGCTTTACTGAGCTTCAAAATATTGTGGGTTTGTTTTTTTGTTGTTGTTGTTTGTTTGTTTGTTTTTTTACAAATTCAAAGCTTGTAACAACCCTATGTTTTCAGATGATAGGATTTTAAAAAAAATTATTAGGGGATAGTTGATTTACAATGTTGTGTTATTTTCAAGTGTACAGCAAAAAGAATCAGTTATGCATGTACATGTATCACCTCTTTTTAGATTCTTTTCCCTATAGATCACCACAGAGTATTGAGTATGGCTCCCTGTGCTATAAGGGAGGTTCTTATTAGTTATCTATTGTATATATCAAGTGTGATCAAGCATGTGTACTCCATCGTATCTGATTCTTTGTGACTCTGTGGACTGTAGCCTGCCAGGCTTCTCTATCCATAGGACTTCCTGGGCAAGAATATTGAAGGGGTTGACATTTCCTACTCCAGAGAATCTTCCCAACCCAGGGATGGAATCTGTGTCTTTTCTGTCCTCTGCATTGCCAGGCAGAGTCTTTACCACTGAGCTACCTGATGTGTGTATATCAATCCCAATCTCCCAATTTACTCTTTCACTGCTTCTCCCCAAGAAGATGGTTAGCATTTTTTGACAATAAATTAATTTTTAACTAAAGTATGTACAGCATTTTAAACAAATTTCTATAGCATACTTAATAGACATAAACGGGCTTCCCTGGTGGCTCGGATGGTAAAGAATCTGCCTGCAATGTGGAAGACTAGGTTTTGATCCCTAGATTGGGAAGATCCCCTGGAGGAGGGCATGGGAACTCACTCCCGTATTCTTGCCTGGAGAATTTCCATGGACAGAGGAGCCTGGCAGGCTATGATCCATGAGGTTGCAAAGAGTCAGACATGACTGACTGACTAAGCACAGCACACAGCATAAACATAACTTTTATATACACTGCGAAATGCAAAATTTTGTGTGACTCATTTTGTTGGGATATTTGATTCCTTGCAGTGGCCTGGAGCTGCGCCCACAAAATCTCTGAGGTATGCCACAGCTTGGTGTTAGACACACACATGTGATAATTTAATATGCCTGTTTAAAACTGTGAGAGAGGTATATTTAGATTGCAGTGAGAGTACCCAACTCCATCTGATGTATTCTTTGATGGCTGTCAGTTTACAACCTGTTAAAAGAAATAATGTCAGACATATGTTGGGCTCTTGATGGATGAGATCAGTGATGTAGAAAAGAAAGGAAAAAGAAATTGTGTTAGTGCAGACCACATAGTTTGATGTTTGTGGAGAGCCGCATGGAATTCTGTATCTGTAGAGTGAAGTTTAATTCTGAAAGTGGTGGTGGTAGGGTAATACAGTTAAAGAACAAGGCAGTAAAGAGGACATGAAGAACCGTAGAGCCTGGACCTTACTTTTCAAGCTGTGGCAACAACTGAATTATGTTGAGACAATCAAGATGGTCAGTGTTTTCCATCCTGTAGTCCTAAGTTTGGAGAATGGGTTTAAGGATAGCAGACTGAGAATCAATGAAGACTTTGCCTCATTCCAAGAAATAAGCAGTAGACAAGTGGGCTGCACTTGTTTTACTGAAAATGGAGAGGGGGAAGGATTCATAGATATTTGAAATCAACAGGATTTGCTGTTTAGTAAACTAGAGAGTGACAAAGCTTATTGTTTTCTTCTTTTTTAAAATTAACTTATAGTTGATTTAAAATGCTATGTTAGTTTCAAGTGGACAGCCAAGTTCGGTTGTATACACACACACACACACACACACACACACACACACATCTAAGCCTGCACTCATTTGAGCCAACTTCACAAGTCTGTCTCTGGTGATCCTTCCCTCCTAAATAAATGCCTCACTGATTACAACTAGATCATGATCACACATGTACTGTAAATATTCTTTCATTTGATACAGATAGTTCTTCTCTGATTATTTTAAATTGTTATATTTTTAATTGCCCACTAGCCTTAATATGTCAGAGAAGGCAATGGCAACCCACTCCAGTACTCTTGCCTGGAAAATCCCATGGACGAAGGAGCCTAGCAGGCTGCAGTCCAGGGGGTCCCTGAGGGTCAGAAATGACCAAGCAACTTCATTTTCACTTTCACTTTCTTGCATTGAAGAAGGAAATGGCAACCCACTCCATCGTTCTTCCCTGGAGAATCCTAGGGACGGGGGAGCCTGGAGGGCTGCCGTCTATGGGGTCACACAGAGTTGGGCACGACTGAAGCAATTTAGCAGCAGCAGCAGCCTTAAGATGTATTATATGTCTATGAAAATGCCAAGTTCTTAAATCCCTAGATTTAAATGATAGGATCTGGTAAAGGAAACCTATTTCTGTCACCAATACTAAAATAAATCTAGGGTTAAATTTTCTGATCAGCCTTACATCCATGTCCTGAGTTGTGATTAGTGATCAGGATGGTGATGATGATGATCATTAATGTTAACTTTTCAAATACAGAATATATTTTTAAGTCTATAACATTTAATGACATTAACTGGGTTGAGTGGTTGAAATATTTACCTAGTAGATTCATGTGTCCCAAACACATAGTAAATCAAAAAAAAAGTAGATTTTTTTCCACAGTGTACTTGGAGTATTTCTGTCTCTGCTTTTGAAATATAAATGCATTATTTTCCTGTAAAAATACCATATACACCAGAGTTTTTTGTTCATGATATATTTAAATGTCAGAATCAAAATCACTTGCATTTAATTATTACTCTCAAATTGCACTAAATCATTAATTTGACATATATTAGTTGATACACTATCCAGTAAATTAGTACTAATTATAAGAAAATTAATTAAGAAAAAGCCATATCAACCAAAAGAGTTAACAGTTCCTTACTAGCCACTGAGATATCATCTATTAAACTTATAAAACTTTAATTTATACTAAAGAATGAGATTTCAATTTCAAACAATTAAACTTTGCTTTTGGTGTGGGTTTAAACCTGATCAAAGTAATAAGACAGTGTATTCTCACTATAAAGTTAGACATTCGCCAATGATTCTTTATCTGTCTACTTAATATTAAAATAAATTGACTCAGATATGTACTGGTGGATGGAAGAAGTAGGCTATGGCATAAGTTACAAGTCAGAAGAACTAGTTCAGGAAAAAAATCATCCCACTGTATTTATACATGCTGAGAAATGGAAAAACCATAAAAATATGTCTCAGCGAGATGTAATGGCTTATGGCTGTCAGTGTTGGGTTCATGGCCTCTGAAGGCGAAGATTTCACTCTGGACCAAAGACACAGTCTCAGTCACTCAGAGCTTTGTATAGGAGAGATTTTATTAAATTGAAAGGATAGGGAAGGCTTCTGACATCAGCAGGGCGTAGAAAGAGTATCCACCCTAACTAGTTTGAGCAGGGCATTATGTACTTTTCAGCTGGCTGCTGAAAATAGATAAAAAGCAACTGGCTGCTTAAGGTTGCAAAAGTTCCAAAAGACCCTTTCCCAGGGCATACATCTTGAGATCACTTTAGTACAAGATTAGCCAGAAGGAGCCAGTTCTAGTCAATGTGTCTCTGGGCAAGATATACTGTTGCTGAGAAAACAGGTTCTCAGGCAAAATTTGTTACAATTATAATTATTAACATAGAGCCTAAGAAAAGCCTACTCATGATTAAGATATACTATTGTGCTGTGTAATCATTAGCTCCAAACCTAAATAAAGGCCAGGTCTCAAGCAAGACACATTGTTGCAGTATCAGTACAGGGTGTAAAAAAAACATGTCCTAAGGCAAAGCAATGTATAAAATAATGTTTGCCTCCTCCTGCGTTAAGGGCCTTGGGCTGCCTATCAACTTGCATAAGCTTTACCTCTCAGATGGAACAAAAAAATTAGTATCAAGAGATTTGCAAAACAGCTCCATAACTCAAAGATTTACCCCAGTATGAAAGAATGAATGTGAGAAACAGAAGAATTGAAGAGCTTCCTGTCCAAGCAAATTTCCACCAATACTGTCTTCAGATATCCAAAGATGACCCAGACTGCTGTGGATGGGTCCCACATGAAGGCCAGAGTTCTGGTGGCAGGACCCATCTTCTGGAAAATATGATGGTTTTAATGGTTCAGACCCTGTGGCCCAAGTGGCAAGGGGTATTGGAAGACTATCTACCAGGATAAACGACCAGAAAAGGATTTCAATCATTTCTAAAGTGTGGCAACTGATCTTTTCATCCATGTTTTTACCTTCTAAATTTGTCTACCTGTTTTAGTCTCCTGAACTTGATGTTTGTGTTTAAAAGTGTTAAAAGACTATACACATATATGAAAGTGAAGTGAAAGTGTTAGTTGCTCAGTTGTGTCCAACTCTTTGCAACCCCATGGATTGTGGCCTGGCAGGCTCCTGTGTCCATGGAATACTCCAGGCGAGAATATTGGAGTGGAGTTATCATTTCTTCTTCCAGGGGATCTTCCTGACCCAGGGATCAAACCCAGGTATGCTGTATTACAGACAGATTACCATCTGAGCCACTAGGGAAGCCTGTGTGTAATATATTTTGAAAATTACTAAATTGAGAGTATTGACTGTGAGGGAGGAGGCAAAAAATTTACATTGTCGTGAGAAGGAAAAAATAGTTTGATACACTGTGTTTACAGTTTTTTTTCCTCAAGTTTATTATTAGTTTATTATTTCTTCTAAGCTTTAACAGTAAATAGTAAGATGAAAGTTGATGNAATGTGAGGGAGGAGGCAAAAAATTTACATTGTCGTGAGAAGGAAAAAATAGTTTGATACACTGTGTTTACAGTTTTTTTCCTCAAGTTTATTATTAGTTTATTATTTCTTCTAAGCTTTAACAGTAAATAGTAAGATGAAAGTTGATGTACGATATTTCCTTTGCATATTTCAAGTACCTTGTCCTTTAGAAACTAGCAGATGTAGAAACTGCATTTTTTAAAATTTCCTACTGTGAATTGTTTTCTGTGTTATCAGATATCTTGAGTATTTGCTTGAAAAGGCTATCTCTAATAAAAATCCCCAATTACAATGCTTATAAAAGATTAGTTTGAGAATTTGGGCTGTGAAAGATATCTCATATATATATTTTGAATGCATATTGTTTTCATTTAAGGAAAAAGAAAGTTATCTGTTTTTAGGTTTACCAGTGGTCAAGAAAAACAAGGTAATCACAGAGGAGAAAAAAAAAATTCTAGAGGTTGGGAAGTTTGGTATATAAAGTTGCACTGACAGTATCTTAACACCCATTTTCATAATTTAGTTCAGTTCAGTTCAGTCGCTCAGTCGTGTCCAACTCTTTGCAACCCCATGAATTGCAGCATGCCAGGCCTCCCTGTCCATCACCAAACTTCTGGAGTTCACTCAGACTCATGTCCACCGAGTCAGTGATGCCATCCAGCCATCTCATCCTCTGTTGTCTCTTTCTCCTCCTGCCCCTAGTCCCTCCCAGCATCATAATTAGCTTGATTTCAAAGTAGTTAAAATATTCTGATGTTTCATTCTCACATGATAGCATTTTGACAGGGCATTATCAATTTGTTATCTGGTGACAAGATTTTGAAAACTACTAAAGGAGAAATGAGAAACAAAGCCAAGCAGATGAAGATGCTGCTGCTGCTAAGTCGCTTCAGTCGTGTTCGACTCTGTGCGACCCCATAGACAGCAGCCCACCAGGCTTCCCCATCCCTGGGATTCTCCAGGCAAGAACACTGGAGTGGGTTTCCATTTTCTTCTCCAATGCATGAACATGAAAAGTGAAAGTGATTTTGCTCAGTCATGTCCGACTCCTAATGACCCCATGGACAGCAGTCTACCAGGCTCCTCCATCCATGAGATTTTCCAGGCAAGAGTACTGGAGTGGGTTAAATTAAGATGACCAGGTAAGAGAGCTATACTCACCTGAATCAAATCAGTATGCACTGGAAATTTAATGAGCACTGATAAATTCAGTGTAAGTAATTTGATTCCAAAATATTAATTCTTGATCATATTTAATTGGAAAAATAATTAGTATTATACATGAAGAATTCAACATGGTATTACCAGCTGATTGTGCCTAGGCTGATTTCTACCTGCATATGTATTTTCTTTGGCTAGAGCATTGTTTATTTATTTTTAAGTGTGAATGTTTTTAAATAAAGCATATGTTACCTACTTCAATGCGTTTCAAAATTTGAAAGCTACTCAGACTTCCCTGGCAGTCCAGTGTTTAAGACTCAGTGCTTCCAATGCTGGTCCCTGGTCAGAGAACTAAGACCCCATATGTCATGTGGTGCTGCTAAAAAAAAAATTTTTTTAAATTTGACAGCTACTCACAATATAAGAAACGTATTTTATATTGTTGCACAGACTCCCCCCCAACACACACACATGTACCAACATGCACACAGACAGATACAGAACAGTACTTATCCTCATTTCATCCGTGGAATATATTCTGATGGTTGTTTTTGTCTAGTCTACCCTGTCCTACCCTACTCAATTGTATTCTTTCATTTAAAAGGGCTGGCTGNTACCAACATGCACACAGACAGATACAGAACAGTACTTATCCTCATTTCATCCGTGGAATATATTCTGATGGTTGTTTTTGTCTAGTCTACCCTGTCCTACCCTACTCAATTGTATTCTTTCATTTAAAAGGGCTGGCTGTGGCCCACTGAAATCAAACTGAAGTCTGAAAAATATGACCTAGTCTCTTATCCTTGGCATATGTCGACATTTTCATTACCTTTATTGCCCTCAAAAATATTTGCAGTTTTGAATCCCTAAATAAAGGAAGGAAAATTTGCTGTAAAATCTGGAGANAGAAACTATAAAACTCCTTGAGGAGAACATAGGCAAAACACTCTCCGACATAAATCACAGCAGGATCCTCTATGATCCACCTCCCAGTATACTGGAAATAAAAGCAAAAATAAACAAATGGGATCTAATTAAAATTAAAAGCTTCTGCACAACAAAGGAAACTATAACTAAGGTGAAAACACAGCCTTCTGAATGGGAGAAAACAATAACAAATGAAGCAACTGACAAACAACTAATCTTGAAAATATACAAGCAACTTATGCAGCTCAATTCCAGAAAAATAAATGATCCAATCAAAAAATGTGCCAAAGAACTAAATAGGCATTTCTCCAAAGATGACTTTATATTTTTTGAGCTCCAAAATCATTGTAGATGATGATTGCAGCTTACTCCTTGGAAGGAAAGTTACGACCAACCCAGACAGCATATTAAAAAGCAGAGACATTACCTTGCCAACAAAGGTCTGTCTAGTCAAGGCTATCGTTTTTCCAGTGTTCACNGTAGATGATGATTGCAGCTTACTCCTTGGAAGGAAAGTTACGACCAACCCAGACAGCATATTAAAAAGCAGAGACATTACCTTGCCAACAAAGGTCTGTCTAGTCAAGGCTATCGTTTTTCCAGTGTTCACGTATGGATGTGAGAGTTGGACTATAAAGAAAGCTGAGTGCTTAAGAATTGATGCTTTTGAACTGTAGTGTTGGAGAAGACTTTTGAGAGTCCCTTGGACTGCAAGGAGATCCAACCAATCCATCCTAAAGGAGATCAGTCCTGAGTGTTCACTGAAAGGAGTGATGTTGATGCTGTAACTCCAATACTTTGGCTATCTGATGCAAAGAGCTGACTCACTGGAAAAAACCCTGATGGTGGGAAAGATTGAGGGCAGGAGGAGAAGGGGATGACAGAGGATGAGATGGTTGGATGGCATCACTGACTCAGTGGACATGGGTTTGGGTGAACTCCAGGAGTTGGTGAGGGACAGGGAGACCTGGTGTGCTGCAGTTCACGGGGTTGCAAAGAGTTGGACATGATTGAGCAACTGAACTGAACTGAAGGTCTATGATAGGCAGTAACTCACACTTCAATTTCATTTTTAGTTTTTTTCCAAGAATTGAACAGCTTGATGTCTTGCCATCGATGTGGTGGGCATGTGTGTGTGTGTGATCAACCATGTCCAACCCTTTGCAACCTCATGGACTGTAGACCTACAGGCTACTCTGTCCATGGTGTCCTCCAAGCTAGAATACTGGCATGGGTTGCCATTTTCTGCTCCAGGTGATCTTCTGGACCCAAAGATTGAACCCTTGTCTCTTCCATCTCTTGCATTGGCAGCCAGATTTTTTACTACTACTGTGCCACCTGGGACGCTTAGGTGATGGGCATAGATGACATCAACTTATATGAAGAAAACTCTAAACATATTAAAATTAAATTTTCAGGGGTGTTTCATAATCAAAAATCAACACAGATAGATTAATTGTGCTTCCAGCAATCAGACTAGAAAAATAAATAAAAGGCATCCACATTGGAAGGGAAAGAGTAAACTGTCACTATTTGCAGATGACATGGCATTTTTCATGGCTCAGACATTGAAGAATCTGCCTGCAATGCAGGAGACCTGGGCTTGATCCTGGAGTGGGCAAGATCCCCTGGAAAAGGGAATGGCTACCCACTCCAGTATTTTTGGGTCTACAGTCCATGAGGTTGCAGAGAGCTGGACATGACTGAGCAACTAACACTTTCACTCTTTTGCATAAGAAACCCTATAATTGCCACAAAAACATTTGCACTAATAAATAAATTCAATAAATTTGCAACATACAAGTTTAACACAAAAAAGGCTGTTCCTTTCCTATATCCTAATAATGAATTCTCAGAAAGAGAAATTAAGGAAATAATCCTATTTACAATCATATCAAATAGGATAAAATACTTAGGAATAAATTTATCCAAGAAGGTAAAGGACCTATTCCTGAAAACTATAAAATGTTAATGAAGTATTTTGAAAATGATACAAAGAAATGGAAAGATAATTTATGTTCTTGGATTGGAAAAATTGATGTTGTTAATATGGCCATACTATCCAAAGTAACCTACAAATTCAGTACAATCCCTATCAGAATGCACTGTGCTTATTCGCTCAGTCAAGTCCAGCTCTTTGTAACTGCATGGACTATAGCCTGCCAGGTTCCTCTGTCCATGGGGATTCTCCAGGCAAGAATACTGGAGTGGGTTGCCATGTCCTCCTCCAGGGGATCTTCCCAACCCAGGGACTGAACCCAGGTCTCCTGCATTGCAGGTGGATTCTTTACTATCAGAGCCACCAGGGAAGCCCCAAAATACTAGAGTGGGTAACTTATCCCTTCTCCAGGGGATCTACACGACCTAGGAATACCCATGACATTTTGCATTTTACTAACATTCAAATGAATCCACAGAAGACTTCAAATTGCCAAAGCAGTCTTGAGAAAAAAAGAACAAAACTGGAGGGCTCATGCTCCCTGACTTCAGACCATACTGCAAAGCTACAGTCATCAATATAGCAGGTTGATCATATTACTTTGTTGTTCAAAACACTCTAGTTAGTCCCCGTTTCACTCAATGTAAAAGTCCAGGTCCTATGTTGATGTACAGCAGAAACCAACACAATATTGTAAAGCAATTATCCTCCAATTAATAAATTTTAAAAAGGTCAAAGCCAAAAACTATATGATTTGTACTCAATCCTAAATACCTATCTCTCTGACTTCATCACCCATAATTTCATCCTTGTTTTCCTACTTCACCCACTGGCTCCCTGCTATATCTGACATCAAAACTTTCCTGACTTTGGCAGAAAATGAAGAGGAACTAAAAAGCCTCTTGATGAAAGTGAAAGAAGAGAGTGAAAAAGTTGGCTTAAAACTCAATATTCATAAAACTAAGATCGTCTCATCCAGTCCCATCGCTTCATGGCAAATAGAGGGGAAACAATGGAAACAGTGACAGACTTTATTTTGGGGGGGCTCCAAAATCACTGCAGATGGTGACACAGCCATGATATCAAAAGACACTTGCTCCTTGGAGGAAAAGCTATGATAAAACTAGACAGCATATTAAAAAGCAGAGGCATAACTTTGTCAACAAAGGTCCATCTAGTCAAAGCTGTAGTTTTTCCGGTAGTCATGTATGGATGTGAAAGTTGGACGATAAAAAAAGCTGAGCACCAAAAAATTGATGCTTTTGAACTGTGATGTTGGAGAAGACTCTTGAGAATCTCTTGAACTGCAAGGAGATCAAACCAGTGAATCTTAAAGAAAATGTGTGTGCATGTGTGTCAGTTGCTCAGTCGTGTACAACTCTGAGACCCCATGGACTATAGCCCACCAGGTTCCTCTGTCCAAGGGATTCTCCAGGCAAGAGTACTGGAGTGGATTGCCTTGCCCTCCTTCAGACGATCTTCCCAACTTAAAGATCAAATCTCCATCTCCTGCATTAGCAAATAGGTTATTTACCTAGCATCACCTCGGAAGCCCTGTACATTAATGTAAAAATGAGCAAAAGGGACCCATTTATCTTGAGCCCTGTTTCTAATGTTTTACTGAAATATTGTTACTTTTCAATAAAAGAACAAAAACATTTTCAACTGCAATATAAGTTTGTTAGTAGAAATCTTTCTACTTTAGATATAAGTGTCTGAGATACTTAGAATTTTGCAGTAATTATTTCTTCAAGGATTTTAAGTTTTATTTTTTTAAATCACCTCAGTCATTTCTTTTATCTACCAACTTGATTTTTTTAATAAGGAAAGAAGAGAAAAATCAAGAAACATGAGGAAAATACTTAGATTTCCTTGAATGTTTTATTGCTGAAATTTTATAGGAAAAGTATTTCAGATGCTTATGAAAGATCATCAATCCTTTTCCACCAAAAAATTTTTTATTGTGCCAGATATTATCCATATAGAGTATTTTGACACTAAAGTGGCTAAGTAGTAGGGAGTAGAACAAAGATTTTAAAAACACATTTCCTGTTTTAGAATAAATTAAATATGAAAAGAATTTTTAAAAGCAACAAAATTCAGTATCAACACGTCTTAATTTTGTATGAGTTCTGTAGGTCTGTGAAGAGGAAGCAGAATATAGGAACAGTTGCTTCTGGGTGCTTTATTTCCCCAGGCATGTCCCAGAGTGCTTGGAAGGGTGCCCAGTTTGTACTAGGAGCTCCATGAATATTTGTAGAATATAAAAATGACTGTATAAAGGGTAATAGAGACACAAGAAAATTTCCTTTTTACCTCTTTCCTCTCTCTTCCCCCCCTTTTGACTGCACTACACATAAGTTTTATATATGTTTTATGAAACATATTGAAAGTTTCATTATGAAAGTAGTACTTTTAGTGTTGCTTACTCCTTAATCTTTACTAACAAGAGTGTCCCCCTAGTTTGCAAACAATATTTAATATTGTATCGTCAACCTGGTAAAAGTGAATGCCACAGTGAAATGAGAAAAATAATTATATTTTTGATTCCCTAAGCACATATACTGAGATATCTTTTATACAATTATCCTTTCCAGGGATTATAAAATGATGAGTTTAAGATGGTTTTCCAAATGTTTACTATTAACACTGATGAAGGAAGATACATTATATTATATATGATATAATGTAATATATGTAGAAGGTGATGAGACTCCACTCCAGTACTCTTGCCTGGAAATCCCATGGACAGAGGAGCCTGATAGGCTGTGGTCCATGGGGTCGTGAAGAGTCAGACACAACTGAGTGACTTCCCTTTCACTTTTCACTTTCATGCATTGGAGAAGGAAATGGCAACCCACTCCAGTGTTCTTGCCTGGAGAATCCTAGGGACGGGGGAGCCTGGTGGGCTGCCGTCTACGGGGTCACACAGAGTCGGACACGACTGAAGTGACTTAGCAGCAGCAATGTAATATAATTTGTATGTATATATTCATATCAGGGAAATATGTTATTGGAAAAGATCCTGATGCTAGGAAAGATTTAGGGCTGGAGGAGAAGGGGCAACAGAGGATGAGATGCTTGGATGGCATCATCAACTCAATAGACATGAGTTTGAGCCAACTCCAGGAGATAGCAAAGGACAGGGAAGCCTGATGTGCTGCAGTTCATGGGGTTGCAAAGACTGGGATGTGACTGAACGACTTAACAACAAATAACTATATATACAATATATATGTATTTGTGTGTGAATCTGTATATATCTATCTATATCTATATCTGTACCTA
Source organism: Raphicerus campestris (assembly GCA_006410735.1). Classification (NCBI taxonomy): domain Eukaryota; kingdom Metazoa; phylum Chordata; class Mammalia; order Artiodactyla; family Bovidae; genus Raphicerus; species Raphicerus campestris. Next base: position 72,632 of record SJYW01034011.1, on the reverse strand, counting down.
CCTATTTTTTTGATCATATTTTTCAAAGTGGGCACTGATTGTTGCTGATATAGTTAGTTCCTTTTGATCACAGCTTGCCTGATTTGCTTTCAATTACTACAAACTTTTAGAACTTTCCACTTTCCTCCAACTAAAGTAATTATTTTCTTTCTGAAACAGAATATGTCATCTTTAAAACCAGCACCTTTGAAATTGTTTTCATTTGTTGTTGTTAGATACACATTTCTTCTTGGAAAAAGGAAAATGTGTCATGACTAAACTACCTTAATTGAAGAGAAGGAGCGAGAAGGAAGAGCAAGAGAGAGAGAAAGAAGATTTAAGATGTTCTAATCTCTAATCATTGGTTCACATAAACATAATGAACAATGAAAACTGTTCATTTTCTCTGAGTTTCTGTATTACACATCAAGTACAGCACCTGGATCCTATCTCAAGAGGCAGTTTGTCACTGCATAATTGCCTTACAGCATAGCACACTCAAATGATTCATTATGTTGGTTTTCGGAAATAAAAATAGTCAAAGATTTTCTTCTATTTCCACCTTTGTAAGGAAATCAATGGTTGCCCTTCAGTGAAGCTGGAGATGATTTGACTCTCACTGGACACAAGTGAGGCCATGTATACCTGTCCTTGTTTGATTACCTTCTGACTGCTCATTCCTCTGGAGCTGGAGAGTTACTCATTGAGGAATCACAACATGGACAATAAGAAATCATCAACACCACGTTTTAAAAATACTTTTAATGTACAGAGTTTATATGACACTCCAAGTTTGCATAGCTTCCATGGATTTCAAGTAGCATTGTTCTAATTATAATCTAATTATAAAACAGATTTGTAACCCATATAAAGGTCTAAATATATAAATGAAAAGTAAAATTACCCTCTGTAATTTCACATTGACTATTAATGAGAGCAGCAGAGTGCAAGTGTGCGCACACGGTGGACCCAGTGGCTGATCTAGGCAGAGAGGGTCAAGACTCAGCGAAGGCAGGGGGAGTTTGTAGAGGCTGGGTGACAGGCACTGGAAAGGAAGGTTTTGGTAACTGGGTTCTAGGACTCCTGAACTCTGCCCTCCACATGTCCTACACTACACCTCTGAGTATTTCTCCCCAAGGCCAGGGGCTCAGTCCTTATTACCACCATCAGCACTGCTACAGAGCGCTACTGAATCAGAAGGGTTAAGTATGAGCTAAGTGAGGTAAGTTGGTCCTGCCAGAAGCAGAAACACAAAGAGTTGACCCTATTGTTAGCTTAAAATTCTTTCTAGCAATTTTCTATTAGGGTAATTTGTCACATAATCTTTCATGACTATTAACAATTTTATTTTGTAATATAGTAATATAACTATATGATATAATATAATAATATGGTATAATAATGTAGATTTACATGAAATTATTTATTAAGTGTCTTATTCAAGGATTTGTTTTCCATTTTTGATTTTCAACTTGTTTTCAATTTTTGAAATAAAAGAATACTAAAATCAATATTTTGAACATAGGCATTTGTCTGAATGCTAGTAAATCAGGATAGATTACCACGTTAAGTTACTAGGTTAATATTTTTAAAATTTCTTGATACATATTATCAGATATTTTTCTCGCACCCTGTGGATATTAACAACTTGATCTATTTTACTCTAAAAAATATTAAAAACATTTGACAATAGCTTCTAAGTGTTAAATGAAAATAAATTCTTATCATTGTACTAATTTGACTATCTTTTCGATTAATGATGATAAACATTTTCCTATTTTTAACAATTATTTTTACTATTTAGGTACGTTGTTTAGGTAAAATTGCTATTTTTAAAAGGAAGATTCGGTGTTTTCATTGTTGATTGAAAAGATCTTTACATATTAGCAGTATTAATCATTTCTTTCATCATTGCAAATAATTTTTATAAAGTAGGTTTCTAGGTCTTATATCTTTTATTTAGCTCCTGGTAATTAACAAATTTTATTGCTGTAAAACTGATTTACAATGCTGTATTAATTCCAAGTGTAGAGCTAAGTGACTCATTTATACATATATATGTGTTCATTCTTTTTCAGATTTTTTAACCCACATAGGTCATTGCAGAATATTGAGTAGAGTTCCCTATGGTATACAGTAGGTCAGATGATTATTTATCCCATATATAGTAGTGTGTGTATGTTAATCCCAAGATCCTAATCCATTACCCATCTCAACATTTCCCCTTTGGTAATGTTTGTTGTTGAAATCTCTTGAGTCTGTTTCTGTTTTTCAAATAAGTTCATTTGTATCATTTTTTTTCAGATTCCATATAGCATATGTGTCTTTCTCAGTATAACTTACTTTACTCAGTATGACAGTCTCTAGGTCCCTCCATGCTGCTGCAAATGGCATTTTGTTCTTTTTATAGCTGAGTAATACTCCATCCTATATATACACCACATCTTTATGCATTCCACTCTCTGCACATTATGTTGCTTCCTGTCTTGGCTATTGTAAATAGTGTTGCAATGAGCACTGGGGTGCATCTCTCTCTTTGAAATAGGGTTTTCTCCAGATATGTGCCCAGGAGTGGGATTGCTGTGTTATATGGTAGTTCTGTTTTTCATTTTATAAGGAAAAATCATACTGTTCTCCACAGTGATTGTACCAATTTATATTCTTACCAATAGTGTAGGAGTAGGAGGATTCCCATTTCTTTATACGCTCTCAAACATTTGTCGTTTGTAGACTAGATTTTAGTAGCTTTTCCTGGGCAGGAATTTTGTCTTTTATATCTACATTTCTATTGACTTTTGTGTAATTTCTTCCTATTATTTAATACTTAAAATGCCACCCAATTTAGACTACAAGGTCCTTATTTTCTTCTAGTTCCACTTTGTGTATCTTAAACTCTTTAATTTGCCTCCAAGTGACTGTACTTTTTCTATCACAGGTAATTCATTTTCTTGCTTTCTGTACTAACTGTAGCAGTAATAGTACTAGAACAGTAATAAAAGCAGTGGTAGTTAGTGTGTATTTACTATGTACAAAGCATACTACTTAGTGAATTGAATTACTTGTTTGACTTTTCTGAATCCACCAATACACAGGGAAGTTTATCAGTACTATTTTACAAGTGAAAAAAATTGTGCTTACACTAGTTAGATCCATATGCTACAAGGACTAAGAATGAAACTCAGATTCCAGTTGTTCTCGTCCTCCTAATGGCAGAGTTTTATGTGAGACATTTTGAAAACACACATGCACATATCAGTGAATGAATACTTTCTAGCCATTAAATGAATATTTTTAGAGCATAGGCTTCTCAAATCAGTACCAGTCAAGCAACTGGCAAGTGGCATGTATGCAGATGGATCACAGGAGCCTCTTACCAGATGTGCACGTCAGTCACTTAAGCAAGTCTGACACTTGTGAGACAGATGGTGAAAAGACTATTTTTAATATATATTCTGGATTTTTTAAGCTGCCATAATACTATTTTGTCAGTGCCACAATTGGCATATCTTGCTTGTCATTCATCTGACTTTAAAAAATATAGAGAGATACTGTACACAATCCTACCTTAATCTTATGGTCACTCTTCAAGGGGGTTCAAAGTCTATCTACTTAAAAAGATAACTATCTGAGTAATTTATATCTTTTCTGACCACCTTACCATCAACCTAGCTAGGCTATACTATACTGAGGAATTGATGGATTCTATTCTGGTCTAAAAGGAGAAATGGAAAGGTTATGGTGCATTAAAAGAGCATAAGTTTTGTGTCACGAAAACTTAAAGTCAGATTGTAGCTCTGAAACTACCTAACTGTGGAAATATAAACAAATTACTTAAATTCTCTCCCCCTTTGCTTCCTTATAAATTCAAAATAAATAATAACATCTGCTTGTAGTATTGATGACTATGAACATATGAATTATGTCACTAATAATGGTGAGAGTAATACAATAGTAAATACATTATATATATGGTAATGTATTATTTTATAATATATACAGTTTATCCATATAAACTATGACTGGCAGTATGCTGATGGCTAGATTCTGTGCTAAGTATTTCAAATATACTGCCGTTGTTTAGTTGCTAAGTTGTGTCTGATTCTTTTACGACCACACGGACTGTATAGCCCACGAGTCTCCTCTCTCCATGGGATTTTCCAGGCAAGAACATTGGAGTAGGCTGCCATTTCCTTCTCCAGGGGGTCTTGCTGACCCAGGGATCGAGAGTGTCTACTACTTTTCAGGCACATTCTTTACCACTAAGTCACTTGGGAAGCCCTTCAANATATTCAAAAGCAGAGACATTACTTTGCCAACAAATGTCCAACTAGTCAAGGCTATGGTTTTTCCAGTGTTCACGTATGGATGTGAGAGTTGGACTATAAAGAAAGCTGAGTGCTTAAGAATTGATGCTTTTGAACTGTAGTGTTGGAGAAGACTTTTGAGAGTCCCTTGGACTGCAAGGAGATCCAACCAATCCATCCTAAAGGAGATCAGTCCTGAGTGTTCACTGAAAGGAGTGATGTTGATGCTGTAACTCCAATACTTTGGCTATCTGATGCAAAGAGCTGACTCACTGGAAAAAACCCTGATGGTGGGAAAGATTGGGGGCAGGAGGAGAAGGGGATGACAGAGGATGAGATGGTTGGATGGCATCACTGACTCAGTGGACATGGGTTTGGGTGAACTCCAGGAGTTGGTGAGGGACAGGGAGACCTGGTGTGCTGCAGTTCACGGGGTTGCAAAGAGTTGGACATGATTGAGCAACTGAACTGAACTGAAGGTCTATGATAGGCAGTAACTCACACTTCAATTTCATTTTTAGTTTTTTTCCAAGAATTGAACAGCTTGATGTCTTGCCATCGATGTGGTGGGCATGTGTGTGTGTGTGATCAACCATGTCCAACCCTTTGCAACCTCATGGACTGTAGACCTACAGGCTACTCTGTCCATGGTGTCCTCCAAGCTAGAATACTGGCATGGGTTGCCATTTTCTGCTCCAGGTGATCTTCTGGACCCAAAGATTGAACCCTTGTCTCTTCCATCTCTTGCATTGGCAGCCAGATTTTTTACTACTACTGTGCCACCTGGGACGCTTAGGTGATGGGCATAGATGACATCAACTTATATGAAGAAAACTCTAAACATATTAAAATTAAATTTTCAGGGGTGTTTCATAATCAAAAATCAACACAGAAAGATTAATTGTGCTTCCAGCAATCAGACTAGAAAAATAAATAAAAGGCATCCACATTGGAAGGGAAAGAGTAAACTGTCACTATTTGCAGATGACATGGCATTTTTCATGGCTCAGACATTGAAGAATCTGCCTGCAATGCAGGAGACCTGGGCTTGATCCTGGAGTGGGCAAGATCCCCTGGAAAAGGGAATGGCTACCCACTCCAGTATTTTGGGGTCTACAGTCCATGAGGTTGCAGAGAGCTGGACATGACTGAGCAACTAACACTTTCACTCTTTTGCATAAGAAACCCTATAATTGCCACAAAAACATTTGCACTAATAAATAAATTCAATAAATTTGCAACATACAAGTTTAACACAAAAAAGGCTGTTCCTTTCCTATATCCTAATAATGAATTCTCAGAAAGAGAAATTAAGGAAATAATCCTATTTACAATCATATCAAATAGGATAAAATACTTAGGAATAAATTTATCCAAGAAGGTAAAGGACCTATTCCTGAAAACTATAAAATGTTAATGAAGTATTTTGAAAATGATACAAAGAAATGGAAAGATAATTTATGTTCTTGGATTGGAAAAATTGATGTTGTTAATATGGCCATACTACCCAAAGTAACCTACAAATTCAGTACAATCCCTATCAGAATGCACTGTGCTTATTCGCTCAGTCAAGTCCAGCTCTTTGTAACTGCATGGACTATAGCCTGCCAGGTTCCTCTGTCCATGGGGATTCTCCAGGCAAGAATACTGGAGTGGGTTGCCATGTCCTCCTCCAGGGGATCTTCCCAACCCAGGGACTGAACCCAGGTCTCCTGCATTGCAGGTGGATTCTTTACTATCAGAGCCACCAGGGAAGCCCCAAAATACTAGAGTGGGTAACTTATCCCTTCTCCAGGGGATCTACACGACCTAGGAATACCCATGACATTTTGCATTTTACTAACATTCAAATGAATCCACAGAAGACTTCAAATTGCCAAAGCAGTCTTGAGAAAAAAAGAACAAAACTGGAGGGCTCATGCTCCCTGACTTCAGACCATACTGCAAAGCTACAGTCATCAATATAGCAGGTTGATCATATTACTTTGTTGTTCAAAACACTCTAGTTAGTCCCCATTTCACTCAATGTAAAAGTCCAAGTCCTATGTTGATGTACAGCAGAAACCAACACAATATTGTAAAGCAATTATCCTCCAATTAATAAATTTTAAAAAGGTCAAAGTCAAAAACTATATGATTTGTACTCAATCCTAAATACCTATCTCTCTGACCTCATCACCCATAATTTCATCCTTGTTTTCCTACTTCACCCACTGGCTCCCTGCTATATCTGACACACATCAAAACTTTCCTGACTTTGGCAGAAAATGAAGAGGAACTAAAAAGCCTCTTGATGAAAGTGAAAGAAGAGAGTGAAAAAGTTGGCTTAAAACTCAATATTCATAAAACTAAGATCGTCTCATCCAGTCCCATCGCTTCATGGCAAATAGAGGGGAAACAATGGAAACAGTGACAGACTTTATTTTGGGGGGGCTCCAAAATCACTGCAGATGGTGACACAGCCATGATATCAAAAGACACTTGCTCCTTGGAGGAAAAGCTATGATAAAACTAGACAGCATATTAAAAAGCAGAGGCATAACTTTGTCAACAAAGGTCCATCTAGTCAAAGCTGTGGTTTTTCCAGTAGTTATGTATGGATGTGAAAGTTGGACGATAAAAAAAGCTGAGCACCAAAAAATTGATGCTTTTGAACTGTGGTGTTGGAGAAGACTCTTGAGAATCTCTTGAACTGCAAGGAGATCAAACCAGTGAATCTTAAAGAAAATGTGTGTGCATGTGTGTCAGTTGATCAGTCGTGTACAACTCTGAGACCCCATGGACTATAGCCCACCAGGTTCCTCTGTCCAAGGGATTCTCCAGGCAAGAGTACTGGAGTGGATTGCCTTGCCCTCCTTCAGACGATCTTCCCAACTTAAAGATCAAATCTCCATCTCCTGCATTAGCAAATAGGTTATTTACCTAGCATCACCTCGGAAGCCCTGTACATTAATGTAAAAATGAGCAAAAGGGACCCATTTATCTTGAGCCCTGTTTCTAATGTTTTACTGAAATATTGTTACTTTTCAATAAAAGAACAAAAACATTTTCAACTGCAATATAAGTTTGTTAGTAGAAATCTTTCTACTTTAGATATAAGTGTCTGAGATACTTAGAATTTTGCAGTAATTATTTCTTCAAGGATTTTAAGTTTTATTTTTTTAAATCACCTCAGTCATTTATCTACCAACTTGATTTTTTTAATAAGGAAAGAAGAGAAAAATCAAGAAACATGAGGAAAATACTTAGATTTCCTTGAATGTTTTATTGCTGAAATTTTATAGGAAAAGTATTTCAGATGCTTATGAAAGATCATCAATCCTTTTCCACCAAAAAATTTTTTATTGTGCCAGATATTATCCATATAGAGTATTTTGACACTAAAGTGGCTAAGTAGTAGGGAGTAGAACAAAGATTTTAAAAACACATTTCCTGTTTTAGAATAAATTAAATATGAAAAGAATTTTTAAAAGCAACAAAATTCAGTATCAACACGTCTTAATTTTGTATGAGTTCTGTAGGTCTGTGAAGAGGAAGCAGAATATAGGAACAGTTGCTTCTGGGTGCTTTATTTCCCCAGGCATGTCCCAGAGTGCTTGGAAGGGTGCCCAGTTTGTACTAGGAGCTCCATGAATATTTGTAGAATATAAAAATGACTGTATACAAGAGACACAAGAAAATTTCCTTTTTACCTCTTTCCTCTCTCTTCCCCCCTCCTCTTTTGACTGCACTACACATAAGTTTTATATATGTTTTATGAAACATATTGAAAGTTTCATTATGAAAGTAGTACTTTTAGTGTTGCTTACTCCTTAATCTTTACTAACAAGAGTGTCCCCCTAGTTTGCAAACAATATTTAATATTGTATCGTCAACCTGGTAAAAGTGAATGCCACAGTGAAATGAGAAAAATAATTATATTTTTGATTCCCTAAGCACATATACTGAGATATCTTTTATACAATTATCCTTTCCAGGGATTATAAAATGATGAGTTTAAGATGGTTTTCCAAATGTTTACTATTAACACTGATGAAGGAAGATACATTATATTATATATGATATAATGTAATATATGTAGAAGGTGATGAGACTCCACTCCAGTACTCTTGCCTGGAAATCCCATGGACAGAGGAGCCTGGTAGGCTGTGGTCCATGGGGTCGTGAAGAGTCAGACACAACTGAGTGACTTCCCTTTCACTTTTCACTTTCATGCATTGGAGAAGGAAATGGCAACCCACTCCAGTGTTCTTGCCTGGAGAATCCTAGGGACGGGGGAGCCTGGTGGGCTGCCGTCTACGGGGTCACACAGAGTCGGACACGACTGAAGTGACTTAGCAGCAGCAATGTAATATAATTTGTATGTATATATTCATATCAGGGAAATATGTTATTGGAAAAGATCCTGATGCTAGGAAAGATTTAGGGCTGGAGGAGAAGGGGCAACAGAGGATGAGATGCTTGGATGGCATCAACAACTCAATAGACATGAGTTTGAGCCAACTCCAGGAGATAGCAAAGGACAGGGAAGCCTGGTGTGCTGCAGTTCATGGGGTTGCAAAGACTTGGACGTGACTGAACGACTAAACAACAAATAACTATATATACAATATATATGTATTTGTGTGTGAATCTGTATATATCTATCTATATCTATATCTGTACCTACCTATTTTTTTGATCATATTTTTCAAAGTGGGCACTGATTGTTGCTGATATAGTTAGTTCCTTTTGATCACAGCTTGCCTGATTTGCTTTCAATTACTACAAACTTTTAGAACTTTCCACTTTCCTCCAACTAAAGTAATTATTTTCTTTCTGAAATAGAATATGTCATCTTTAAAACCAGCACCTTTGAAATTGTTTTCATTTGTTGTTGTTAGATACACATTTCTTCTTGGAAAAAGGAAAATGTGTCATGACTAAACTACCTTAATTGAAGAGAAGGAGCGAGAAGGAAGAGCAAGAGAGAGAGAAAGAAGATTTAAGATGTTCTAATCTCTAATCATTGGTTCACATAAACATAATGAACAATGAAAACTGTTCATTTTCTCTGAGTTTCTGTATTACACATCAAGTACAGCACCTGGATCCTATCTCAAGAGGCAGTTTGTCACTGCATAATTGCCTTACAGCATAGCACACTCAAATGATTCATTATGTTGGTTTTCGGAAATAAAAATAGTCAAAGATTTCCTTCTATTTCCACCTTTGTAAGGAAATCAATGGTTGCCCTTCAGTGAAGCTGGAGATGATTTGACTCTCACTGGACACAAGTGAGGCCATGTATACCTGTCCTTGTTTGATTACCTTCTGACTGCTCATTCCTCTGGAGCTGGAGAGTTACTCATTGAGGAATCACAACATGGACAATAAGAAATCATCAACACCACGTTTTAAAAATACTTTTAATGTACAGAGTTTATATGACACTCCAAGTTTGCATAGCTTCCATGGATTTCAAGTAGCATTGTTCTAATTATAATCTAATTATAAAACAGATTTGTAACCCATATAAAGGTCTAAATATATAAATGAAAAGTAAAATTACCCTCTGTAATTTCACATTGACTATTAATGAGAGCAGCAGAGTGCAAGTGTGCGCACACGGTGGACCCAGTGGCTGATCTAGGCAGAGAGGGTCAAGACTCAGCGAAGGCAGGGGGAGTTTGTAGAGGCTGGGTGACAGGCACTGGAAAGGAAGGTTTTGGTAACTGGGTTCTAGGACTCCTGAACTCTGCCCTCCACATGTCCTACACTACACCTCTGAGTATTTCTCCCCAAGGCCAGGGGCTCAGTCCTTATTACCACCATCAGCACTGCTACAGAGCGCTACTGAATCAGAAGGGTTAAGTATGAGCTAAGTGAGGTAAGTTGGTCCTGCCAGAAGCAGAAACACAAAGAGTTGACCCTATTGTTAGCTTAAAATTCTTTCTAGCAATTTTCTATTAGGGTAATTTGTCACATAATCTTTCATGACTATTAACAATTTTATTTTGTAATATAGTAATATAACTATATGATATAATATAATAATATGGTATAATAATGTAGATTTACATGAAATTATTTATTAAGTGTCTTATTCAAGGATTTGTTTTCCATTTTTGATTTTCAACTTGTTTTCAATTTTTGAAATAAAAGAATACTAAAATCAATATTTTGAACATAGGCATTTGTCTGAATGCTAGTAAATCAGGATAGATTACCACGTTAAGTTACTAGGTTAATATTTTTAAAATTTCTTGATACATATTATCAGATATTTTTCTCGCACCCTGTGGATATTAACAACTTGATCTATTTTACTCTAAAAAATATTAAAAACATTTGACAATAGCTTCTAAGTGTTAAATGAAAATAAATTCTTATCATTGTACTAATTTGACTATCTTTTCGATTAATGATGATAAACATTTTCCTATTTTTAACAATTATTTTTACTATTTAGGTACGTTGTTTAGGTAAAATTGCTATTTTTAAAAGGAAGATTCGGTGTTTTCATTGTTGATTGAAAAGATCTTTACATATTAGCAGTATTAATCATTTCTTTCATCATTGCAAATAATTTTTATAAAGTAGGTTTCTAGGTCTTATATCTTTTATTTAGCTCCTGGTAATTAACAAATTTTATTGCTGTAAAATTGATTTACAATGCTGTATTAATTCCAAGTGTAGAGCTAAGTGACTCATTTATACATATATATGTGTTCATTCTTTTTCAGATTTTTTAACCCACATAGGTCATTGCAGAATATTGAGTAGAGTTCCCTATGGTATACAGTAGGTCAGATGATTATTTATCCCATATATAGTAGTGTGTGTATGTTAATCCCAAGATCCTAATCCATTACCCATCTCAACATTTCCCCTTTGGTAATGTTTGTTGTTGAAATCTCTTGAGTCTNTCTTTTGACTGCACTACACATAAGTTTTATATATGTTTTATGAAACATATTGAAAGTTTCATTATGAAAGTAGTACTTTTAGTGTTGCTTACTCCTTAATCTTTACTAACAAGAGTGTCCCCCTAGTTTGCAAACAATATTTAATATTGTATCGTCAACCTGGTAAAAGTGAATGCCACAGTGAAATGAGAAAAATAATTATATTTTTGATTCCCTAAGCACATATACTGAGATATCTTTTATACAATTATCCTTTCCAGGGATTATAAAATGATGAGTTTAAGATGGTTTTCCAAATGTTTACTATTAACACTGATGAAGGAAGATACATTATATTATATATGATATAATGTAATATATGTAGAAGGTGATGAGACTCCACTCCAGTACTCTTGCCTGGAAATCCCATGGACAGAGGAGCCTGATAGGCTGTGGTCCATGGGGTCGTGAAGAGTCAGACACAACTGAGTGACTTCCCTTTCACTTTTCACTTTCATGCATTGGAGAAGGAAATGGCAACCCACTCCAGTGTTCTTGCCTGGAGAATCCTAGGGACGGGGGAGCCTGGTGGGCTGCCGTCTACGGGGTCACACAGAGTCGGACACGACTGAAGTGACTTAGCAGCAGCAATGTAATATAATTTGTATGTATATATTCATATCAGGGAAATATGTTATTGGAAAAGATCCTGATGCTAGGAAAGATTTAGGGCTGGAGGAGAAGGGGCAACAGAGGATGAGATGCTTGGATGGCATCATCAACTCAATAGACATGAGTTTGAGCCAACTCCAGGAGATAGCAAAGGACAGGGAAGCCTGATGTGCTGCAGTTCATGGGGTTGCAAAGACTGGGATGTGACTGAACGACTTAACAACAAATAACTATATATACAATATATATGTATTTGTGTGTGAATCTGTATATATCTATCTATATCTATATCTGTACCTACCTATTTTTTTGATCATATTTTTCAAAGTGGGCACTGATTGTTGCTGATATAGTTAGTTCCTTTTGATCACAGCTTGCCTGATTTGCTTTCAATTACTACAAACTTTTAGAACTTTCCACTTTCCTCCAACTAAAGTAATTATTTTCTTTCTGAAATAGAATATGTCATCTTTAAAACCAGCACCTTTGAAATTGTTTTCATTTGTTGTTGTTAGATACACATTTCTTCTTGGAAAAAGGAAAATGTGTCATGACTAAACTACCTTAATTGAAGAGAAGGAGCGAGAAGGAAGAGCAAGAGAGAGAGAAAGAAGATTTAAGATGTTCTAATCTCTAATCATTGGTTCACATAAACATAATGAACAATGAAAACTGTTCATTTTCTCTGAGTTTCTGTATTACACATCAAGTACAGCACCTGGATCCTATCTCAAGAGGCAGTTTGTCACTGTATAATTGCCTTACAGCATAGCACACTCAAATGATTCATTATGTTGGTTTTCGGAAATAAAAATAGTCAAAGATTTCCTTCCATTTCCACCTTTGTAAGGAAATCAATGGTTGCCCTTCAGTGAAGCTGGAGATGATTTGACTCTCACTGGACACAAGTGAGGCCATGTATACCTGTCCTTGTTTGATCACCTTCTGACTGCTCATTCCTCTGGAGCTGGAGAGTTACTCATTGAGGAATCACAACATGGACAATAAGAAATCATCAACACCACGTTTTAAAAATACTTTTAATGTACAGAGTTTATATGACACTCCAAGTTTGCATAGCTTCCATGGATTTCAAGTAGCATTGTTCTAATTATAATCTAATTATAAAACAGATTTGTAACCCATATAAAGGTCTAAATATATAAATGAAAAGTAAAATTACCCTCTGTAATTTCACATTGACTATTAATGAGAGCAGCAGAGTGCAAGTGTGCGCACACGGTGGACCCAGTGGCTGATCTAGGCAGAGAGGGTCAAGACTCAGCGAAGGCAGGGGGAGTTTGTAGAGGCTGGGTGACAGGCACTGGAAAGGAAGGTTTTGGTAACTGGGTTCTAGGACTCCTGAACTCTGCCCTCCACATGTCCTACACTACACCTCTGAGTATTTCTCCCCAAGGCCAGGGGCTCAGTCCTTATTACCACCATCAGCACTGCTACAGAGCGCTACTGAATCAGAAGGGTTAAGTATGAGCTAAGTGAGGTAAGTTGGTCCTGCCAGAAGCAGAAACACAAAGAGTTGACCCTATTGTTAGCTTAAAATTCTTTCTAGCAATTTTCTATTAGGGTAATTTGTCACATAATCTTTCATGACTATTAACAATTTTATTTTGTAATATAGTAATATAACTATATGATATAATATAATAATATGGTATAATAATGTAGATTTACATGAAATTATTTATTAAGTGTCTTATTCAAGGATTTGTTTTCCATTTTTGATTTTCAACTTGTTTTCAATTTTTGAAATAAAAGAATACTAAAATCAATATTTTGAACATAGGCATTTGTCTGAATGCTAGTAAATCAGGATAGATTACCACGTTAAGTTACTAGGTTAATATTTTTAAAATTTCTTGATACATATTATCAGATATTTTTCTCGCACCCTGTGGATATTAACAACTTGATCTATTTTACTCTAAAAAATATTAAAAACATTTGACAATAGCTTCTAAGTGTTAAATGAAAATAAATTCTTATCATTGTACTAATTTGACTATCTTTCCGATTAATGATGATAAACATTTTCCTATTTTTAACAATTATTTTTACTATTTAGGTACGTTGTTTAGGTAAAATTGCTATTTTTAAAAGGAAGATTCGGTGTTTTCATTGTTGATTGAAAAGATCTTTACATATTAGCAGTATTAATTATTTCTTTCATCATTGCAAATAATTTTTATAAAGTAGGTTTCTAGGTCTTATATCTTTTATTTAGCTCCTGGTAATTAACAAATTTTATTGCTGTAAAACTGATTTACAATGCTGTATTAATTCCAAGTGTAGAGCTAAGTGACTCATTTATACATATATATGTGTTCATTCTTTTTCAGATTTTTTAACCCACATAGGTCATTGCAGAATATTGAGTAGAGTTCCCTATGGTATACAGTAGGTCAGATGATTATTTATCCCATATATAGTAGTGTGTGTATGTTAATCCCAAGATCCTAATCCATTACCCATCTCAACATTTCCCCTTTGGTAATGTTTGTTGTTGAAATCTCTTGAGTCTGTTTCTGTTTTTCAAATAAGTTCATTTGTATCATTTTTTTTCAGATTCCATATAGCATATGTGTCTTTCTCAGTATAACTTACTTTACTCAGTATGACAGTCTCTAGGTCCCTCCATGCTGCTGCAAATGGCATTTTGTTCTTTTTATAGCTGAGTAATATTCCATCCTATATATACACCACATCTTTATGCATTCCACTCTCTGCACATTATGTTGCTTCCTGTCTTGGCTATTGTAAATAGTGTTGCAATGAGCACTGGGGTGCATCTCTCTCTTTGAAATAGGGTTTTCTCCAGATATGTGCCCAGGAGTGGGATTGCTGTGTTATATGGTAGTTCTGTTTTTCATTTTATAAGGAAAAATCATACTGTTCTCCACAGTGATTGTACCAATTTATATTCTTACCAATAGTGTAGGAGTAGGAGGATTCCCATTTCTTTATACGCTCTCAAACATTTGTCGTTTGTAGACTAGATTTTAGTAGCTTTTCCTGGGCAGGAATTTTGTCTTTTATATCTACATTTCTATTGACTTTTGTGTAATTTCTTCCTATTATTTAATACTTAAAATGCCACCCAATTTAGACTACAAGGTCCTTATTTTCTTCTAGTTCCACTTTGTGTATCTTAAACTCTTTAATTTGCCTCCAAGTGACTGTACTTTTTCTATCACAGGTAATTCATTTTCTTGCTTTCTGTACTAACTGTAGCAGTAATAGTACTAGAACAGTAATAAAAGCAGTGGTAGTTAGTGTGTATTTACTATGTACAAAGCATACTACTTAGTGAATTGAATTACTTGTTTGACTTTTCTGAATCCACCAATACACAGGGAAGTTTATCAGTACTATTTTACAAGTGAAAAAAATTGTGCTTACACTAGTTAGATCCATATGCTACAAGGACTAAGAATGAAACTCAGATTCCAGTTGTTCTCGTCCTCCTAATGGCAGAGTTTTATGTGAGACATTTTGAAAACACACATGCACATATCAGTGAATGAATACTTTCTAGCCATTAAATGAATATTTTTAGAGCATAGGCTTCTCAAATCAGTACCAGTCAAGCAACTGGCAAGTGGCATGTATGCAGATGGATCACAGGAGCCTCTTACCAGATGTGCACGTCAGTCACTTAAGCAAGTCTGACACTTGTGAGACAGATGGTGAAAAGACTATTTTTAATATATATTCTGGATTTTTTAAGCTGCCATAATACTATTTTGTCAGTGCCACAATTGGCATATCTTGCTTGTCATTCATCTGACTTTAAAAAATATAGAGAGATACTGTACACAATCCTACCTTAATCTTATGGTCACTCTTCAAGGGGGTTCAAAGTCTATCTACTTAAAAAGATAACTATCTGAGTAATTTATATCTTTTCTGACCACCTTACCATCAACCTAGCTAGGCTATACTATACTGAGGAATTGATGGATTCTATTCTGGTCTAAAAGGAGAAATGGAAAGGTTATGGTGCATTAAAAGAGCATAAGTTTTGTGTCACGAAAACTTAAAGTCAGATTGTAGCTCTGAAACTACCTAACTGTGGAAATATAAACAAATTACTTAAATTCTCTCCCCCTTTGCTTCCTTATAAATTCAAAATAAATAATAACATCTGCTTGTAGTATTGATGACTATGAACATATGAATTATGTCACTAATAATGGTGAGAGTAATACAATAGTAAATACATTATATATATGGTAATGTATTATTTTATAATATATACAGTTTATCCATATAAACTATGACTGGCAGTATGCTGATGGCTAGATTCTGTGCTAAGTATTTCAAATATACTGCCGTTGTTTAGTTGCTAAGTTGTGTCTGATTCTTTTACGACCACACGGACTGTATAGCCCACGAGTCTCCTCTCTCCATGGGATTTTCCAGGCAAGAACATTGGAGTAGGCTGCCATTTCCTTCTCCAGGGGGTCTTGCTGACCCAGGGATCGAGAGTGTCTACTACTTTTCAGGCACATTCTTTACCACTAAGTCACTTGGGAAGCCCTTCAAATACACTGTCTCTTGCAGTATTTCCAACAATTCTTCATGGTGAGTACTCTTAATAGCCCCATTTTACAGATGAAGAAATTGCAGCTCATAATGTCTTAAAATCAGAGTCAATATTATATGAAGGTTTAGCTGAGAAACCAGAATTAAAATCCTGACCTGAAAAAGAGAAAGCTAAATTCTTCAACCTTCCATAGATCCTTTATTTTTTCTTGCTACATATTGTGCTGGTTTTATTCTTGTTCAGCAGCTGCCACCATTCCTTATATCATTTGGCATTTTTTTCTCCCTGAATCTATGATTTAGAATTGTACCAGAAGCCAAAGAAGACAAGTAAAACGTATTTTTAATGGTATAGATTTTTGTTATATTTTTTCTTGAGAAACAAAAGGTTGGATTTTTTTTTTTTAAGAGAGAACATACATATTGTCATTTTAAGTGTTCTGGAATCATAGGTAGTTTTTCAAATAATGTTATATTGGGTTGGCCAAAAATTTGTTGGGTTTTTCTGTGCCAACTTCTTTGCCAACCCAATATAAAGTCTCCATATTTGTGTCATGAACAAGTCCCGTTTGGGATTCCAATGACTCCTAAAAGTCTCTGAAAAAATTAGCAACCTTTGCTGAAAAATAATAACCATCTTATTACGTATTAGCTGGAAGCACTATGACAAAGATTAAATTTCATAAAATAGAATTNTTGTGTCATGAACAAGTCCCGTTTGGGATTCCAATGACTCCTAAAAGTCTTTGAAAAAATTAGCAACCTTTGCTGAAAAACAATAACCATCTTATTACGTATTAGCTGGAAGCATTATGACAAAGATTAAATTTCATAAAATGGAATTCACATTGAAAATTGTATAATGAAGAAAATAGCTTTATAGAATGAGTTAAAATATGATGTGCCAATAAATAAGTCATTTTTTTCAATATATTTAATTTATGTCTAAGACCATAGGATTATTTTGGCAAAATCTGTAACACTGTGTGCATAGAATTTTGTTCCTAAAAGCTGCCAGTCCCCAGGAATGTGAGTTCTTAAAATTTCTAGTTAGAAATTAAACTATAAGAATATAGCAGACTTTTACAATAACATCTGCCTAGAAACAAGTTTTCTAGGTTATGGACAATACAGTACATGAAAATATGTTGAACCCCATATTTGAATGTGGACATTTCATGTTTGTGCATTTTTAGGAGTTTATCTAACAATACTAGTTGTTTCTCATATTTTCAAGTGTTATGAGCCCATAGTTTTAAACTTTACCCTGCTCTATCAACCACAACCTAATTGCAGAACCATAAAATTTATGAACTGATCATTTATTTCCTCATTAGAAGTTACTCCTTTTAAAGTTTTATGGTTCAATTTATAGTTTTATGGTGTCAAGTTACCATATATGTTCTGATAGAACCTGAATCTGCACGATGGCCATTATCCTGCAAATTTTCTATAACTTTCATACATGGAAATACCTTTGTTAAATACCAAGGACTTATCTTTTCATTAAAAAAGGCAGTTAAAAATTAGTGAGTCCTTGAAAATGTCCCCTGGAGTGGACAAAAAATGTCATTGTATGAGGTATACTTGTTTATAAATTCGTGATCTAATTTGCTCTATATTATTCTTAGCGCAACTTTTTGAGGTTCTTGCCCGCATCATTGGAGCTACTGATTTGGCACAATGTGAAATTATGAACTGCTGTGATTTGTTGAATTCATGTTGTGTCAGCAATTTGTATAATTGTGATTTCTCCTTGGTTCAAAACTTTAGCACCCATATCTCCACCTGATCTTGTTGGACACCAAACTTAATTTGTTTATGAATAATATTTTCTAGCAATGAATATAATATACATTATATAATGATGTAATTTATGCTGATTATTTCTAATCTTTCATAAAAAGTATTTTCTATCCATTCTCACTGCTTTTATTTNAGTAAAATACATACCTCTTCAGGGGTACTTTTATTCTGGCACTGTGTAGTAATGATACATATTTAATTTCTTATTATCTGCCAGTCATTATTCTGAACACTTTAGGTACTTTATTTAGCTTAATTCTCAGATCAGCCCTAAGTAAGTGCTATCATATTCCTTATCTTATTTTAAAGTAAAACTAGGTTTAAAAGAGTTAAGTAAATTGCCCTGTCTTAGCTAATAAGAAGAGATACAAGGATTAAAATACTGTCTTATCTCTTAATCAAAAAATTCTTCCTTCTTGAATAGTATCAAAGGATGTGCCCATGGCTTGATTCTCTATACATGAGAAGGGCTTTCTTTTATCACTGCTAGACTTGTACTACTCTTGATGAACTTGCATAAATCATAGAGATTCTCAATAAGTTGTCTTGTAGTGAGCCCTCATAGGTCACGGAGTTAAACACTCTTAAAACCACAATCTTACAAAAGTTAGCAAAGGTATCTATTAGGTTTGAGTAATAAAAGAAAGCATAGAAATTAACTAACCCTAATAACAAGGATGTGTGCTGCGATTCATGGGGTTGCAGAGTCTGACATGACTGAGCGACTAAACTGGACTGAACAACAAGGAAAGAGAATGAGATAAGTAATAAGAAGTCTTGAGTTTGAGCAAGCTTCAGGAGTCAGTGATGGACAGGGAAGCCTGGTGTGCTGCAGTCCATGAGGTCACAGAATCAGAAACGACTGAGCAACTGAACTGAACAAGAAGTCTAGAAAAAAGATAACTTTTTCACATGGTTGGGGATCATGTAACATTAATAGTGTTAACTCTGTGGAATCTCTTTCTTAACCTGGCATTGGGAATTTGACCATCTTTGCTTACAGATGTAAGGACTTAACATAGGATATAAACATCAAATGAATGTGTAAAACACATAGATGGGAGAATCTTATTTGAATCCTTCCTGATTTACATGAGTGTACATTTCACATCAGCTCTAAACTCTTTGATCTTGGAAATACTTGTTTATGTCTTATAAGCTGAACCTGAGATGCATTAAACAACTTGCTCAAAGGTTTCTTAGCTAAGATGTAGCAGACTCAGAAATAAAATCCTTGTTTTGTTTTTTTTTGTTTGTTTGGTTTTTTTACTTCAAAGTCAATGTTATTTCACTGTATCAAACTTATCTTTCTAAAAATAAGATTAAAAGATTGTTATGTTCTCTCAGAAGAAGGATGGACCGTGCTTGGACCCCAAATTTGATCTCGTTGGCAAGACTAATGATGCCACACATGCAGCAAAAGGACATTGAAAGATTTATCACTTATATGACTAAGATTTCATAGAAGAACAAGGCTAGCCTCTAAAACTAGTCTGAACATGGCTTGACAGAGCAGGAAAAAAAGATTGGCTTAGAGTTTTGATGGTGTTTGGGGAGTGAAGATGCAGTGAGCATTCCCGCATGGGCATGGACTTTTATGAATTTAAACTAGCACAGTCACTAAAAGAGGGAGAGTACAAGATTTCTTATCTGCTTGCTAAGATGTCCAGAAAAAGGGAAAGACAGAGGCATGAAGCTTCAAAGAGGACAACACTCAAACTTCAAAAATGGAATCAGACTATTATTAGTCACTCCTGATGTTTGATTGATGATTAGTATGTACCATGTTTTATTTAATTGAGTAGAAACTTGTATAAGTAGGTCATTATTGTGCTTTTCAAGCATGTGGTAGAGGCTGGTAAGAGATGCAAAAGTTCTGTTCAAGAGCCCAGCAATGTGGATTTTGGCAAGTGAAGTGAGTCACTATTGATAATATGTGGAACACCAAATAGTGTAAAAAGTGTCTTGATGAGGTCTTATTTCATGCCTTAATATGTACAGAGATATATGTAGCTTTAATGTATATTTTGAAGATGTCTAAGGCAAGAAATTCCTAGAATTCTTCACCCCAGAGTGGACAACCTTGGACAAGGAATTGTCCTCATGCTACTCACCAGACTAGGCAGCTAGATTATTGACAAATGACCAAGAGTTAGTAAAAATGCACAGTTGAAGCTGCCTATTGGCCAGAAGGTAGTATTAAGATGATTATCTAAAATTTGGTTAGTTGTGCTATCCTTTGTGCTTATCCTTTTTCAGGGTCCTCCTGGATGAGATATATAAAGCAACAGCTCTCCAGTGAGCATGGTGATATCATCACTAGACTATCAGGATTCTTATCTCCGCTCACCCAGTTTATCCCAAAGGACTATCCAGGTATACAAGGGGCTAAGGAATAGTGGCTTCTTCTGACCATATGGGACCTTAATAGGTTGGGCCATAGCATTACAGTTGTAGTTGTCTACTGTGAGTCACTATTCTTTCCAAGTTAAATTTCTAAACTGGTCTGTTAAATGGAGAATTAGTGAGTATAATCACCCCTTTCCTTAACAGGTCTTGTATAATGGGTTTCAAATACTATTTTACTTTATTTTGAATTGTATTAACTATTTTTAATGGAAACTGATGGGGTAAGTAGGTCCATGGAGTCTGATTTGTCTAGTCAGTTTATAAATTGCCAAACACTGAATTTGATTTCAATTTATTACTTATTTCATCACAGTATCCACATCTACTAGGCAGTATTTTAGGGCTACGGATGTGATGATCATGGGAATTTAAGCAAGACCATGGTTCCAGTGGTTATGGTGAGGCATAATTATTTGTCCTTTATTTTATATTTAGGAACTTCTCAAGATTATATGGAGAAGGCAAATGGCAATCCACTCCAGTACTCTTGCCTGGAAAATCCCATGGGCAGAGGAACCTGGTAGGCTGCAGTCCATGGGGTCGCTAAGAGTTGGACATGACTGAGCGACTTCACTTTCACTTTTCACTTTCATGCATTGGAGAAGGAAATGGCAACCCACTCCAGTGTTCTTGGAGAATCCCAGGGACGGGGGAGCCTGGTGGGCTGCTGTCAATAGGGTCGCACAGAGTTGGACACAACTGAAGTGACTTAGCAGCAGCAGCAGCAGCAAGATTATAGGTGGCATCTGTTTAAATGGAATGCAGTCTCAGTATAACTGTAATTTATGCCCCAATAGTGATTAAGTCATGAAGTTTTTCCAGTGGGTGTATTTCAGCAGATTTAACCTCTTAATTCAGAAACTATTTTGTTGATGTGCACAGTTCAATCATTGCCCTTTCATTTTTTGTTGTAGAAATTATGTTAGCATATTTTGAATTTCTGATTCAAACCATTTGTGGATCTCTGTTTCAATTTTTCATTTCTTTTTAAAATTTCTTCCTTTGTTTATGCTGGTGTCTGTTTATATTTCCTTTCTCTCTCCTTCTCTCCTTTTTTATTTTACTTTAGTGGTTTCTAGATGAACTTTGAGGAGATTCCTTTTCTCCTGCTATTATTTATAAATCCCTTCTTCCAGAGAGTCTCAAATCAATATCATCAGGTTTAAGTGTTTCCTCCATGGAAATATTTAACCCTTTGGTTGTGCCCCAGAGTTGTCATAGATGTCTCTCCCTAAAACACTGAGGACAAGGATGTTTTCTGAAATTAGAGGTATCAGCATCAGTAGCAGCAAAGTCAGTTTGTAAAATCTTAATGAGACATCAGCCTTTAGCAACACAGGCTTTGGTAATTCAAATCTTCACATGATTGCTCCTCAAACAGTGCTCTCTCCTTCCACAGGAACAACTATACAGTGGGTCTGTGTATTGGACAGAGCACTCTGAAACAGGCGCCAAGTCCTGGTGAAACACATAGGAAGGGTCTTTCCTTTGAGTGTATTGTCAGTCTCCACTTATGTTGAAAGATGAGACACATGGTTCAACCTAAGACACACAGATATGTCTGGGGATGGACACATGATCCAGAGCCACAATAAGGAGAACACAACTCTATACTCCTTACCCTAAATGTGAATTATTAAAAATCCTAACTTCAGCCAGTTAAATTTGACAACAGAGGCTTGGTGGAACTCAGCAAATGCAGCGCAAAGCAGCAAACTCACAGCGCTTGGTCATCAGCAGACAGCAAAGCCAACAAGGAAAGAAAGAAATACCACAGGTGATGACTTGACTGCTGTTGTCTGGAAAATCCTGCTCACAATGCCAGCCAGCGTGGCTGCTGTTAAGATAGAACATGGGCCTCCACTCAAATTTTGGTTCAGCTGTCAAAGCTAATGGCCCCTCTAATCCCACCCACTCCCTGCAAGAAATACACATGCACCAAGGAAATAGGAAAAAAAGTTGCTTACTTACATAATGAAGATCTATAGATACAGCAGGGCAGTCCTCCCAATTGGTCCAAAATGATGTGAGAAAGAAAAAGTGACTGGCTTGGGATGTTGATGGTGTTTAGGGTGTGGGAACAAGATTGAAAGCTCCTGTGTCAGTAGAGATGTGTGTGACTTAAATTCCTATCAGCACCAGAGGAGAGAGCACCTAGGTTTTCTTGTCAATTTCGCCAGATGTGAGAAAGAGGAGGAAGAGAGAGGAGTGAGAATTAAACACTGCTGACAATCAAATGCCAAAGACTGGAGTCGGACTTTGTATTACAAAGATAAAGGCATTCCCTCATTTTAAGAGTTTAGAGTACAGTGGTCCATACTGACCTGTAAGCACCATCATGGTGAGCTCACAGAACCAGGGAACAATATGAGGTGTATACAAGTGTTGACTAGAACTTGTCCATTTGGATACTGTTGCTAAATGACCAGTAAAGTCTTTATGGTAGACCTTTTGTGAAGGTGACAGCAACCTCTCTACCAAGCTGCCTGTTTTCACTGTGATTTCTTTGCCTCCTTGCTTCATATGTAGACGGAGTCTATTTCCCTTTATCCTTCAACCTGTGTTGGCTCGCTCTTGACCACTAGAAGGTGGAAGAAGTGACCACACGTTACTGCCAAGACTAGATATATTCCCTCGCTAGAACTCAAAACTGTCATGCTGTACAGAAGTCTATTCTAGTCTATTGTAGGGTAAGAGGACCTGTGAAGGAAAATAAGACTCAAGGTGACAGCTGGCATGCTTGACATGTGAGTGAGGCTTCTAGCCAAGATATAGGCATCCGATTGCAGCCACATGAGTGAATCTGAACAAGACCAGATGAAGAGATTCCCAGATGGATAACTAACTCACAGAGGTATAGGAAATAATAAACTATGTCTGCTTTAAGCCACTAAGTTTAGATGGGCTGTGATGCAGAACAATAGCTAACTAGTGCATTCTTTAAAATAAATTGTTGTAAGGAAGGAAAAGTGCGGAAGACTTATGAGTGAGGGGTGGGGGGCTAAAGCCTGAGATTCCAGGGCTGGCAGGAGACAAAGCAAGGGGAGAAACATGGCAGTTGGAATGGGGAGTAGTATTTTGAAAATACCTTCATTTTCCTAAGAAATCTCCAGCAATATTTTGCATTATTTTTCAACATTTCTCAAATCCAATCTAATTATTGGATGTGAAAACATGCTGGAGTAGGTGCCAAACTGAGTGGAATTCAGATTGGGGAGTGACAGTTAAGAGCTGGCTCCCAAGAAGATGCACAGGATAATTTCATTAGCATGAAAAATAAAATCTGTGCCAGCAGATGTATAGAAAAGAAAAACAAAAAGAGCAATGTGCATTGTACCTT